>VXAD01007337.1:833536-1243552 GCA_013399195.1 Dicrurus megarhynchus
AAAAAAAAGGGTACTTAAAATCGAAGATATCCACTGAAGAGCAGAAATTGGGCCAAAAAGAGGAAAACAGAAAAGAGCTTAGCCAAGTTCAATGTTAATCTGTCATATGGCAGGGCAAAAAAGGTTTTCAGAAACAGCTCCTGAGAAGCAATTGAAGTCACAATTCAAGCACATCAGAAACAAGAAACTTGTCAGATATTTTATACTGGCAGTTCATGATTAGTGTGTAATGGGTCCTTGAGAAAGAAAAAGCTGAAGTGGAAAAGCCTAATAAATTCTTTTATCAGAGTTCACCAGGGAGGAGGTCAGCAGTTTACGAGGGATGAATCTGAAGAATTCTCTGTTTGAAATGCGAGTTGAACAACTTTCAGAATATTTTTTTCACAAAGTGAATGGTAACAACCCTTCCAGACCAGATAAACATGAAGTGTTGCACATGAGGAAAATCAATTTTAATTGTAAATACATAGAAATGGTTCCAAATTAGCTGGAATCTCTCAGGAGTTATCTTGGAATCAGTAGGAATTTCTCTGCAAAAGTCAGTTCAGGGCTCAGCAGAGGTCAGGAGTATGTTAGTAACAATTAGGAAATATCTAGATTACAAAAGAATAAAAGGCACTGCTAAAATTACTCACATCTTGATTATTCTGGTTGTGCCATCTCAGACTAAAGTTCTGTGAGAATAGAAGAGGCACAGAGATGGCTGAAAGCACAACCAGGTGTTTGTGGAGCAGGTCCTGGGCACAGAAATCAAAAGGCTGGGGCTCATCAGTTTGATGAGTGAAGGGTTTATGTGTGGTTATATAAAATCATAAATAGCACAGAAGGGACCAAAAACCATTTTTCACTGTTTCTTGTAAGGCAGAAAGAAGAGGTGCCCAATAAACCGATCAGGCCACAGATTTAAGCAGAGAAAAGAAAGCCCTTTTCCACATACAAAGCATAATCAAACTGTGGAGCTCATTGCCCAAAGTATAAATGGGTTCAAAAAGCAATTAGACAAATTCATGGAAGAAAAGTACATCAAGGGCTTATTAAACACAGTGAAGTGGATCCAAGCTCCAATCTGGGACTCTTTAAGCTGCAGATTACTGAAAAAAGAGGAGAGGTGTTGACAGGGAGTTTTCTTTCTCTGTTTTTTTCTCTTTCTTATACTCATTTCTAAGCACCCACAACTGGCCATGGACAGAGGGATTATTCTGCTGCAGATGGACGTTTGCTCTGAGACTGGTGGGTTGCTCGTAGGCTGTTATCTCCCCTGCTGTAGGGAATAGACAGGAATCATTTCCATTAGCCCTCAACCTTTCTTCTCCAAGATTTCTTCCTTTCTCCTCCTGCAGTAGGGGTGGAAAGCTGCTGCCTCTACAGAAAACCTCTCGTATCAGCCAAGTCCAAAGCACAGAAGCTGGTAATGGGGTGTCACACTGGTGCTGCATTCTGCACTTACTCAGGGAGCAGGGAGGCACCAGCACCTTCAGCACTCACGTGAAGTCAGGGAGAAAATTCTCCTAAAGCTGCCCTGGCTCAGCACACGGGTGCCAGCAAGGGCAGTAGGAGCAGGCTGGATGCTGATGGAGGAGCACCAGGCTCACTATCCCAGCCAGTACCCCAGGGATCAAGCTTCTGCTGCTCAGACAAAGCTGGTGCTCAAAAGCATTCCTTGGTTTGTCCACTCCCAACTGCCAAATGACCCCAAATTCACTCTGCAGACCTTTAGAAGCAGAGCTCCAAGGTCCCTGTGGTGGGTTCAGAGAGTGACAAATACACAGCACTGAGGAAACCTTGAAACTCCATACCACTCTTATCACAGTTAATCTTCGGAGCCACTTAATCATACAGGGCTTTCAGTTACTAAGGTCCTTTTAATTTAGAGTGAGAGTGCATGGTAATTAGCCTCAACCAGGTCATTGATCTTAGGGGAATACACTCTGTGAGAATTTACATCCATCTTGCATACTTGAGGGAGGGAAGGGCTGATCAGCTTGACATCTCGGCTCACAGCATTAACAAGGCAGGTTAATGCTGACCTGCTGGGGCCCTTCATACCTAGCTGGCCATGGAAACACAAGGGCATGTCTCCCATAAGCCCCATTATTCCTTTGGATTCGGTAGCAGCACTGCTGTGAGTGGAGTGTTCTCACCCTTCCCTCGCTGTAAGTGCAGAGATGTTCTCCACGACCTGCCACCCACTTCAGATACCGCCAAGATTTACGGACTGCCTCAGTGGGAACTTTGCTCTCTCCCTCACTCCACTCCTCCCTGGGGCAAAGCTTCAATTCCAGGTCAACAACTTGCTGCCACAGTAAGAGCTGAGATGTCACACGTTGTGCTCTCCCGCTTCCTGTGGGCTGCAGAGATGCAGATGCTGAGAAGCCAAGAAGAACAAATCCATCTCAGTGGCGCGTGCCTTGCTTCGGGCATGGAGGGATAGAGGCCCGGACCAGGCACCGTTTCACACTAACATTTTCACAGCCAATTTCTTCAAAATGTGCAATCAAATTAGCTAAAATCATTCAGCACCTGCCATTCCATCACACGAGCCACTCGCTGTGACCATGCCTGTTCTCAGCATTAGGCTGGAGCCCAAGGTGGAGCAGCAATCACCATTCCCAATCACACACCAGCTATTAGGGCTTGTTCAACATTAGCTCTGCAACAGTTCTCACCGGCCTTACATTTTCAAATTTCTCCTTGGAAAGGCTCTCTTCTGGCTTTTTAAGAACTTTTTTTTTTTTTTTAAATTTTGTTTTTGCAAAGCTGGCTCTTTAGGAAACTCCACATGGACTAATAACTCATTTTCCACTTGCAGATTCTGTGGAAGACAAAAGGAAAGCGGGCTGGACCTCTCCTCCACTCAGATTTCCCACATCATGTTGTTGCTATTGCCAGGTTGTGATGTTTGTTTTTTTTTTTTTTTTTTTTCCCTGGGTCTCCTGCCAAACATTTGTCTTCTTTGTCAATTTTTTCTTTTTTTCTTTTTCTGGGAAAAAAAAGCCTGTTTAATTTTAGCAAATGGGTTTTTCCACTTCAATAGCCTCAAAATTTTCCCTGGAGAGCTGTAAGCCCTTTAAATATATTTAGGTTGCCAGATTTCTTATGTTCTCTCTCCAGGAAGCCAATTTCGCTTCTAAGCTCTTGAGAAAGGGCCAGTCTCATATTTTCTTGCACTTTGAAGCTCTCGTACACCACCTTCCCTCTTTTCTCTTTTCTTTCACAGTCCTCCTTAGGTTTAGCACTTGTCCCTGAGGTAGCACAAAGGCCAGAAACCCTTCCCAGGCTTGTGTTAAGCTCCTTATCCGCTCTGGGTCTTTCATCCTGTATCCATCAGCAACTCATTCTGGTGTTTCATGACAACCATCCCCATATGCATTGCTGTGCACCAGGCTGAAGGCACTAACCAGGACTAAATGCTTCAATGGCTCTGTGCCCTGCTCTGATCCAGAAGCTCCGTGGGGAATTTTCTTCTCTCTCCCTCTCTTTCTCTCTCTTCTCTCTCTTTTTTTTTTTTTTTTTTTTCAAAACCAGCTCCTTGGGAAACGCCTCACGGTTCATTATCTCATTTTGCCATCATCAATTTTTGTGAAAAGCAATGAATATACTCATGTTCCGTAGCTCCCTCTTTTGCCACTGAACATCACCACTGAAACATTTGCTAGGTGTTGAAATCCCAGGATAAAATGGCATCCTGGGATCTGGCCAATCCCTTACAACCCAAACCTCTTTCCCAGATATCTCGAATAGTTTCTGTACAGCTCAAACAGGATCAGACAAAGATGCAGTGTCCAACAGGTCTCACCACACACATGGGGAAGAGCTGGTTCAATTACAAATGGAAAGTGGTTCCAGCTTGCAAACTGAAGGCAAGACAGCTTGTGGTGTCTGTAAGTGAACCAGCAAATGAGTTGTATAATATGTGACCATTGGGACAAACAAAAGTTCCTTCTTCAGACCTTGGCAGGTTTATAAACAATGCAAAAAAAAAAAAAGAAGGAAAAAACCCCACAGCTGAAGTGTTCTGTGATGACCTGAGGAGAAGAAAGATTTACACTGCTGACTGACTGGCTTCATGGTGAGACCAGAGCAGCGTAAGTAGTGGATCTGCAGGCTCTGGGGAACAGGCATGGCTACTCAATAAAAAGTGCTGTTTATTTTACAATCAACAGTTCTAACACAAGGACTCTCTGGTTCTCTTATTCAGGGTGACAAATTATTTCTGGGATCAATGAGATCCCTTTTTACTGCCCCCTATTTCGCTTACATAAAAGTACGCACGCATCGATGAGTTAGAGAGCACTTTGCAGGCAGTAATTAAAAACATGTTTCACACGTTATTCCATAAATATGTCAGGGCTGTTACTAGCCCAGACAAGCTTTCACTAAGGCACTGTCCAGCTGGTGTCACTGAGGTGCAGAGGGGATTTAATAAAGCCAAGGCTGTGTCTGGGAATGGACCACGGGTGTCCTGATTTGTGCTCTAACGAGCGTGTGTTCATCTCAGAACCTGACACGGGCCTGCACTGAGCCAGGAATGCTGCTCAGGTCCACCCAGCACCCTGAGAATGGGGAAATACCCCCCAGGCTGGACAGAAAATGAAAATTCCATTTTGTGGGCTAGGACAAGATTTCTCTGGCTGCTTTAGCCATGAACCAGGACAATGAGTTAAAACATTTAATTATTCTTTTTTCACAAACCAAAATATTTTGAAAAGGTTTTCTTTCAGTCTTATCAGTACACTCAGCCATGTTATTGTATTGCTTGCAAATCCATTCAAATAATAATTCCAGTGCACTCATGTACATAAAAACATGACACCTGTTGCACTTAAAATCTCAAGGCACTGCCTGGTCAGCCTGGAGCTCTGTAGCATGACCTTGGGCTTGAATGCCAAAAATGAAGCTTAAGAAAGAGAAGGTTGCAGGTGTAATAATGGCATGAAGCTGACTACTGAGGATCACAGAGCAAAACACAAATAGGATTAGCTTCCTTGAAATCTAGATGATGGCTGTGTAATTTATACAGCATTCTTTGGCTTGTCAGCATCGTTCTTGTTTTCTGGGCTCCACTGCTGTTATCTCAGAGCAGGAGAAGGCTGTTACAGTTCTTCTGCCAGACCCAGTAGCCTTTAGTCAGATTTAAGAGTAAGTGGCTGTGGGAAATGAAGATTAACACTCTGGGGACAGGTGAGATTATCTCATTGCAGGTCATTATAGTTTCCCTAAATCAAGTATATTTGTCTATGTACACACACACTAATGTCCAGCAGATCTATAGCACGAAGTAAAAATGAAAGGCCTGGGGAATATTGAATCACAGGGACTTATTGTATGGGCCTGTGAGCAAAGTGCTGTGCATGAGGACTGGCTGGGAAGTGCTGATGGAAATGCAGTGTGTGAGACAGAGCCAGGACCTGTGTGTGGTGTGCCCCTAAGTTCTCTCCAATGGAAGAACAAAAATGAATCAACCAATAATTAAAAATTGCTCACCCCATTTATGGGTATTCGTATCATGGCACTGAAACCCTGAATCCAAACATTCCCTTTACTGATGTATTTCCTCCCACAATGCAATTTCAGTGACCTGAGTTTTTGATTGCCTGAGCTGGAGGGGGCGTAGGTGAGTGAGCAGCAGGATTGATAAGAAACTTTGCTGATAGTCTTGCTTGCCATGGATCAGTGTGCCCTGTGCAATGTCATGGGAAACTGAGAAGCTCAGAGTTACAGAAAGGTGACTTTCTTCTGCCGCCTAGACCCACTTCTGGCTCTCTAGTGTCTCTTTGAGCTGTTTCTATCTCCTCACTAAACTTGTTAAAAAAAGTGATAACTTGAGGATTATTGTACAGGGGGAAAATTGAACCCTCAAGAGGAGCCCATCCGAACACAGCACCTCCTCTGGGGGGCCTTGGATCTCCTGCCACTGCCCACAGTGGCCTGTCTCCAGAAAGTGCAAGGCTATTGCCCGAGCTCTGCAGCTCACACTTGATCTGGCTCAGCAGATCCCCCAGTGTCATGAACAGAGGGACAGGCAGGAATCACTCCACAGTCCCTCAGCTGGAGCAGTGCTGCTGCTGCAGAGGGAGGCAGAAGCTTTGAAAATCAGGTGGCAATCCTGAAAGGATAAAGGGGATGCGATCCAAACTCTACCTTCCCCTGACTTTGTTAGCTCAGCCCCAGGCACTGTGAGCCCCTCATGCTGCAAGGGTGATGCTGTAAAAGAGGCAGAGGTTTGAAAAGAGGAATGCAATAATACAAAAATGCAGAGGCATCACTTGTGACTGGAGTCCTTGGTTTTGGCATTATGCCACTGCCAACTGAGACAGATTTCCTCCACAGGAAGGAATATGATCTGAATAGGACAGGAAAGCAGCAATGGGAAGCAGTATTCTTCCACTGTTAGCTAGGCAGCTGAGGTAAGCAACTAACTCTCACCTCTTCAGTGAGTCTGCAACAGAAATTGGACTTAAATCTCCATCTACCAGGGCCTATTGCAAAATTTAAGCCACAAAAGCAGCTTCTTCCAGATTTCTTCTCTGTACAAATGCTCAGCCAGTGCTCAGCTGTTCTGCAGAGCAGACTGGCCAACTCACAGGAGCAGCATTTCTCACGAGGCTCCCAGTGCTGCTCACTCAGAAATACCTTCAGCAAGTTGGAGAGTCAGGGAGGGCCCTTGAAAAAAACTGGCAATTAATCCCTTAGGTTTCATCTTCCACTTCACCTAAACAGCGACGTTCCACGTGAACCACACAAATCAGCCACACTTCATTTAATGCTGACTTTTAATATGAGTCACACATGGAAGCAGCTCCATGCCAGTGTTTCCAAGCCTCCCTCCACAGAGATGGCTTAGTCAGACATGCTCATATCCTCTCCTTCCATGCCAAGGAGCAGATTTGCTCTTGTTCTTTCTGTCCATCTTTCCTGTCACACTCTTTTCCATATTCTCATTTCCCTTAGACGAGAAAAGCAGTGCAAGGACAGGGCATGTTTTACCTTCTGCTTGAGACTGAGCCTGGTGCCTGACAGATCAGAGCTGTCTCCTGCAGTCCAACCAAAACTAGAACAGAGTCACCCATCATGTTACATGCTGACCTTTTTTTGAAACTGGGCATATGAGGGGTCTTTTGAGCAGATACAAATTCACAGGGCTGCTACTTCTGTCTTTCCTGTCTCTCTCGTTTGCAAATCTTGTTTTGAGGACATGAAAAGAGGCATGAAGCAAAATATTAGACATATCTCACTGTAAGCTCTTTTTTTTCTTTTGTGTGTGTGTGATTTTGCCAATCCCAGGTCTGAGCGTGCTGATACGATGAAGAGGATATCTGGTGAGAAATGTTTTTGATAGTGAGTGTCAGAAAGTGTCAGTTCAGATCTCACTGTCTGGACATCTCCCTGAATCCTATCAGAGCAATCTGAAGTTCTAACATCTGTGAAAGTGTGCTGGAATGTTTTCAGAGACAGACTCCCTCATGAGCAGAGGTGCATGAATAAGGGATTTTTTTTTGTTTATTTGCTCGCAGTTCTGGAAGATCAGAAAGGAGATTGATTTCAGGGTAATCCAAAGCATATATTTTAAAAAACACCCTCAGCAAACAAAATGAAAACGTTCAAATTGAGGTCATTCAATAGAAAGATTTTTAGTGAACTAAAAATTAAGTTTCTTTCAGATTTGATTTTTTGTTGGTATATATCCAAAAATTACTGAGCCTTTTCCCCGCCCCCCTTCCAGAATGTTCACTTTCTTGAGTTAAAACTGATTGAATTGACCTACATTAACGAAATGTCTGGATTAAACCCACCAAACTGTATTTACTGTTCAAGAAACAAAGCAAAATATAACCCTTTCATTCAGACATTCAGCCCACTCAGAAAAAAAAACTTCCTGATGCCATTTCACTTTTCTTGTTTTATTCAGTTTGCTATTAAAATAACTAAGGTGACTCATTATCCAAAATTAACTCCACTTTAGTTTGGGACATAAATAACTTCCTCGAATTCATCTTTATTTTACCTGAACACTGCTGTCAGCTTTTACAAAACAGGCAGCATATTGTCTTCCTTATTTAACAGAACTTTAAAAGAATTGAATTGAAATTGAATTGGCTTCTTAAAGCAGAGCAAAGCAATTAACACGACCATGTCAAAGACAAATGTTTAATAGGATGTGATCACTTAAAATCACTTAATTCTGTGTCTGGCTGCTAAATATTGGTAAATCTAATCAGGGCTGGCAATAAATAAAATGTTTGTGGCATCAGCAGTTCTGCCTGAGAACTCAACATGGAAAAAGCAAGTCTCTTTATTATCAGTATGGAGAAATAGTTATCTTGGGGGCATGGGAGGCTTGCACAAGCATCCAGAAATCCAGTTCTTTATTCATATCCAGAGCTATTATTCTCAGCACATTTGAATTTGCAGATCTTGGCTGAAAATCACATGTTAACATGCTCTTTGCTATTATCAGGGCGGGATATTGACTGTAGAGGTCTACAGAGTAAACACCATGGAAACACCTTTGCTTTGGCATTTCCAGGCTCTGCATGCAGAATGGGAGTGGGAGGCACAGCAGCAATCAACACGTATATTTTAGGTTATCCATACTCCCCTCCGCCCCTCTTTTTGAATCTGAAAAGGTTCTTGCTTCTAGAGATACACAAAAGGTGGAAAAAAACCCAAGGAGATTTGTAACTTATCCTTTCCCAGACGTTGAGTCCTGGAGTGTGACTGGGACGAATAGGGCTGGAGGGGCAGAACAGACAAAAAAAGTTTTGATAAACAAAAAAGAAATAAACCTATTGAAAGAAGAGGCTTCTCTTTGACAGAAAGGCTCCAGCACTCTCATCCTCTGCTCATAATATGCAGGTGGTTTAATGGCATCGATAGAGCTCGTCCTGTTTTGCCTGTTGATGTAACTGAGATTCCAAACTGGTCCAAGAACACCCAATTTCTTAACAGAAACACTTGGCTGTGCTCCACTATGGGCACTCACGAGCAGAGGAAAACCAGAACCACGAGCTAAGCACCCTGCAGTGCAAAACAGATAAAAGCTGTCTGTGTGGCAGGAGATGAGGCCTTGAAAGATAACTTCAGAGGAGGTCAGGGATGGAGAAAATGACGGAACCACTTGCCCAGCTTTCACACCACTTATCCCCTGGGTGTGAATGATGGACAGCTGGCAGCCCCCCGGCTCTGTGCATGAACCACACACCTTTCTGGCCATGCTGATGTCACAAATCCCAGCCTGCTATCCCATTTAAATCAAAATATCACTGACATTGCCTGGACTGAAATCATCTGCTGAGCTCACCCAAGCTCAGGGGAAGAGCCCACCCAATCCTCCTGACAGTCAGCAATACCAGGACCAGTCTGAGGACTGTACTTGCATTGCTCAAGGGATATTGTAATTTACTGAAAAAAGAATTAGGAGCTTGAGGTCAGAAATACTACTGCTTCTTTACAGGTGGAAGAAAAACGACTGGCAAAAGATAAACAGAAATGCTCTCTACTGAAATAAGTTTTCTTTTTTTTTTTTTTTTCTAGGTACCTGTTAATTAGGATAAAAGTGGGAAACACTATCTAACAAGGTTCCTGGGAGCAAGCTGGAAAAAGCCTTAATGAATTCAGCATTACGAGATGGTTCCTAAGCAACAGAACATTTCAGCTGAATATTAACCCTAGTCACAAGGAGAGAAAAAAATGGTCTCAAAAATAACCCAGAAGTCAGTTAATTAAGACAATGTCTCCTCTGTGCAGATCTGCTCTTGGACATCTTAAGGCAAGCGTGGTTTGGGTAATATTTGAATGAACTTCTGACTGACAGATTAATTTCAAGACTTTTTGGAATTCATTTGCTGCTTTAGTATTAATCATCATTATGGCTGTTTACAATAAAGCACCTTAGAAGATGAGGCAAAGAACAACGTAAAGATGTAAATTTTATAGAAATATACTCCCAAAAATGTACCGTCCCTGAGTATGGACCAGCCACCGTGTATCTTCAGGTAGAAAAGAGATGAACATTTCAAATTTGTGGTATTTGGAGTAGGAGTTGGAGGCTTTAACAGAGGAGAGGAACTACTCAAGGACTATGTAGCTGTTTGGCTACCATTGTGTAGTTGGATGGGTCCAAAATATTGCTTAGCACAAAAAGTGGGATCATGTACCTGAAAATAGGTTATCACAGATGTCAAGTGGCAACTGAGCACTGCCTAAAGGGAAGAAATTAATCAAACCATGAAAATTCGGTCATTTTCAGTCACGTTTACCATATTCTCAGACAAGACTCATAAGTTCATCACTCTCTTCTGTACCTAACCAGGATTTAATTTCTTAAAGTCATATGAAGGATGCAGCTTTTCATCCTTTAAATCATAACTCTTTGAGTATGCAATGAAGTTTTTGAAGAGGTACAAGTAAATCAATTAATTTGTTTATGAAATAACGCTAATCATAAATTCAGCCCCTTCAAAGAAGAGCAGCATCTAAGGCAATTTCTTCTTTGTCCCCAATGATTTGAAAGGACTGCAAATACAAACTCACGTAAATCAAGAAATTGCATTATGGGCTTATTTAAATAAATTACGCTGATTGCTGTATTAGAGTTTATGTAATTGTGTGGAGGTTACCAACTTTCTTCTGCTCCACAACCAAGGGAAATCCAGTTTTGAGCTAGCAGGGAGATGGTGAATGTTGGGACAGGGTCACTGGTGTGTTTTGGCAGCTCTGCCAGTGCAGCTCGGGTAGGAATTACCAACTGGTGTTTGCTGCCTGGTTCTCTCGGGGCAGTGGTTCACAACCTGCAAAGTCTCTGGACCACATGTGCCCCTAACAGACGAGTAAATCAAGCGATTTCTTACAGTGTGAAACATTAGGAGGTTTTTAGTTTCATTAGTAAGTTTGTCGACTTGAAAAGACTGAAATTCAAAGTGAAAATTTGCCCTTAAAATGAATGTGAAAACATACAACGTAAGGCAGATTCTGCATGACTGCTAATCTGTAGCACTATTATCTAAAAACAGTCTCCTTGGGTTTCTTTACCAGTTTTGTGTGACATTTCTGATAGTTAAGGGAAAATAAAAAAAGAAATTAAAGCTGTTCTTAGAGAAAAATGAAGTTAAAGTGGAGTTTAAATTGCATCATGTGTGTAATGTACAGGTGAAACTTTTTGAAAGTGACTGCAAATGGTCCCCAACCCAAATCTTGAAAAACCTGCTTCAGAATTACTCTACTGGGAAACAAAAAAACCCCAAGTAATTTCACATTCAGGTAGGAACAGGAAAGGTGATAAGTGATCTCTACTCTCACTGCAGTGCTGATACTTTAGTAAAAATGTGTGAAACATAATTGAATGGGTCTTTAAAGACCATCACTTAGGAGCCTGATTATATTGAATATCTCTAAGGGTAACCACCTTCTTATTTCCTGGTGTGACAATGGCCAGGCTTGGATGGCTCAGTGCTTCCTCATGTGTCATCAGAGAATTGGAGGCAAAGATCTTTGTCCATGACGGTGCCAAGAACACAGCTAAAGGAGGATCAGCTTTGGGCTGCTGTATTTCTCCATCAAACACATTTCCCCTCGTGTCTTTCCTGCAAGTGCAGTCAGGTGGTGGAGAAGCCACAACCACCTAAAAATATCCTGCCTTTATTCAGTGCAAAACAGTAGGAATTTTGCACACAGGGCTGGAATGAGCACTTGGATCCAACGGGGGGCACAGCCCCACACACATTTCCCTGGCTGACATTTACCCCCTCGTTCTGCAGGAGGCAGTGAGGGAGAAGGTGGCTCAGGTGAGGCAAAACATTCCTCAAGGCAGGGAAGGAAGCCCTGAGCATGGCATCGAGCATCAGGTTCCGCCTCACTAGGAGCTGCTAATTGTCCTCCACGTGGAATTAACTCTCCAGCCATCCCAACAACTACTGCTGCATCTAAATCTTCCCTTTTATGGGCTCTCAGGGAGCAAGCGGCTGCAACCTGAACTGTGCTCGCCACTACATCAATCTTCCCCTCGTCACTCGCACGTAATGCAGCAATCCCGAGGAACAAGCATAAGAGCAGAGCTGCTTGCCCTGGCTGTAATTCCCAACCCTGAGTTGCCTCTCCAATGCTTGGAAAGGGAATTTGGAGAGACCACCTCTCACAGTGGACAAAACCCCGTGGTGGAAAGAGAGAAAACAGGATTCTGCTCTGGGCATCAGAAAACAAAAACATCTCTGTGAAGGCAACAGAGAAAGCAGAAGCAGCTCTGAGTTTTCAAGCAGGAGGCAGCTCTTGATTTAAAAGGCTAATTTGATGCATCAGGGACATGTTTTGGCTGTAAAGGTTCAAAGATCTGTTCTGCTTCTGTGTTTTCACAATGCCCAGCACAATGGGATGCTGGAAATAAACAGCACTGAAAGAGATAGGTTTGAGAAAGAAGCAAGAGCAGGAGCTCATTGGGAAGAGTATGGGGATAGGCTTTATTTCCAGGCATATCAGAGAATCCTGCCCTGAGAAAGAGGTTTGGTTAATTATAACTGGCCAGGCATGCCAGCCATTTGATCAGGGATCTGATCAAAGAAGTTGTGTGTACACAGCTTTGAGAATCCAGTAATTGTTTATAAGAAGTGAAGAGTCAAGGTGAACAACTTTCACCATGTGTTAAAGGCTTGAATTGATTCCCTTAAAACTGGCAGCTAAATAGTCCAGCTGGCAAATATAAACTCACAAAATACTTGTGCAAACACGAAAAAAATCAGTTGATAGATGATGCTGTTTACGTGGAATAAATTCTGCTTCTCTGCTAAGAATAAGGTTCACAGCTAAGCAACTGATTTCACAAGAGATAGGTGGGAAGTGAGCTATATTTTTCCCCCTGTGACCAAATTACACACTTTCCATTCACACATCTAGGTGCAAGAATAACCTTTCTGCTGGGATTATTTTTTAAACAGTTTAATTAATATTTCTGTTTGCCTTGAGTAGTTCTCAGAAACAGGAGGGGAAAAAAAAAAAAGACAGTGTAGCAACACAGCAAAAAGAAAGAAAAGCCCAGCATTACTTTAACACTGACAACAAAAGTCACCCTTAGATGAATTAGTGATAAACTCCTGGGGAAGACTTCAGCTCCATATGGTGATATTTAATATTAGTCACGTAGGATTGGACAAATCAGCTCCACATCCTGCGGTACCTGCGGGACCTGGTCCTGCCTGCTTAGCATTCTGCTGCGACCACCTGTGAAACACTGCCATTGTCTCTCCTGATATAAATAAATAACTCCAGAATGCCAAACAGAAAGGGGTGGGGATGGGAATGATAAATTCTGAGTCAGAGGCAAGCATATGAGAAGGGCTGTAGCTGTGATTTAGGGGTGCTAATGAGCCCCGACAGAAAATGTCTCTGACAGGCCCGTGTTGGCAGGATGTCCTGCCTGATGAAAACCAGGTGTCCAAGGGGCTCTGTGAGTTCACAGGTTCCATGTCTCTGGCTCACTTCCTCATTTCTAAATGATTAGTTAGAAAAACACCTCTTTCTTCACACCACAGGGTAACTCTAAGCCTCCGGGTCAGAGCACACACAGAATTGGCCCACGGCAGCACACTGCTCAGCACGTCCATGCTCGAGTTTTGGGGTTTAGGCTGATATCGCTGGGGAAGACAAGGCAAGAAAAAAAGCTTGTCTGGGCTCTGCTCTGTCCTGAGCAGCTGTTTTGCAAACCTCTGCATGTGAGAAACTCACTTTCTTTGAGGAACAAGATTGTCTCTCTTCGCTCCCTGATGTTCACACCAGAACAAGTAAGCCTGGCCACGCATCCTATCTTTTGGAGTGTGACCCAAAAGCTGGAAGCATTTGACTCTGCTCAGCAGGAGTGACTGAATAATTCCTCACTCTGATGGGACCATCATAAGCCCTCTCCAATTAGCCTTAAACTACCCAGTACACCCAGAGCTGTTTTCAGGAACAGCACAGAAGTTGTGCTTGATCCATGCTGGTTTTTGCCACACAGCACTGCTTCTCTCTCTTGAATATGACACTCACAGGAAAATAAATTAATGCAATCCTCTCCCAGCACCTGACTCACTCACTTTGCCTGTACATGCACTGCTAATACATAGATTTTGCCACAGATTCACAAAAATGCTTTATTTGGGGCTTGGTTTTTCAAGCCCACTGACAGTGCATCCCTGAGCTGTGCTCTCCAAAGCCCATCATTATGCAGAATTGCCCTGTTGATCCCAAAGTCCAGTACTCCAGAAGACTCCAAGGTCATGCTGAGATGTGCTGCCAGGGGAAACCCCTGCCGTGCAGAAGTTTTTTTATGGATTTTAAGTGATTATTTTCCTAAAGTGATAGAAGCAACAAAGCAGCAGCCACCAATAAAAATATAAATTCACATGTTTGGCAGCAGGCAAATCTGGGCCCTGACTGAGACAAATACCCTGGGCAGTGGCTTAGGTTAAGTTCCACCCTCACACATGTGAACACCTCCCCACACACACCCAGCACAGAGAAGTGGCCCATGTGCACTTACACAATACTTACAACCACAGTTTTTCTTCCCCTGCCCAAAGTCAACTTATTCTTTAGTTTCCTACTGCCCTGAAGTCCATCAAAGCCAGTTGCCATGGAAATGGTTGTGATGTGCTTTTGCAATGTCCTCAGCCATGAGTGCATATCAAGAGCTCTCTCTGCTGGTCTGGAATCACCATCATCCCTCATGGCTCCAGAAGGCCACGTCAGTGATGGCACCTGGAAGCTCTCAGAGGTGCAGCCTGTGTTCCTAAGCATTGTCAGGGGCTGGAGTCTGGCAGTGCAGCTCCTGTTTCTGAGCTATCTGGGAATACTCAGCTTACCAATAAGCTGTAATGTCCAGCCCCTGTGTTCTCACAGCCCGTTTGTCATGCAGTGAAGAGCGTTTAGTGATGCTACCAGGGGAGCAGGGGGAAGGAGGAGCCTTGCCTGTGCTGGCACTGCTAGAGAGAGCTCCAAAGCAAGACTATGGGAAGCTGCAGGGATATGAGAAATAACGTTTGGGTTTTTTCTATTTCAGCAGTGCTGTCAGCCTAGGAAAATTGGCAGTGGCCTAATCCCTTGCCTGAGCAGTGCTTTTTTCATTTGAGCACAAGGTCCTTGTGTAGGGTGGGAACACACACAAGCCCTTTTTTCACACTTGCTGTAACAGCATTAGGAGGACTGAGATCACTTTTACTTTTCAGAGTGTCAGTAATCCTTCCATGGGCTGAGCACGCTTTGCTGCCTCCCAGATACTCCCAGGAGCAGCAGAGCTAAGGTTTATTATTAGCATAATTTATTGTTAGTATTGCCTCCCTAAAATACAGCTTTTTAGGAGACCTGCACCGGCCAGAGGCTGCCACTAGGTCCCAGAGGTTCCTACAGGGAAAGGATTTGCAGCAGCCAGTTCTGTTTGCTTTCCCCAGCACGGAGATGCAAGACCATTAACAGACACAATCTGTGTACCAACCCTCTGATTTCCCTCTCTGCTTGGGTGACCATTGTCTGGACACCAGAAAACCACAGGAAAAGGTGTTTTTGCAGGTGGCAGCCATGGACCACCCTGAAACAAACCCATCTCTTCCACCTTATGTGTCTCATAAACTCAGTCTCAAGGAGCTGAGCTCTCAGAAACCCCTTGAAAAACATCAGACTCTGACTTGTAATTGGTGTAATTACAATGTTAAAAAGAGACAAAGTAAGATTTAATTAACTAGGTGGTGCTACCAAGCTCCTTCTCTGCTAAGCACACAGCTGAAGAGCTGAGCATGCTATTCCCCAGAAAGGGTTTGATCTTTTTTTCCTCACTGTCATGGTGATGACATCTCTCTGACGGACCCAATAGCAGTGAAACAGCAAAGACAACCACTGAGGTGCCACTCTTTGTCTGCCTTCCACTTCTTGTACAAGCTAATTGCTAGCTTTTAGCAGAGCCAGATAGATCTTCTTATGTAAAAATAATAACTCCCAGAGTTGTGTGATACTGTGGGGTATTTTTTAAAATTTTGGTTTTAAATAGTTTACTACAGAAGTGTATGACTGTGTATGAAAGCTTCATCTAATCCATCCACAAATCATCCAAGTTACTTTCTAGCACCTGAGCCAGGGTTGAAGTTGCTTGGAGTTACAACAAATAAATTATTTTTTGTTTTCTCCAACCACTGTATGGTTTTGCTCTACTGAATGAAAGGTAGAGAAAAAAATTCACCACAGATAATTGAGGAGGGAAACATTTCAATTAAATGTTGCAATAGAAGGACAAGGGACAGAAGGGGCTGCTGGTCTTATTGTCTGAAAATCTCAGAAAGCACAAGGTTGACCAAGCACAGATTATTTTCCCTCCAATCCTGATTCATAGTTAATAATTGGCATGAAAAATCAGTCGGAGCCACGGTGCACAGAGTGGCCTTGGTAAATGATTCTCTTCCATGAACTTATTAGAGCTGATTAAAGTCTTGCCATTGATTTTTTTGGGCCATCCTGGGGAGACCAGACTCGAGGTCAAGCACACAATGGATAAGTGTATCATTAAATCCAGTCCTTCTGGGAGTTAAGAAGAAATGCCAAGTAGCAACATGGAAGTTTTAAGAGCTCATCCTGAGATCTGCCTCTTTCATAATATTTCATTTTGACAACAGCCATCCCCCTCACATCCTACGTCCCAAACTATGAGATATTTAGTCACTGAGAAGAGAGCATTGTGCCAAATTCCAGCTCACAATATTTCCAACCTGGGGGAGCACAGCCAGGTTTATGTGACCATTTTCCAGCCCTTAAAATAAAAGGTTTCAGTTGTCAAGTCTTATTTTCTCCCCACCCGTTCTTTGGTCTCCTTCACTCAAAAGCAAGGATACAGGATACACCATTGGGCATGGGTGTATGGCATCCTGGAAAGGAAAAGATGTTGCCAAGAGCAGATTTTGAGGAAAGATTAGCCCAGATTTATCCAAGTACAACCAAATTACTCTAACTGCAGCCTGCTGTAGACTCAGTGGAAATCCTTCCAGGGAGCAATTTATTTTGCTTCCCTGTGGAGCTGCTGGTGTCTCTCAGGTAGTTAGTCCAGGGTAGTTGAGCACCTTGGCTGGGTACTTCACCTCGCCGCTGCCATGGATTTCCAGGGGTTGGGAAGGAAGAGCTTTTGGGCATTTATTTCTTATCAATGCAATCCTTGCTCCCATATGAGACAGCACAGTGACAACAGGACAATCCTTCCTGCCCTCTTCTGTGTACCTGGGGCTGTCAGCCCCAGGAAGACATTAAATATCAGGTGAGGGGATTTGGAGATTGCATGCAGATTTGAGGAAGATGCCATTCAGATTATTAAAAATCCTCAGACACTGCAGTTACTCTACTGAGATTTTTGCAGGAGAAGTTTTTAGGTGTGGAGTATCATAACAAGGAGCTCTTTGTCCTATATTTTGGATGCCTGGCTTGTGTGACAGACTGTCCAAGGTGAAGCACAGGCTAATGGAACAACATCAAAGCTTTAGCCAATATTAGCCTTCTTCTCTGAGATGCAGAGCACAATGTGTGAGCAGCCACGTACCCTCAAGGGCCACTAAGCCATCCAGAATCGAAACCACACCGAGCACAAGTTTGGATCGCGCCCATTTCCCCACTTTCTAATCCTGTGCACCTGGCACAGCAAAACTCTTGCTGCGTGAGCGGATGGTCTGTGAGTGAAGCCTGGAGGCACCTGCTGCTCCTGCTGTACCTGAGCAAACCGCTGCCTGGGATCTTGGGACAGATCCAGGTTCCTCCAGCAGCAACGGACAAGATGCTGCTTCATGCAAACCTCATTTGCATTCCTACTCTAAATCTGTTTCAACTCTCCTATCCATATGTTTATCAGGGAGGAAAGGCAGAGCAAGGAAAGAGGGAAGCCACTGAGTGTCTTTTCTCAAATCGTTGCACCTCCCATTTTAACTTCCATTTCATGTTGACTTCCCCCCCAAATCCCCCAAAGTGTTTTCAAAACCTTCCTCCTACTTCCTTCTCCTGTTCACTTGCTTCAGATCCTTATTAACACTACAAACCCATCCCTGGAAATGTCTTCCCTTTGTAAAGACATCAGGTTTAAAACAACAACAAACAGCATGGCATCTTTTAATCCACCAGCACTTTTGCTGCTGCTTCATAAATGATTCTGGTTGAAACTCAGATCTCCTGTGCTTACTGATGGCAGAACCACATGGGAAGTGAATAGACAATGATCTTGGAGAGCAAAGGCTTCCCAGTATTCAGGAGAGGACACAGTGGTTTGACAGGAATGATTTAAACCAAAGAGATGTTTTTTTGAGGTCCCTGCATTTTTGAGGTTCAGCTGGAGAAGAGGGACAGAAGCTTACTGAAGTGCTCAGCAGTGATTCTTGAGGATTTCATGCTCAAAGGTAGGAAAAAAAGGATTCTGTGAGCACCTAAAATCTGTGAGGTGCAAACCAGCTTTTTCTGGAGTGGTGGTATGAAGAAATCTAGGAGTCTCTCAATGTTTTGATTCAGCTTTTCTTTTAAACAAAACCTTTTGAGGTCCTATTTTGGAGGCTGACAGATTTTTCTTTTAAAGGTTAAGCCAAAGTTCAAAATGAAATGCAAATTTTTCAGTTCAGCTCAAGTAAAATGGGTCACCTGATCTGGGAATTTATCCCCGTGCTGCCCATTTCCTCAGTTCAGCAAACAGCGTGAAAGTGGCAGGCACTGTCCCAGCCCAGGGGTCCCTCACCTTCCCTCAGACAGGGAGTGAAACTTTGAAATGAGGGGTTTCCTCCTGGAAATGGAGTGATGACATCCAGATCTCTCTGCTCAGCTCCTTCCTCCACCACTGAAGGGAATAACACACCAGAGCAGTCACGCACTTGTGTGCAGACAGCTACGGAGCTCCGTGGGGAGAGCCCAGCCTTGTTTCTGCTCTGGAGGGAGATTGGCTATTTTGCCAGGTGCCTGGCTTTGGTTATTTTGTTTTGTGTGAGACGATGAGAATTTTTTTCCCTGATGTCAGCTAAACTTTCCTGTCCCTTCTGGAGTGCTGTGTGGTCTGGTTTACTGGCTCACCCAGAAGTTTTACACAACAGCCACACTGCTCTAGGAAAATCTAGGACACGAGAGACATCCCATCTCTCCTGCTGTCTTCCCCTCTGAAGAATAGCTGTGGGGTTTTCTTTTCATCTCTCACTCCAGGTCACTGGTGTGGGGTGGAGGGCAGTGGGACATGTCCTTTGAGGGCAGGTAGAGCAGCTGTTCTGCAAATATTTCTTGGACGCCTACTTTCTGTGAGTCTGCCTTTGCTGGAAAGGACAGGACTCGACGACTCAAAATTGTCCCTTCTAGTCCGATGCCTCAAACAGCTAAATGGTGACTTAATGGTCTCAGAAATAAATCTGCATCTCTCTTGGATTCTGCCATTCTCAGGGATGTTTGTGAAACACGTCAATGCAGTGGCACAGTGAACTGAAGTTTAAGTGAGCAGAATTCCTTCCCCACCAGAGAGTTTCCACTAACTTCCTCCCACAAAGAATTTAGTTTAGAGTTAATTGAATTAGCAAAGGCCTTCGAATACTTCCACAAGGGACTGGGTTCATTTTCGCCTTACAAAGCCAATCAAATCATCAGAGAAGCAGAAAAAACAGTCAATGACTCACATTAATCATCTGAGAGAGGAAAGGGAAAAAACCCAACCAAACAAAATACAAACCAAAAAGCCAGAAAGGTAAAAAAAACCCCAGACTGCAACTCTCAGAAACTTGGCTCACCCCAGACATGGAGCACTAGATGAAAAATTGACTCTGTGAATTGCATTATAGATTTTGAAGATGGGTCTGTTTCTGAGAGTCTGAGATTGAAAGTCTGCTACGTGCTGATGGAGTTTACTGCAGCAGGGACCAGATTATGCTGGGGAGCTCTGGAGAGCACAAGCCTAGGGCTCTCTACACAGGTGCCAGGGGTTCTCTGCTTATGCACACTCTGCTCAGGGTGTTGGATTAGTGGCAGGGACTCAAACTATTTTCCTCTTGCAAGTAAAACAAATCAGAGGTGCAGACAGCAGGCACGTGGACATCGGTGTGTGGCCCCCAGATTGGTACCTGAGATTTTTACAAGCATATATATACATCCAGAAGGGTTTGGGGTATTTCTCCCAGAGCTAAAAACAGGACTGACTTCCTCAGGTTTCCAGTCAGATAAATTAACGTAGGAACTTTGAATTTTACAGGTGGGTGGACCTCCTACCTCCCAAGGAAGCACGCGGGCATCCCTCACCATCCTGGAGGAGTCAGAGCGGTGCCCGGATGTGGCACCTGTGTCACACCCCTGGCACCACGGGTTCCTCAACCCTAGGAAAGGTGCACCTGGGAGAGCTGCAGGCTGCAGTGGCCCTGAGCATCAAACCCCTGCAGCTGCTCGCCCCAGACGAGAACAAAACGCCTGCCAGAACCTGTCAAGTCAAAGGCAGTGCTACGAAATCCAGTCACAACGGGAAAGGTAGCTGATAACGCTACCTGGTTTATTCCCCTGCCAGGAAAAGATCTGCATCAGATTCCAGGCCAATCTCGGCATCTCTTTCTGGTTTTTATTTTTGAATAAGTCTGTTGTAGAAGGCACCAGACTGAAAGCCCGCCCTTCTTCCCCGTTTTTGTGCTTAACACTCAGATTTAGAGCTGGTAATTTTATTTGATTTTTTAAAGAACATTCACTGTCTCCTTTAAGAAAAAAATCTGTATAAGACAAAAAAAAGGCTGAGTTTTAATTAATTTCTTTGTTCAAAAGATTTCAGAGGATCTTTTGCATGTAAGTGGGGTTTGATTATCTTTTTTTTGGTTGGGGCTTCTATTTGTTTTGCTGTTTTGTTTTTTTAAAAAAACTTTGTTTTTCCTTACTTAGCTAGATAGTTAGTAAGGGTTTTTACACAGGGTAAAAAATAAATCATCTTTCTGAATAAGAGATGTTTCAGCCTGCTACAAGATATCCAAATTAACTAAATAAAAGATTCTGTCTCAAAAAAACCTATTAGGACATGATTTTTCCTCCAAAAGCGTGGGACAGAAATAATGTTGAAAGACTTGAATCATTTGATGGGACAAAAACCTAATTTTGCAATTGTACTACAAAAGCCCTGGAAAGTAAAAGATGAAAACAGAACCCTGTATTTCCCTTCTATAGTAACAAAAATAATAGAAAGGAACAATTATTATTTTATTGGTAGGAAATGGTTATGCTAATTTTGATGGAATAAATGGGCATGAAATATCAAAGTTAATAATATGTCCAAAGCAAATAAAACACAAAAAAATTCTAAATGAACTTCAGAGACTTCCTTTCTTTTTTTTTGCTGCAGAGAGTTTAGTAAGCCATGCCAAGCTCTAGTGGCAAGCAACCACAATTAAAAATGATTTTATTCTTTTGTTAAATATTCAAAAAAGTTATCTCAACTAGAAGTCCTTGCAGTGTAGAAAATTATGTCAAACTTTCATTTTACAAGATCTCTTATTCCCTATTTCTCTAGCAACAGCTTCTGTAGCATAAGATGACCCCTCTAGACACTCTTTTAGATGTATTTAAATATGGTATTTATGGGAAAGGAAAAAAGTATTGTGAAGTTTGTTCTTGCCCTTATTTTAGAGTGCTAGTTTTTTCCCCTTAAAAACAAAATAAGAGCAACCACATGAGGAACCATGGTGAAAGAGAAAAGAGCAAGACAAATAGTAAATAACGAGACCTCAGGGCTAGAAAAGGGCAGGTGAATTCTTGGACACCTTAACCTGTCAGAAACAGGGCAAAGTCACATCACTGCTGGATGTTTAAGACAGTGCTTTCAGCTGTGTTTATCTTCACTGCTGTTTTGTGATGTCATCACAGAAATGCCATTTTGGTTGAATTGTTTTTCTTCTTTTTCTTTTTTTTTTTTTTAAATGTGGGGGTGTTGTGGTAGTGTAGGAGAAATACAGCAGGGGAAATCAAAAAGGAAAAGGGAAAAGAAGAACCCCAGCTCTCTGATTGCAGGGCTGCCAGCAGTTTGGCAGAGCCAGTGGAGGCACTACCATCATTTGGAGCTTTCTCTAGAGCTCATTGCAGTGAATTTGTTCTTCCTGAGCAAGGTGACAAAGGCCTGAGCTGTCACAGTGACCAGAATGTCCTCTGGCCTCAGCTCCTGCAGTCTCAAAGCCCATTCCACCCCTGCTCCTCTTGTCTTCAGCTTCATACAAAGCATCCTCAAGGATGGAGACAAAAGGCAGGCTGACCTCCCACCACGCCGAGTCACCCAGCAGATGGAGAAAAACTAGGGATAAACCAGAGGTTCCTTGCCTCATGGACTGATTCCCTGGCCACTGAGATACACCAAAACTCTGCCAGTCCAGGGTATGCCCATTCCCACAGCTCTGGAAAAGGCCAATAAGCCATGGCCAAGAAAGTTCAGGCCTTCCTGTTTCACCTTCCACTTGACACTTCTCCTTCTGGTGATGAATTAATCTGATTAGATAAGTGGCTAATTACCAAGATTCGCTCACTATCCATATTTTCATATCACAGCCAAAGCTAGAGATTGCTGGAAACTATGCAGTGCCTGCTGAGAGCCCAATTCAATTCCCATGGTCCAGTTTTAACTCTGAAACCAAAATACCTGAACTGTCATCTCCTTGCACTTTCCAAAACCCTGCCTGTCTCCCACCTTGTGTTGAGAGCCCTTTTACTCCATCAGGGTTCTGCCTGACCTAACCACGCACTCAGGTGTGTTTCCTTCCTCTCCCTTGAGCATGATGGAGTTTGACTAGTGCCCTGCAGCTGGATCGTTCCCAACATAAATCAGATCAAGAAATTTCTGACTGCTGTGACAGATATCCATGAACTGGCATTCAAGCAACGCTGCTATAAGCTCTTAGCTGAACCTTGCTGGCAGAAATACTCAAAATTTCTGGAAAACATAAGAAGTGAATGATGAGAACTTGTTTAAAAACCTGAATAAATACTCACCAGGGAAAACAAAAAAGGCCGTGCTGTTTTCACAGAGCTAATATTAATTTACTGATTTCTTGATTAAAACAAAAATGGAAAAAATATTCCCAGCAGGTCCCTCTTCTCTTGCTAAGTTAGTAGCAGGGATGCCATTACACTGAAAATGATACATTTGATGCTAAAACCTAGATATGTGTTCATTTCTTCAATTCATTCAGGCAGTGAGGTTCAGCCATGTCCACTGGGCTGGGACAATCTCCCTGCATTCTTGGATCTCTTCACAGAGATCTGCTGTTATTTATTGCTTGTACTGCCATTTTGCCCTTCCTCTCCTTTGCTCCTTCTTGGCTGAAGCAAGTCAGTTAGAAATCAAGAAGTCCTTTCACAGGGACCCCAATACCTTCTGAGAAGAGTCATGAGGTGCAAAGAGGAATATCCAGCTGCAAAACATCGTGTCCAAAATGCCTTCAGACACCTGTAGGACACGCTGCCTGGTATTCAGCTAATGGTTTCTAAAGGTCTAAAATCTCCACTGGATCCTGGATGTATTTGCCAGTCTCTGCTACCCTTGGGCACCTGAAATGCCACACCTGTGTCCAGGTATCTGGTTTTGCCTCAAAATCCCAGAGACTTTCTATCAGTTATGTAAGGGGGACATTTATCTTCAAGAGGAAACTTCAATCTGTGAGCCAAGAAACTCGAAGACAAAGGGTCTGATGAGGCACAGCTGAAGTGTGCAGGAGCTTTGCACAAGTGCCCAGCTCAGGTTGGTTATCTCCACTCATCAAAGCCTTGGCTGTTCCCTATGAAAGAATGATCCTTTCTGTGCTGCCAAAATGACACAGTGCTGACAGACAAATCCTGCTTGTTATACACCACAGCTGAGTGCTGCCCACACACGCTGCAAGTACCTAAGGGGAAAATGGGCTTAACAACAGAGTTAGAGCACAGATCCTCAGAGTACAAGAGAGGAGCCAGCACGTGTAGCTCGGAATCAGCAGCCTTTGGAGAGCTGAATGCGTTTGAGGAGGCCACTGCTACCAGCTGCGCTTCTCTTAGACAAATTTACATTTAGCACACAATTAATTTCCCTTGCACAAACGAAAGGGATGTTGGATTCCTCAGGGACAGGCATCCCTGTGAGCTTGGCCGCTAGGCAGGAGATGTTCCTCATCACAGATTCTGGGTCAGCTTGGGGCAGGGAGGATGTGTTTCATTTCAAATATTAACCAGGATAAGCAATTTTTGTTGGATTCCAGGAGCTCCTCAGGGACAAAGTCCTAGTTGTAGGGAATGTGCAAGCAGTGAAATTCCACCCATTCAGCATTGATTGCCTGTGTTACTTGTGCTGCTGCTGCTGTGTCTCCAAAATCAACGCAATGTTAAGTAGTCAAAAGCCATTATAAAACTCAGTCTGTTTAGCTGGATGTGTAGTGTACTCGGATTTATGGTCAGGTTTGCCCTGTTCCCAATACCCAGGATCAAATGAAGGTTTGCCTTGCAGAAGAATATGACTTAGGCCATTTGTGTCAAATTGGCTGGAGGGGCAGTGTTTGGGCCATGTGTACCCCAATGTGTCTGAACTTCCCAGCCTGGAAAGCAGATTTGGTAGGTCAAGACAGGCAGAGTGTGACACAATACAAAGGCTACTCTGAGGATCCGGAATGCAGCACTAAATATCTAAATAACATTATAGTCCATAATGCTGTAGACATAGACTACCAAGCTGTGGAATAGCAGGAAAAAAAAGGCACAGAGAAAACCCTGAAGAAACCAAAATGAGAGCGAGCCTGCTTTTTTTCTGAACAGGTCCTTTAAAAGACCCAGCTTTTGAGACCTCTGTGCACAAAGCCAGCATAGTTGATGAGATGATGGATGATTGGATCAAGCCTGGTGAACATCAGAAGAACCCACACCACTGAGCTGGAAGACTTTTTCTGCCGTGTCCTGGAACAGGCTTCGAGCTCGCGTCCAAATCTGTTGAGTTTGGCCGCGGCTTTCCCCTCAAACAGAGCCATGGAGCAGCCCAGTGGAACAGTTGCATTCTGCAAGGGGAGCTCAGAGAGCAGCAGCTGATGGAGGGAGGCAGCTCCCTCCACTCAATGCAGGGCTCGGAGGCGAATTCCAGCTCCCAACAGCATGCGAAATTTGCAGTTCGCTGCAAACGTTTTTTGCTGATTGTGTCACACTCAGTTTCCTAAGGAGGAAGCAGGGGAACTCAGCCTTATTTGCATGAGCTTCACATCCCCCTCCTTGGCTCAGAACACACTGTGCTGTTCGATGGACAGCTCCTTTCTGATTCACTGCTCTAATTATGTTTTACAGCCGGAATATGGTACTTATGTCAAAGCTGATGGGTAAAATTCTACTGAGAAGCAACAACATTTTGTAGCATTCTCCTGTTGTTCATTTCCATGACTCCCCTTCATTTTTTTTCCCCTCAAGGCTCATTTTCCAGGCACTAGTCGTTCTGGAGAGAGATGTTCTCACCTCCTTGATGCTTACTTTTGACTAACAGCCATATTCTTCTTTTATTTGTTTATTTATTGTACATTTGCAGGCATATGGTGACAGAAAGAGAAAGTAAGGAGAACAGGTTTATGATTTGTCTAAAGCAGCTGGTAAAGAGCTGTAGTATCTGTCTGCAGGTAGACCTTCACAGTAACAATAATCCTTTTGCACAGGAGAATGGGATCATACAGGTTTAGAGACATTCTTATTTCCAAGATTAATTCAGGCCCTGTGCTACATGAAACTGCTTCTGGTATGCTCTGTTATCCCCACATGCAGAACCTCTCCTGGACCACATGTCAAGGGAGAATAGTCCTGAGTCAGCTTCCCCTCTCATCCCAGACAAAAACCACCATCAGGAACTGGCTGGTTATCTCTTGGTCCCAGACATCACCAGAGGAACCATCCCAAATTTTGGGACAGTTTGGCTTGCTAACTTCTCCTGAGAGGCTCAAAGAAGGCGCCCCTAAGTTGCAAATCTGACCAATTGCTCCTTATGCAACCAGCTCACAGCACTATGGGGAAAAGGCAGCTCCTCCCCACCCTATGGAAGAGAGGAAGAGGAATTTCAGAGGAGACGTGGTACAGGACTGCAGAGCACCAGTGCTGCTGGGCTGAGCTTCACATCATTTTCCTCGCCTCCTATTATTTTCTTCAGGTGATATTGGAGCTGTTCCTGGGGCTGGATGATTCCCTGGCTATTCCATGCTGTAAAGTACAGCAGGACTCCAGGCCAGACAGACCTGGTGTCTCTGTGAGTGTTTGGCAGGTAGGGAGAGGAGAGGGAGGGGAGCACGCTCGCTGCTGCAGCAGCAGCAGGATCCCAGCTTGGCTAACAGGGGAAAAACAAAAACATGATCTCTCATTTAACTGTGCTAAATGACAAATCGCTAACAGGCAAGGCTGCCCACTGGGGAAAACACCACCAAAGTGATTGTTTCTCATTTCCTAGAGACTGCTGACCAAGGGAGGAAGGGGAAGAAGGTGTATTTGAAATGTTGGTCAGGTGCTTTATAGTGCTCAACTGCAGCTATTTTCTCCATTTTTGCAAGAACATTTGGTATAACATTATTCCTAGTCCTTGGCAACATTGAAATGAAAAGAAAAAGCTCAGGTGACTGCTTTAAAGATACTTTGTCTTTCATTGCTTAACTCTGTTTCAGCAGAACTTGAGGTACAGATGGTTTCCTTTTCTTTTTTTTCCTAAACTTAAACCTGCCAAACTTAGGGTTCAGGGATCTGTCTTTTCACACTGCACCTGCTGATGGGCCAAGCACCTACACTGTGCTGGAACAGCACTTTTGCACCACCTCTTCTCTGCCAAAAAATACATTCTGGTGTTGCTAAGGAAATCTTTCACCCAAATCTTGGCAAGGGAGAAGAAATGATTAATTAAAAAAAAAAAACCAACTTTTCATTCCTTTGTTGTATTTGTTTGCTCTACCATACGGTGCCTATTCATAAAACATAAGCCTCATTTTATTAGAATTGTAGAATAATTTAGGTTGGAAGGGATCTCTGTAGGTCACCTAGTACGACTGCCTGCAGAGCTAACTTCAAAGCAAGATCAGGCTGCTGAAGGCCTTTTGTAGTCAAATCTTGAAAGCCCCAAGGATGCAGAGCCACACCTCTCTGGGCCCCTGTTTCAGTACTTCAAAGAACTCACATCAATTTTTTTTTTTTTTTAAATATATATATATACACATTTATACACAGCCAGAAATTCTTTTTGCTGCAGCTTGTGCCCACTGGCTCTTGTCCATTGATTGTGCACCTCTGGGAAGGTGCACAATCTTTGGCTCTGTCTTTGCTATAAAGTCTCTTTCAAAGGTCCTCTGACTCCTTAGCTGGTCCCTGTGGAGAAGCAAGGGTCTCCCAGCCTCACAGGTGGGTCCTCTCTGCTCTCTCCTCCCCGTGCACCTCATCCTGCTCTTGTTTCCTGCCCAGTTTTCCCCTTTGCTTTGCCTGACATGGCTCATCCCACACATCACAGCGTGACCAGGCTGAGCAAGCCCATCAAGCAGGAGGTGAGAAGGAAAGGTGCACGAAACAGATCTAACCAGAACATCAACACGGGGGTCCAGGTAAGGGAAATAGTCCCTGTGGCTCCCCCGTCCTCATCTGAGCACTCAGTTGGGACTGACTGGCTTCTGACTATTTTGTAAGCATCAAGAAAAGCCTCATTTTCCCCATTTTACTGGTTTGTTCCACTGTGCATAGGCATATTTTGTCCAAAACAAGGCATGTAAGTCCAATAATGAGTTCCAAATCAGCAACAATCTAACCTTTTCCTCCACAGTGTGAAGGAACACCTGATAGAACTAATATACTCTAATTAACATAGTGTCAGAAAAGATCTTTGATAAGTTTTGATTATATTTTCTTTCTTGATCCTTGCATTTCAGTTTCAGGATGCTTCACATTGACTTTTTATTCTTTTCCTCTTACTCATCCTGATCAATACATTTCTAAATTCTGACAAGAATCCTCGGGAGTATTTGCCATAGCTGTAAGCAGGCCAAAATCTCTGCACTTGACAACTCAGAAACACATTGAACTTTCCAGGATTGTACAAAGACAGAGTCATGTTAACAGCTTTGACTCTATTTTCCAGCCAAATTGCAGATAACCTTTAAATAGTCTTATGGAGGGATTTCTCCAGAGATTATCAGGACAGGTCTGTACTGAGAGATCATTTTGTTCCCTGAATAAACTGAGGTTACCAAGAGGTGACATTTCAACAATGTCAACTGTTCTTATTTCTTCAGTGATGTGTTTCAGTAGAGCCTGGTGTGGGACAGAGGAATGCACTCCCCAGATAACTGGGGTGAGCTAAACCTGACTTCGTGGCCCAGATTCTGGAAAGCCTTACACTGTTTCACCGTATTGCTGTGTTTGGTTTTATAAGTACCAACAGGAGAAGAAGAAAAATGCCAAAGGGAACAGTCTGTTGCTCTCTCTGTCAAAAAAAATGTTTTAAAATGGTTCATTACATAAGATAAATTGTTTTCTCATTACTATTCAAACCAGTAAATAATGCATTTTTGAAGAACACTTTATTAATTAAAAATGTTTATGTCTTTACTAAACAGACTGCGACAACTCTTGCTAATACCAAAGATGATGTTATTTCTCTGGTGTTGTCATTTATCTTATTAAATTATCACTAAACAAATGAAAAAGATTAAATATTTACCCCTAGAGTCAAACTTAGCCTATAGAATTATACAGGGACCAGTTCTCCGTGTCTGACATCCAGACTATTGACTCCCTTGCAGGAACAATACCTTGCATTACTTGTACCTTTTGGCTTGAAGAAAAATATCAGCATGAGACAAGGAAAAACACCACAAGAATCAGGGAGATGGGTTTATCTAGCAACATCCTGGGTAGTGCATGTACCTGAGAAGGATCCTGGCTCACATTATGAAGAAACTGCAAAAATGCTTTTTGAGTGTGTAAATATAGAAAACAAATCCTGGTTCTCACTGTTTGGACTGGGTTATATTGGTGGGATGGATGATGAAGAAGCAAGACTGTGAGGCCAGCTGGAAGACTAAATTGCAAGCTCAGCTGAAAGTGCCTCAGTTTTAACCTCCTGGACACAGTCCCAAGCTTTGCCATGCCCAGCCACCTGCCAGTGCTGTGACAAGGTGGGCTCAGAGGATGGGTGTGCCCTTGATGGAAAGATCCTGCTCTGCCGCCGTCCTAAAGGTGCTGCTGAGCCCAGAATTGGTTGCAAGCAGTGATCCAGGACAGCCAGAGGCAAAGGTGGGAGATAATTGCTGCTCCTGGGAGGAGCTGGGAGCATCTCCTAGACCATCCTGCCCCTGGCTCCCTGGGTCTTGGATTACAGCTCTTCTTCTTCAAGCCATGGTCTGACACTTATCCTTCTCAAAGCATAGGATAGAAAATGGATTCCAACCTCTCTCTGCTGTGACAAGACTATGATCCTTTCTGTAGGTGGGCACAAAGTAAAGCAACAGAGAGATTAAGACATGAGGTAATAAATACATTCCTAAGTACAACAAAAATGCAATCTTAAATTTTCACAGGCTGGCCTTTTATACCTCTCTTCAAAAGGAACAAGAGAACACATCCAATATAATTTGAATTTTGGAGCTCCCACTTGACTATTCCCACTGAAGTAAGCGTGTGAGGTGAGCAGGGGAGGCAATGCCATTAAATGGAAAAAATGAACAAGGCAATGTAGTTACTCTGAAGCTACAGGACTTTGGTTGCTCTGAACTGATTGCTTGAATGCTTTTTTTGTGAAAAGGTTTTTTTAAGGCACAGCTTCATTACCAAAATGTTAACAAAGCTAAAGCCCCAGGAGCAGGCAAGAAAATTAGAAACGTTCACACATTCAAAATCATACAAAAATAATCCCTTTCCATTTTCAGGACAGAAATGCAGGGAGCTGCAGCAGTGCACATCACCCTGCCATGGTACCTGGGCTTTGCAGATGAAAAACAGGGCAAAACCAGCACAAGGCACATGCAGGCAACGAGTGCTTCATTATCAATGCGTTAATTATCTGATAATTATTGACTTCAGATTCTTAACAGCAAACAGCAAATCTTGCTGATCAACAGGACCCCTGGGATGAGAAAACTGCATTCATCTTTCTGAGTTTTGAGCCTGTTCTGGCCTCAGCCCCTCAATCTGTATGGCACAGCACAAATTCACTTTAATTACACCATGTTATTGCAGCCTGGGCTGGCCAGAAAGGCTCTATAAATGTTTGTGAGGACAAATGTCAGAGCATGGTCACCTCCCAGCTGGAGGCTGAATTGTAAATGTGTCTGACACTTGGGTAAGGCAGTGTCTCTAGTCAGAATTCATGGAATCATACTCATTTAGGTTGGAAAAGACCTTTAGGTCAGCAAGTCCAGCCATTAACAAGCACTGCCAAATCCACCACTAACCCGTGTCCCCAAGTGCCAAATCTATACATCTTTTAAATAACTCCAGGGATGGTGAGTCCACCATTTCTGTGGGCAAACATTTCTTCTAGCTGCTTATAGAATATTTCATCTATCTCTTTATCCTGGTTGGATGACCCATAACAGACTCCCACCAGGATTCCTGCCTTGTTGGCATTCCCCCTCTATCCTATTTTCCCCACCCTTAAGCTCCAGACATTAAAGCCACTCCCCTAACAGGGTTACCCCAGTGTCTCTCCTTCCTTGCCTATCCCTTCTGAAGAGCTTAGAGCCATCCACTGCTGCACTCCTCTTTTTCCAGTCATCCCACAGTGCTTCCAAAGTTTCCAGCTGTGTCATAGTGTTCCAGATGCACAGCTGCTTCCAGCTCCTCCTGTTTATTGCCTGTGCTGTGAGCATCGGTGGAGATGCTTTTTAATTGGAATATAGATCCCTTCACCTTTTTTAGGGGGAGAAGTCGTTAAAAGCAAGAGTTGCCCAGAGTGTTTTCCTTCACCAAAGGATAAACAGCTTTCCCATGGATATAAAGACAAACCCCTGATTTTGTTCTGGGCGGAGCGCTTTGAATTTTTTTAATTAGCAAGCAAATTAAGAAGCTTAAGGGCAGGCAAGGTTCCCTGAACACCTCAACTGCTGAACCTCACCTAAGAAAATCCCTCCTTTTGTGCATCTCCCATTAGAAAAAGATGATTAAGTGAACTGGACTAATTCTATGAGTAAAAGAAAAACAACCTCAACTTCAGGAAGGGGAAGCACGCTTCAAGTGCACGTTTCAGCCTTTGTTCCAGTTATTTATTCCTTTTGTCTTTCAACATCTAGCAATCAAAGGAATTAAAAGGATTAAAAAGCACGCACACAACAAGTGATGGCTTAATACATCAAAGCAGGTGTGACAACGAGTGAAATAGGAGCCAGGAAAGGAGACATTTTGCTGAGATTTCTTAAATTAGATCTCCAAGTTCCACATGTGAAATGGTCACAACACAACACACAGAACCCTGTAAAACACAATTGCAATTAAAAAAACCAGCCTGGGATAAAACCAGAGTAAAATGCACTTGTCAGTGCTGCAGATGTTGCTGTGTCCTGAGGCACCTCGGATTAGAGATCACCAAAACACATCCACTTCTGCAGTTAATGCCAGCACAGAGCCACTTGATCAGTGCTGCGTTAGGTTGGGACACACAGGGAGGTGTGGGTGCATCTGCCTCCCACCTGACCTCCCAGGTATTGACAAATATTCTCTTCTTGAAATAAATGTGTTTTCTGAGCAGTGTATCTCTTCCTTTCACAGCTGTGCTTGGTGGCAGACCCTAACCTGCAGTGGCAGGAGTGTGCCAGCACAAGGTTCCCAGATGGATTTAGCCTAATTAAAACATCCACTGGAGTTACATTCAAAAGCTAAGTGCAGCCTTATAAATATCCTACACAGCTGTAGATTGAGTATTTTCTCACACTTGCAGGCAAGGATCCTGGCTTGTCATGTGCTCCAAAACGATCTACAACCACCCCCCAAAGGGCTGAAAATGAGAAAAAAATGGGGGAGGGAAGTGGGGAGGGGCCTTCTGCTGACCCACTGCGGCATATGGAGGTGAGAAACAGGCTGAGGGCACTGCCAGCCCCACTTGCAACTGTACCATGCTCAGAGCCTGGCAAAAATCATGTTTGTTGGATTCAGCTAACAATCTAGTTGAGTCAGGACAGTCATGGGGCTGCCTCCAGCATGCTCCTGCAGATCAGAAATGATCACCCAGAGCTGAATGTCGTCACCACCCATGGGCTGCTTCCCCACTCCCACCTCCCTTTGACTGAAACCTTGCAGTGGATTGTGCAGGTGCTCCTCAGTCCTTTCAGTGCTGACTCAGGTCTCTCCTCTCAGGGTACACTGGTGCTGTACCACTCTGACGTGATGTTGCTGCAACTGGCACTCTGAGGGGAACAGGATTCCCTTTCTGCACAAACCACTGAGACTTGTACTGAGGATGTACTTTTCATTTCAAGTTGGAGCAAAGCAAAGTGAAAGCACACACTTGCTGCCTCAGAGCGATATTCCTGCTCAGATGCTTGGCTGGATCAGGCCCTCAGCACGGACAGGATCAATAAATTGTTATGAACCACCATATAGAATTTCAATGCTGTGATTTAAGCAGCTCCTGGTCACCTGGGACACGAGAGCTACTGATGCTGCTGCAGCTGCTCAACAACACCCACTCCCTGCAATACAGAGCGTGAGTTGGAGCGTTTGGCCACTTCTAGGGAATGGCTGATGCCCTGCCAGTCCATCTGGCAGTCCTGCTCCCAGTGACAGCCACCAGTGCAGAGTACAGTGAGGCACCATCCATACTGGCCAGCTTTGTTATGTGGTGGACGCAGGAGCAATACCTTTTCCAGACACGTAATAAATCTGTGCAAAATGAATATTGTGTTTGCTGCCCAGAGACATGAAAATTTTGTCTTCCCTCCAGCTGCTATCTTGGAAATCTGAATTGATAGGGGTAAGAAGCATCAGGGGAGAGCTCAGGATGCTCTGGATGGATGAGATGCAATTCAGCCTGACATAATGGCCAAGAGCAGCCAGCCAGGGTTTCAATTAACTCCCCCCATGTGATGGAGTCACATAGCCTCTTCTATTAGCAGTACTTCAAAAGGCCAAAGAAGCAGCAACACTCGTCCCCTTGAAGTACCACAACTTCCCCACATGCCCAAAAAGGTTTGCAACTTCAAATAAGCCCTTAGCCAAAACTGGATCTTGATTGCAAAGCTATAATAAGGTTAAAAAAAAGTGTGAATTGAACAGAGGGTTAGTTGAAAGTACAACTCTGGCTTTCTAAGGAGAGACAAGAAAGGGAATTCATTGCTCGTTGGCGAGTGGGTCAATGCAATTTGCTGGCCTGCAGATGAGAGCTGCCTCTGTTAGCAGTGCTTGTAAGGGCAGGGCTGTTCTGGCTAAACAGGAAGCATTTGAAGATATTAATTGATGTCTGCAAGGAAAGTTTGGGAATTATGAGAGACGAAGTTAAGATAAATCTCTGAGTGAGCTGAGAAGTTGTTGAGCAGTGAGGTGTTTCTCCTAGTTAGGTTCTTCCAAGGAAGAGTTAAATGGGGAGTATGTCTGGTGTCTTTGGTGCCCAGTATGACATCAAACAATGTCCTCAGGACATCTTCTGACAGCAGAAATCCTTTCTACCATCATCAGCAGTGCAGTAGATTTTGGAAACAAATAAAACTTCTCCAGTGGATCGGCGTCCTATATCCTTGCTGGCCTTAAGGAGCCCAGTTCTCCTTCATGAGTGCCCCTCACACATAATCCTTTTTCAGCACTGAATTCTTCCCCTCCTTTTCTTTCCCACGTCACTTGTCCAAGGCAAGAAGTGACCAGGCTGTGTCAGGCCTGTGTATGTGCTGACCAGCCATCTAGACCGAAGCAGGACAGGTGATGCTCATGGCAGCCCTCATTAACAGAAACATGTAAATCTCTCTCCTTTGCCTGCTCTACTCAAAGAAACATAATTCCTGCTGTCCAGAATGGATGAAATTGGTCAATTAATTCAGAGACCATTAGAGGAGGTCTGAGGGACTGCCAGACCAAAGGTGAGGGAGCACATGATTATGGATTCCCAGCTTGGGAAACCAGGCTAAAAATAGCAATAGACTGAGAAAGAACCAAACCCTGAGGTGCCCTGAAGAGGTCTGTCTGCAGCATCACAGAGCAAAGGTGGGTGGGGAAATCCTTCTGAAAAATTGCTCAGAAAAGAAGTTCATCAGTGGAAAGTCAGTGCTTGCTATTATCTCCCCATTCCCTGGCCTCGGGAAGAACATAATTGCATTTCAGCTTAACTGTAAGGAAACGAGGGTGAGATATTCCCTGTCTTTGATCACAGATGTTTTACCAGGGAGAACCACTGTCTCCCCCTACAGGGTGATCCATATCCAAGGCTAATGAGCCTGCTAATGAGAATTACTACAGCTGCCAATCTCCAGCTCCAGAGAGATATCTTGCAAAGTAAAGTCTGCAGAGTTCAGCTCCTGAGGGAGAATCACTGCAGGACAATGCTGGGACACCCTGGGGTAATGCTGGATATAGTCATACAGGGTAACTCGATGAATCCTGGGCTATAAAAATTGTATTACTTCATTGCAAAACTCTGATTTGTTTCTTCCCTCTCATTATAAGTCAAGGGAAGGAATATGTTCTTCCTTCCCCCAGGCAACACTCATTTGGATGCAAGTGGGAATTTCTTTTGGTGCTGTTCCTGGCTCTTCTCTTCGACAGACAGGAGAGGGCTTATTAGAGCAGATGCACAGAATGTAGGAGATAGCCTGACTGCATTCCCAGAGTTAGTCACAGAAAATTCAAGAAAATGTCTGTCCACCCTGCCGTGGAACGTTTGCCAGTCTTCCCTGGCTGTTCAAGAACCACTCAAGCTCAGACAGTGCTTTGGGTAATGCTGCAGCCTGCACCACTTGTCTCCATTAATCCAAGCAGTGCCAGAGCTAAGCGCTGCCTCTTCCACCACACCACCACCAGAATCCCCTGGATTAAATAAACACTGGGAAGAGATTCCCACATCCTTCAGAAGGGCCTCGGAGCAGGTCCTGCAGGAGCTGCAGTCCCAGGCTCAGAGCAGATCAGCAGGGCAGATAGCACACGCTGTCCTGCACCTCCTGAGTGCTCAGCAAAAAGAAGTCTCCCCATTTTAGACCTGTTCCTGTGCAGATGCACAGGGTGACCTTGCTACATAGCCATCTTTCGGGCCACCAGATCACCACACACTCAGGCAAAATCCAGGCAAGAAGAAAACTGAGAGAGATGGCACAGGAGAGGCCGAAGCCTCCCCTCCTGTTTGTGCAGCTGGGCAAATGGAATTTGTGATGTTCTGCTCCTGCTGTGCCAGAGCAATGTGAAATTTTCTGTTGCTAGAGAAGGGAAATGGAAGAAAAATGAAAAAAAACTTTGCAAGAGGCATGTTGCTGTTGCAGAAAAAAACAGATACCAGATCAAAAAGCTCTGCTTAAAGACAGTACATATGCCGGCTCCAGGGGATCTCAAATATTTATGGTTTGCTACATTTTTAATCTTTAAGATTTCCAGGGATGCTGTGTGTACAGAACATGATGCAAGCTCATCCCATGTCTGACATGGATGTGGCTTGTAATTCGCTGCAGTGGTGGGAAGGGGAAAGCAGGATCTCTCAAGGCTTCCTGAGGCTCACACCTCTGCAGGCCTGATGGGGCTTCTCACTGTGCCCTAGAAGCAAATTCTGAAATCTGTCCTCACCCACTGACTCTGGCACTGGTTCTGCCCCCAGCTATTCCCTCCCAGGCAGTGCTCACAGGCCTTTGGAAAGTGCAAAGGAGAGATGGAGCCCACTGCCACCCCTCCGAGACACCTTGTCCTGCCTCTGTCACAATGACAAAGGAGAGTCCCCATTCTAATCCATGGCCTAAATAGATTTCTCGCGTTCTACATGATTAATAACCGGAAAGAGATTAATATTTAAGATCCCACTGGGGAGTAATTTGCAAGGTACAATGGAGATTTTGGTTCTTCTGGCGCAGCAGCATGGGCTGAAGTGCTTTAGCAGGAGTTTGGTGTGTGTGCAGAACACCTTAGGCACACACAGGACTAATGCATCTAACACAGGTGCTGGGATTCATTATTATTTCAGCTCATGTCACCTTCAATTAGAAGAGATTTTGGGTATGCTTGCTCGTATGCCTCCACTTCTCTTTGCATGTTTCTTGAATAAAATAAACCTAAAATACCCAAAGCTGAGGTAGGATTTCAAGGAACTCTGGCTGCAGCACGCTGGCTGATGTTTGCCTCTTAACTTGGGGTGAAGCTGCATAAATTATTCAAGTTCCTGTATTTTAACTGTCAGAGAAATTTAGGCTTCTTAACCCATTTTGCCAACTATCATGTGGGCTGAGGGAGTTTGGGAGAGAGAAAGTACTTTCTGGAGGGTAGAAATGTTCGCGTTCGCAAAGAAAATATAAGATGTGTTATTCTTGGGTATAAAAATCATGTTCTGCTCCACTTTTCTCAAAAAGGCTTTACTTTTGCTCACCCTGAGGAGCCTGTAAATGCACAGCTGTGGAGGTCACGATTTAAGTTGTCCCTCTGTGATTACACCCAGGTCCCAGGTGCTGATGAGCGAATGCACCAGCCAGCTTTCCCTGAAAGCCCTGGTGCTGCTGCACCTTCCCTGTTCTAGAAACTCCCTGAGACAGCAGGAACATCAGCTCTGCCTCCCTGTGCCATTCTGTGCATGCTGCTGGAGCTTATAGACCTGTGGGTTACAGCAGGAGGGGAGCACATCCAAAGACTGTCCCTATTTAAAAGGGATGGGACTGATAAATCCCGAGTGAGCCAAGTTACCCCATGGGGGGGTTTCAGCATGCAGCACTTTCCTGCAGGCCGCACAGAGATGGATAATTTTCCATGGCTTTTCCCTGCCTGCTGCAATCTGGCACCATTAGACAGCACAAGGACAGCTCATTTGAGCAGCAGTTAAGGGATTACAACTGGACTGTGTCCGGCCGCGCTTTCTTTCTCCGTGCAATGACCAGGTCATAATTAGGATGGGAATTATGGTGTTCAGCGATGTGGAGAGGCATTAAGCTGTTGTGCTTCTGGCGCCGTGACCAGGTACGTGCTGCCAGGTTTCAAAGTTCAGCAGCTTTCAGGACTGGCAGAGCTGTGGCTTCCTGCTGTGGCACAGCAGTGAGCATCCAGCGCAGTTCTGCAGAGCCAGGTGGCCCTGGAAAGAAATGAGGAGCGGGCACAGCCAGAACTGCAGCGTGGCCAGAGCAGCACAGCCTTGTTCGGCCCCTCCACTCCTACCCAGGGAATCACACATGGTCCCTGTCCCTACCCAGGAATACCGTGGGGCAAGGAGCACTAGCAAACATCCAGCTCTGTGGTGGTTTCACAGGAATTCAAGCCTACATCCCAATTTAGGCAGAGCAGCTTTGCAAAACCAGCCCCTTCCTCACCAATTTATTTGTAAGAACCCAGAAGTGTTGCCTTAATGCTGTTTTCCTCCCTTTTTATTTTTTGATCCACATGACCTTTTGCAAAAGAAAATGCCATTGACTGGCTTTTGCAGCATTACCAATGTTCTGCAGTGTTAATTATTTATAACCATATAAAAATGAGGCTAAGCACTGGATGTTCATTTGCCAAAGCTCCATCTTTACTCCTGTGCATGTTTTTTAATATGCTCTTCACAGTAATATGTGTGTTGGAGAGTTTTACCACCAGTTCCTCCCTTCTTGTGAGTACGCAGTCAAGTAAAGCATTAGCCAACCTTGGTCCCTTCTAGCATTTGAATTAGGAAACTGGCACCAGCACTGGAACTCCCTGGACTGCTCATAAAATGCTATATAACGCTTCAGAGTCACAGAATTTACAATTTTTAGAATTTACAATCTTTAAAATGATTTCTAAGAATGCAATGCAATGTGGTTGGCCGACGCAGATTAAATAAAAAATAGCTTAGCAGTTGCAATATGACAATTTGTCAAAAATAAACAGCAGTACACAAGACCCTGCAACTCACTGGCCATTCAATACCCTGAGGGAGATATCTTCCCAGTCATTTTTATAGATATTCATGGGTGAGTGTAGATTTCTGTGAAGATGAGCCATACACAGGGAGCAAATAAAGGAGTGTAAAAAATACATTTGGCCTTATGTGTCACAAAAAGGGTACGGTCAATATTTTTTAAAGGAGCCTCCTACTGGGTTTTTCTTTTTTAATTCTGAAGCTGAACGTGCTACAAACACACAATATGACTTCAAATCAGATGATTTGCTTCATCTGTGTGTTTATTGCAAAAAGGTAACTCTGCTTTCCAATTTCAGATGATTGGTTAGTTTGAAAATACGTGAAAGATTTTATGGAGTGTTAAAACATTTTCCTTTTGTGTCTATTTTGTTTCAGCAGTAAAAGGTGATACCAGAGGATAGAAAATGAACCTTTTTTCTATTGAGGAGACTACCCTGAGATATCAGCCATGGTTTCACTATCCTGAATGACAGACCATGAAAGATTACTCATCTGCCTTCCTATCTATCTACAGCAATATGGGTATCATCTGCTGCTGTGATAAAAGCCCCCTGGGAGGCTATGCCGTTCTTATCAGATGTGGCAGCAGTTGAAATAGCAGCTGAGTAAGATAATAAATAATAAATGAGCCTATATATTTTAATCTGATGTAGGAAAATGTTAACTGTTAATCTGGATAATGGAGGCTCCATGTCCTAAGATCCCCTACCCATGAACTTCAGGCAATCTCTCTCTGAGAGCTTCAGCTTCGGCTTTTCACTGGAATCAAGCTTCTGAAGGCATCAGCATTTCTCAAGGGCTTTCTCAGAGGAAATCACAGCCTCACACTAAATAGATTCATTTGCTTGGGGTTGATAATTAGTACTTCTCAACTGCATTTACCATCTTGGGATTTAGATCCTGTGCTTTAAGAGACACCAGGAAACACTACTGTTTCTTCCATCAGTTTTCCCCAGAACAGCACTGTCTGTAAGGGCTCTCAGTCCCTTCTGCCAGCAGAAGCAGCTGGATCCTCATTCTTCTAAATCAGCCTTTCCCCCATCTTTGCATTAGCTGGAAGATTAACATGTGAAAGCAAGGTGCTAGGAGTTTTTAAAAATTCATTCCTAGAAGTTACTGGAGGGAAAAGGCTTGGGAGCCACAGGTACAATACAATAAAAGGCAATGCTATTTCGAAGCAGGCTGTGGTTGATTAGATCTGATGGGGGCTCTGCAGAATGATTCCTGCTGTGATTGAAGAGCTGCCGGGGAGCACAGCCCAGCACCACCTCAGACAGGTGCTCAGAACAAAAACCCCGAGCAGCAGCGATGCCGGACTGGGGACCTCTGCTGACAAACCAAAGACGGAAAGCTCCGACCTTCCTCCTCCCCATCCTCCCAGGGAGGGATCAAAGCACCGAGTCAAAAGGCAGCCCGTGCATATTTCCACGTGCTTCCCAGCAGCTCGGATTTCCCTCGACGGGACCCACACCCTCTCGGCAGTGAGGGATTAGGAATCATCCCCACCACTGCACTGAGCTGAAGAGGCGACACCAGGCACAGGAAGATAAAGCCAAGCACCCGACACCGGAAAACGCGATTTTGGCAATTCCTTAAACGACCGTGTGAATAATGTTTGTGTCACAGGTAGCGTTTGCTTCAGGTAGCAGCAAAACACAGCAGGTTCTTACAACTGCCATGGGGAAATATAGTCTGATGTAACTGTTAAAGATCTGTTCATATTCCAGGCAGCAAGCTGCCATTTGCAGGATGAAATTGTTTGGTGCTTAAACGCTGCCAGTCAAGGACATTAATTGCTGTGGGTTAGATTAAACTAGATGGCACAGCAATAAGATTTGAAGCCTGGGAGAGGGGTGGGGAGGAAGGAGGAGGGGAAGAACAATCTCCTCTCATAAATAACGGGATCTAAAAAGGAATCTTTATAGGGACAGATTAATCTGCAAATAGCCAAGTTCAAATCTAGTTCACGTCCCACGGGTACTCCAGGCAGCCCCAGAGGACACAAACACTGCGCCCACCACAAAAACAAGACTTCAAGCTTCTTTTGGGGTATTTATTCCAAATATCTGATCAATCTCAAGTGCCATATCAAAAGCTTGCTGCTTCCCAGGATGGGACAAGCCACCCAGTGTGACAAGAGAGGAAATGCTCTCCTGCTGTTTCTAAATGGAACCAGTGGCAACAGGCAGGAAAGGGGGCAAGCTCTCATGGCAACCTTTTGTTCAGTTCCTTGCACACACATATACATGCAAAGACATACAGAGCAATATATTCACTTTGCATTGCAGGCAGAGAGGTAATTTTGGTCCAAATGTCTTCCTGTTGTATTTACCCTGAGTGCCTTGCAATAAACTCCCTTTCTCAGCTCATGGGAAGGCATGTTATTTATTCCTTTACAAATGTAAGCCCATTGTAAATAAATAAGTACCAGCTCTGGGCACTCTTTTTTGGAGCTGTCTTTAAAAGCACTAATCGAAATGTAATGACAGGCTGGCAGCCAGTTTCACTATCCAGACTGCTGATAATCAGCTAAGGTTTGCAGCCACAAAATTAACATCACAGCTGCAAACAAAACTATCCTCCTGTCACTCACCCTGTCCCAACCCTTTGGAGAAGGCAAAAAAAAAATCCCCAGCCACCCAAAGAAGAACTTTGCAGAATGTTTTGAAGGTCGAGAAGTTATGGCAGAGTTTAGATCAGGTGTGGAATGACATTTTAGCATAAGACCTGCAGAAGACACCTGCCATTTCTGCAGTCTCCCCCAGCCCCATCTCCTCCCGCAGTGGTTTTATGAGCTATCAATCAGCAGCCACCACTGATTTGCTGTAAAAATCTGTATTAGGTACATCAGAGCACCTACAACCTTCCCAGGATGACTCATTTGGAACACTCCATGGGAACAGGAATTTCTTCTTCCAGCCAGGGAGGAGGTGAGCTGCACCCATGAGAAGGACAACACTTCTCATCTTCTCATCCTCAGCAGAGGCGAGAGGAAACTACAGATTGTTTGCAGCAGTTGTAGGAGACACAACCTGGCAGAGCAGGACTCCAGGACTCCAACACCCAGGACACTCATGGACAACCCCTCCATCTCTGCCTCTATCAGAAAGCTCTGAGGGGATAGTTTAATATAAGTTTAGTTAGTTTAATCATAGTTTAGATAGAAGTTGACCCTCAGTGTTAAAATAATTTCACACCGTTCCACGTAATTTTGTTTTAAGAAATACCTTGCAGCTCCCTAAATTAATTGGATACCTAGTCCAACAAAGACCATATTAACAAACCAGGACCTGATCCTTCGGTCTTTGCAATCAATTTTACCCTGGAGCAATTTCGTTGACTGCAGATTATATGGAATACACAAGGGAAGATCTGAGGCTTTAATAATCATTTTCAAAGATGTAGTGCAGACAGCACTGATAACACCAGCAATAATCCCATCTCCATCCCTGAGGGCCACCCTAAAACTCCTCGGTAAAAAAATGGCATTACCACTTTTCAGGTGTCAGGAGAATTGAGTTATTTTCTGACAATACTATACCTAAAGCAGTATTTAAATTGTATGTTAAATAAATGCTGTGATTATTAGGAGCAGACTTCTTGAAGTTGAACCACCAGGTAGCTAGCTGATAGCTATCCTATTACAAGCTCCAGAAGCCTCAGTAGAGATGTACTTAATAATTGTTTGGCATTAATTTGTCATGCAATAATTATCCTATTAAATCTAAATTAAACCCTCCACTCAGACACTTCATCTAAAGTGTGAACATAACGATTAAGAGAGAAGGGGAAAAGGGGGATGATTTCTGCATCATTTGCAGCGTAAGATTTTGTGCTTTTGTGAGCAACAGCAGAAAAAGGGATTTAAGAAAGAGAAATCATTCTGAAACAGAAACACTGCCACCATAAACAGAGATCCATCTTTTTATGTTACATATGGTGCACAGCTTAGGAGAGCATCTTGTTATGCTACAAACTTCAATACATTTATTTCTTTACCATAAGGAAGTTCTGTATTGCACTTCCTTTATAAGGAACAAAAAGCAATTAAGAAAAAATAAATAAATGTAGACAATGGACCAAAGGTTGGGATTGCTCTCATCTATCTAGCAAATAGCAGCTTAAAAAACAGGCTGAATTTCTCTTTTACAAGCTCCTCCTGCTGTCAACAGCCAGAAATCAGGCTCTCCAGAGGGAGATTCATCCCACCCACCTCAGAGCTCAGACCTGACAGCTAAAACGAGAGAAGAACAAATCCCATCCAAAAGCCAGACAGGAAGCCTGGAACGAGAAAGATTTAAACTTGTTCTCATGTCCTAAACTGAGATTTGAGACACAGAGCTGTTCTTCCACGTAGGATAATATAGCTTGAAGTGCTTAAAATGTCATTAAGTAGCACTGCTGAGATGAGGACAGTCTGTGGGTAGTTTTCTGGCCTTTTCCTGACCAATTTGATTTTGGGATCAAGAAGAATGGTTTTTTTAAAGCAAGAGAAGATCTATTTCCACTTGCAATTGCTCAATGAATTTCCACATGAGCTGCAGAGCAGCACAGTACATGACAGTCACAGGAGGTTTTCTTCATCAATCCTAATCGTTTTTTTTCACAGCATTTAGGTCTGAAATCTATTTTAAAATGCACCTTCCTTCAATAGAAGAGCCTCCTGTTTAGGTAAAAGCCTTATTTAGTAATTTTTGGTGTGGTTTTTAGATTGTTTTCCTTAGGGACAGCAGTTCTTTATATCCTCCAGAACCTCCAAATACCAGTTGTGGTGTTGGTTTTACAGTGTGTGATATTCTCCCTCTCTTCCCAGGCTGCCTGAGCTGAGTGTGTCTCTCTCTGTGCCATTCTCCGAGGAGATAATTACCTCTTCACCTTTCTCTTCCTCTGCTAACACTCTCTCCTCTGCCAACTGCATTTTCCCACAGAGATGGTATTACTCATACCTCTAAAAAAACTCTGATGATTTCTCAAATTATACTTAGCTCTCCAGTCTGGCACTTATGTCTCTGTTCTTCTCTATATCAGTTTGTCTAATAAATGTCTTATCTAGATCCTTAGACTATTACAGTACAAACAACGCAGCCCTTTTCAACCAAAATATTTTCCTCTAAATCACACAAAAATGTGACAGGAAGGTTCATTGTGGATTAAACTATTCATTGCCTCTGTTTTGTTCCCACGAGCTTGTTTCCAACCCCACAAGTCAGCCTGGGTTTAAAAGTTTGGTTTAAAATCTGCAGAAAGGAGATATCAAAGGGTGTAGGAGTACATTACAAAGGAAGAGCAACACACTTTGATACAGGAACAAGAACAGTAACCAGCCAGTTCCCTGAAAAGTTTATTTATAAAATTTAAACACATTAAACTGGAAAGGAAGCTTGTCTATTCAGAGACATCTGCGAATAACAGACCGAGAAAGCCAGCATAAACAAGGGCTGTTCAGGTAATCAGAAGCAAATGGAACTCAAAGCAGATTAAATCAGAGACTCCGTTTCTCGTGAGCAGCACCCACACATGGTATATTTAGTAAAGTTTTCTTTTAGTGAATTTAGTGCTGGTGGAAGTGTGAGACAGACAGCCCAGGAGGCTCATTCCAACCCTCTGGGGGGGCACAGCCAGGACAGAGCAGCACTCGTTGCCTCACTGCAGCCAGGCTTGGGGAGGAAGAACCTCCCACAGACACCTCCAGGCTCACCCTGGCCATCACCCAGGGCCTTGCAAGCCATGGAGAAGCCCAAACCAGGTTGTTACATTCTCTTCTAAAATATCGTGATAAAAAAGTGAAACCCTGGAATCTATGAAATATTCTGCCACAGGGACAGGGCATTTGTGCCCACTCCCTGTGAGGAAAACACTGTTCTGTGCTCCAAAGCAGCGTTTCACAGAATTTCAAAGACTCTTAAGCACCATTACCTCATTCCCATGGTGAGAGGTCTTGGATCCATCATAACTATCCATAAAACATTTCCTCATTTGGCCACGATCGGGAAAAGCTACATACTGAGCTGCAAGGGAAACCTCAATTTTTTTTCTCCAAGACAATATTAGAAATGAAGCAGAAGACAGTCACAGGAGGGTTGACAATGCAGTTCTCTGAAATATCTGTCATGGAGATCATTACTGTTTAAGGACTGGAGATTCATTACTGCTGCTGCCTTTATGGACCCAGTGCCATTAATCCCCTACTTGAGCAAAACCATCGGGTGTGTTGCTAATGACTTCCAGGTTCCTTTTTGGATGGTCTGAAGCCTATATGATAATTAGTTCTCTAAATTAGCGCTGTTTCCTTTGTAATCACTGCCCTCCCCAAATGGTTTCACGTCACTGTTTCTTTGTAATGTTTTTTTCTCTCATTTCCCATTATCACCACTGGAATCGCATTGATAACATTTATTTAATCTTTTTCCACAGCTCTCCTGTACATTTACTGTCACCATCTGCACACACATTGCATTGATCATATGAGATGTCCTAACTGCATTAGTGTGTGTGGACTTATGAACATATTGAGTGCTTAAAAGAAGCCTTTTTAAAATTTGTTATTGGCTGGCTGTGTCCCTGCTGGAGTCCTCTGGGGAGACCCAAGGAAGAACAATTGTTTTATCCTTCCTAACAACACTACCACTGCTGCCTACCCCTGTTTTTTCACAGGGCCCTGGAGATCTTTTATAGCATCCTACCCTGTCGCTGCTGTGCTGTTAAACCCTCATGAATGCAACAACGAATTAATAACACCACTATATACAATAAACAACTGCTAGCATAAAGGTAGCAACAAGATCTCTGGCAACACCACCATATTCCAATCCTTAGCCAGTGGATAAAACAAAATCGGTTGTTCTTGCTCAGGCTGCTCAGAAAATATTTACAGGCTGATTTCCTTCCCTGTTTTCCTTTTTTATTTTTTTACTTTTTCTTTTCTGGTAGGAAGCAAGCTATGGCTCAAAGCCAAATCTGAAATATCCTGGGGCTTTTCACTGCCTTATAAACAGTTAGTTATAGTCATTGATACATTGTTGGCATATAATAAACCCTTAATGTCCAGATTGCCTGTAAAAATACATATCTGTTATTGATGTATGCACCAGTTGTGCCTCAAGGCTCTCTTCGAGATGAGCTCCCCTTAATTTTAAGGCCTAGACATGTTTACATTAAACAGACACTTGGTAAGTCAAAAAAACCTTAGCGGCCTCAGTATAGAACCTAGAGAAACTCAGTGATTTGACAGAGGTGGTGGTGGAAGTGCGTGGCATACACAGAAATAAGAGCTCACCTTTGATGGCAATTAAATGCTCTTCTTACAGTTCACTCCATGCTTATACTGGCAGGGGATTGAAAAGGAGAATAAGCTGAGAATGTAATGTTCAGCCATAGGTGGCAAAATGCTGGCTAGGGCCTGCTAGAAAGCCAAGGTAATAATGCAAGAAAATAATTTCTGCTCCTCTCTGAGGGTGATATTCTCCCCTTCCAGGGTTTCACCTAAAGAAAAAGAAACTCACGAGCTTCACCTTTAAACCTCAACAATGCATGATTTTTTCCAACATGCCTGTTCTTTGCACCACGTGCCACAGGAACAACAGCATGGCCACCAGGGCCAAGGTTTCTGTCTTCTCCAGCTTTGAGAGCATGCAAGAGCCTGCTGTCACCAGAGCCCTGCCAGCAGCAAGCAGGCCCTGGGATTCACCCCTTTTCTGTCCAGGGCGATGACCCTGCATGACCCAGCCAGCTTTCAGCAAAACCAACAAGCAACGGATGCTGAACCAAGCACAGCAACCCAGATCTGCATGTTTGAGTAAGAACTCGGTCTTTCAGGGCAGGTTCTTGACCTGCTGAGCCTGAAATGGCTGGGAATTCCCTGAGTCAGCTTGTTAAATGCATATGGATACAGGCAGGCACAAAATGCCTTGGCAGGCTGACCTTAGGCGCTCGAAGGAGAGGCAAAATACTCAGAGAAACTGTTAATGTTGTGTTTTCTGTAAATACACATCCTTCAAATGGGCAAAATAGGGCCTAAGGAGCTCGTGTTCTAGAGAAGCCCTTGTAAAAAGGTAAGCAGGAATTTTAAATGAGGATGACATGCCCAAGGGCTTATGGATCATGCATAATGGCTTAAATCACGTTAAAGTGGTGTTGAGACACGCACGTCATTCCCACTTGCTCCTATTTGACTTCAGAATTACACAGAGCAGTCTCACACAAAGAAGATACATTCACAGCCATCCTGCTCATGCCCAGGACAGGGGGAAGGACACAGGGAAAATTGCTGTAGCACCTCAGGGTTGAAATATTCACTAGTTTCAACAATGCCTTCGAAGCTAAAACTTCGATGCTCAGGAGATTCCACCCTCTGTCAGCTTCAAGCTTGTTTGTGTTGAAGTCCCCTCCTTATAGTTAGCCCAGAGCAAACTTAAATAAATAATCTAGCAGTTCCTTTCAATTTCCTGACTGAGGGAGACTTTTGCCCATGGAGCAGGACTAGGAGCCCATAACACTGTGGTTTAAGGAATGTCACTGTTTCTAGCAGAAGGCTGCAAAAAGGCACTGGAAATCCCAAGTGTCTGGGAAATTTGTAGGAAAAAAAAAACTTAAAAAGCCAACCAAACAAAAATAAACAAACATAAAAACCCCTGAAAACAGAGTCACTGGTGTAACACACATACTTGCATGCCAAGTGTCAGTGACATTATTTTTAAAATGGTTTTGCGAATAATGCCTGAATTTAGAAATTCAGATATTCCTGTATGTTAATATACAATGATCTTGGAAACATAACTACTAGCAAGGTGTTTCAGGCTGTGCAAGACCTGGATTTGATATGGTATAATGTCTGCACGAGGAGCCTGATTCAAACCAAGACAACGTTCCCAGTGCGCAATTGTCATTTTCACATTATTTCTCCGTGACTTTGTTTTTTGGGCAGCGAGCGTAAGAATTCAAATGCACCTTCCCACCCCTGCCTTGTGATGGGGAAGGCTCAAAGGAAAATGTTGGCTATTATTGTTTGTTTCTCTTGAACATCCCATGGAGATTTCAAGTCTATTTACTGCAGTGGTTCTGAACCGACAGCTGATAAAGTTTCCATTACTGATCTTTAATGAATGGATATAGCTGAGGAAACAGGATTTACCTTCTCTTCACTCAGTGTTCGCTGTTTTCAATCACAGAACTCTTCCCCTTTCCCCCTGCTCCAGCTCCTCCTCTCTTTCATTTCTCACATAAACCAGAGGGTCAGCTCTAGGTCAGGCACAGATGGACACAATGCCAACATACGTGACCTTGACAGCTTGAGTTTTGCAGATGGTTTCTGGATAAATTGGATTAAAACATTATAATTTGCCACCTCCTAAGCATATCCATCCTCACTGTGGGACACTCACATTGTGTGGCTGCTTCCCCAATCCACCAAGGTGCACTGGCCGTGCTTCCTTTGGCCTGCCCAATTGAAGCAAAAGCCAGGTACTGGAGTGCTGAAGGAAATGAGGTTTTGTTCTTATTCCAGAAGATGTTTAAGCAACAGATAATTTTCTCAGCACTTTCACTTGTAAGTACTACAGGAAACCATAGGGTGACAGTGCCAGCAACATTCACTTTTCTAGACCCTCACAGCCCCTGCTGCAAAAATCTTCCAAGAGAAACTTTCTGTGGCCCTCAGCAGTCATCACTCATTCTCTGCAACAAGATCCCATCACTTCTGCCTGTGTTTTTATTCTCCTCTCCCTGCCAATGCACAGATTGGAGTGCACTAACACCAGGTTAACCTGTGCATTGAAAAATGTGTCAGGAGGGCTCAAATGGTGACAGCTGACAATTCAGGAATTCTTCAGACATTTATGGAAAAGCATCTAGGCACCCCAAACCAAAGTAAGAAAATAACAAGTACTCTTAAGCTGGACTTCAGCTCCAAAATACTACTTTGAAGATTCAAAAGATCAAAATTTGGCTGTCCTTCCATATCTCTATAAGAGTCATTGAATGCCAACCAGTTATTCCTGACATTGGCATGGGTTAAAGAGACAGATCCTGTGTTCCTCCACTAGCTTATTCCTAAAAGCTCTTTCTCACAGTATTAGGTACAAATTTCAAGTAACACGTTTCTGTGAATAATCTAAATGAAAAACTGGATGGATTCGAGCACAATTCAACAGGAATAAAGGTGACAGTATACGCTTACAAGACATTTACATGATTTCTGAAGAAAACACATTTTTTTAAGTTCCCTGTATTACATTTTAGCTGACACAACATAGAGAAAATAAATCCTTAGGAAAGTCTTGTTCTTACACTGTTTCTGCCTTGCCCAAAACTAAGCAGCAGTGTTGAAATCTTGCAAGGAAGCTCATTCCCCTGAGGTTAATCAGCATTTTAGACAAAAGTTTGGGGTAGCTTCCAACTAAGACTTCAAATTTTTTTATCTGAAGGAAACCAGACTGCTAAATTGCATTCTGGTTTTATAAGACAATCATTAATAATAGCAACAGCAAAATGAGAATTGCAAAGATTATTTTTTCATGTGTTTTATTAACGTGAAGGTAAAATCCTGCTGATCAGATCAGCACAGTTGCATCAGAGATAAATTTAGTCCATTATTCAATTAATCCTTCAATGCACTCCTGTGGTCGAGGTAATACATTATTATTATCTCCACTTCTGTTATTCCCATTAGAGACATTAGTTCCAAGAATGTGAACCATTTATTGTTGAGGGTCCTGATCCTGTAATAGGATGTGCTGGCAGAGACCCCAGTGTCCATAGTAAATCCCACTACCTTGAATGAAACTCATCATCCTTCATTAGGACAATTGTTGCAAAGTGCCATTACCTCCTATTGTGCCCACGCAGTTGAATAAGTGCCTACACTGTTTAATTTAAGATGGCAATAATTAAACAAAGGACCTGTTTGCATTTACTGTAACTGGGGCATGTTTAATTGACCACCCTGCTTTTGGGAACATCCCCTTGTCCACACAAACAAGGATGAGGGGAAAAAAAAGCAATACTGAGTGTCAAAACAGGAGTGCTCTCAGTCAGCACGCTCCACGTCCCCGCTCGCCAGTCAATGCACTGACTACTTTTAAGGTGGTGGTAGTAACCTTTTACCTCTTTAAATAAGTGATGAAACAATTCTCCTATTAGACAGTTGGTCCACCTGCATTCATGTATTATTTTGCTTCAGGTCTGTCTTTTTAAAGAGCATGGAATGGTTTGGGTTGGAAGGGACTTTTAAAGGTCATGTAGTCCAACCCCTGCTGCAGTGAGCAGGGACATGAACTACATCAGGTTGCTGAGAGCTCCATCCAACCTGAACTTGAACCTCCAGACTGTTCCCACTTTACTCTGTTTTGACTCACCTTTTGGAGTCATCTTAGCTGGGTTTCTTTGGGGTGTGTTAACCAGATTCCTTTTGGATGACACTTAGCCCCAAGATATGCTCCAGGACCATTTAAGTGCTGTGACCACTAACAAGTATCAGTCTGCAAAGCTGGACCAGAGCTACCTAAGGGAACCCCCTTGAAATTACACACAGTGTGGACACAGAATCCTCAGCCACAGCTGTAGTGTTCTGTGGCTCATACTATTTACAAATGCAGAACAATCCACTGTCTCAACCCCTCGACCCTCAACCACCTCCAGTGAAAAGAACATTGCATGGACCAGCCAGGCTGATTGCAGGACTGTAGCAGGGCTGCTAGCACAGGCACCTGCCCATTCTGAGCCAGAGCAATATTCCAGCTCTTTCGAGATTGGTCTCCAAACAGCTATTAGGTAGCCCGGGAACCTCAGCTGCAAACACAAAAATTCAGTAAGAAGCAATTCTGCTTGCTAGTTAAACTGCAGCGATCAAAATAATAATAGCAAGCAATGCAGGAATGCCATATAATTTATTCATTAGCATTGCTAACATGGAAAATGTTTCTTTTCCTGTGATGAATCTCACTCATTACACTTTGAATGTAGGAGAACATATTCAGAATGTTGTGTCAAACATACAAGTACATACTATATATTTAAAGTAACACGGAAAATGGCCAATTTTGAAATATTTTAGACAAGAAGGTTTTTCTATTGCCACATATATTATACACAGATGTTCCATACATTTTCTGAAGTATAATGTATATCAAACATATAGGAAACCTTCCCCTGGCCTTTCTATACTCCACCTTCTTATACCAGCCAGATTAATGTTGTTAGTAAAAGACCCAAGGGCAATAGATCCGTGGGGTGATCCTTGAAATGCCTCGTGCTCCAGGCTGAAGGATGCTCCCTAACATTTGGAGACCTAGCAGGTATTGCAACTGGTAGAAAATTACCTCAGACAGAGCTATAATTTCTTTTTATTACAATTCTTGCTGGAAACTGGCCCTTTTAGCAGAATGAAAAACAAAATAATGAGCCTGTCTTTTTAATCCCCGAGAGGACCAGTTAATTTACGTTCACTCACTGTTCAGTTTTCATGGGTCCTAAAATTTGCACAGGGCCTCAGGGTCTGCTCTGCTCCATGATTAAGTGAAGCAAAAAGCCAGAAATGCTGTTCTACAGCCCCTCACTTACAATCTGCTTACAAACAGTAGATCACTCCATGGTGTACAGGAACAAATATATTTTCCTCCTGTCACTAACTAACTCAGACAAATGCTTATTTACTGCAATCTTACAGACCATGGAGAGATCGAGTTCTGCAGTGGGCAGGTCATTCCTCGCTCTGGCACTAAAGCTCCATGTAAGTTTTGAGATACTTGTCTCCATTCTTTCCACTGTAAATTCCCTTCCCCCTCACGCTAATGAGAACTAGGCTTTTTCACAGTGGATTCCCTCACTGAACAGTTCAAACCAAACTATTGCACTAAATGAATACAATTCATAACCCCTGGAGGAAGTGACAGTTTGATTTAGAAGGCGGGTGTTTATATGCTTTGATTTCTATATTTTCCCCTCTCTATACCTACACACACACTTGTATGCATATGTAAATGCATATACTCCTAGAAGACAAGTGAACCTGAGATTTTCTTGCAAAATATCCACGGTGAAGGGAAATATGAGGTATGAGCACGCACATCATCTCTTAAGTAACTTACTCTGTTATGGTTTTCTTTGTAGATGAACAATGGAAATGTTCATTGCCAAAATCTATTCATGGCAAAAAGAGTCCTTACTTTGTGATGTCTGTTACAGGACTCCACACATGAACATGGAAATTCCAGAATCATTTGGTTGAAGGATCAATTTACTAACCTTTTACACAACATGAAGCCACCAGAATAAGGCAGGAATAGAAAAAAAAAATTGCTCTGACTCCTAGAGCAGTACAGCCACAGAGGAACAGCTCTCACAACATGACCAAGTGTGAAAAACACAAAAGCAAAAGAAAGGAAAACCACATTAAAGAACAGCCAAGAGTATACTAAGAAAAAAGCTTTTCCCTTGCTCTTGTAAGAAATAATGCCAGCTGAAATAGAGATCAAGTTTCCCATTTACATTTTCCATGGCTTTTATTTTCCCAGCAAAGTAGAGAACCCAAACATGGAAGATGACATGCTTTCTTGTTGAATGTGTTTCCCACAGAGGCGTGCCAGGCCGCCACATTAATGGATTTCTACTTCACATTTGCTTCTGCAGATGATAACAACTTTTGCCTTTCTATAGATCCCAGAATCCAAGCAGACAAAATAACTTCTTTGCTAGAAACAAGCAACAAAAAAAATCAAGGAAGGTTTTGGTTGAAGGAATAAAAAACCCCCAAACATCTAAGTGACAACAGGAAATCTGTTTCCTAGAATTTACAAACATAGATAAGATGCTGAAATACAGGATTTGTTTCAGCTCATACAAATAAGTGTTTATTTTAGAAGACAGAGTTGCTGTAGAATAAAAAACATCCTACTTTAAGAGGCACATAGCTGATATCAGGCACAGCCCTTCCCAGAGATATAAGAAACAGACACCTCTATTTCTTCCTTAGTCATATTCAATTTCTTCAAGCTATGACTATTGAAATGAAGACTGAGCCATCAAAGTGTCACTGAGCTGAGGAAGGAGAAGGAGCTGAAGCTAAAGCAAACAAATTATGATCAAAACCAAGGGAATTTATTTTAAGCAGAAAATTAATACATTTCACGTTCAACTTGCGCCAAAATCTGACTAGAGTAGAAGAATTTCTAATTTGTCTGGTTTAATTATAACTGAATAAAGATCTTCAGATTCGATCCCTGCTTCATAAAATCCTTTAGTGAAAGGACAAAGGACTAGATTATGGTCTTGCTTATGGCTGTGTAAATCTCTGGTAACTTCAATGAAATCACACTGCTGTGAATATTTACAGTTCATTGTAAACATTTTGAGAATTGTAGTGGGATCAACTTTATAGAGCACATGATATTTTAAATATTGGAAATGTAGGCTTTGTACTTTCAAGCACCATATGCAGGGCTTAAATTTGCCACCACGATCAAAACTTCCCAGTGTAACGTAAATCTGAATCACAGGACCATAGAATATTTTGAATTGGAAAAGACCCATGAGGATCATCAAAGTTCAGATCCTTTGGTCAAGGCTCATAACACTCAAAGGGCATCCCTTAGTCCCATGTTTCCTCCCTGGGAGTTGTAAGGGCTCAAGACAGACACCTCAAAGCAGCAATGAGAGGCATCACATGCAAAGACACTTGGTCAGTTCTGATTAGGTCCTAGCAGGACCTTGGGAAGTGGCTTATTTGAGAGAGTATAGGGCGATATTTTGCTGTCGTTAATCCACTGAGAATGTCTGGTTCTTTCATTACCTAAACATGACATGCATATTTCAAATTACACATTTTTACTTTATAATTATTTAATAAGATAGGGATGGAGTCAGCAAATAATGGCTCGAGAAGGAGCATTTAATTTCCAAGAGTGTCCTAAGAGACATTTCATTGAGGGGAGCCATAGCAATTACCTGCAAATTCAATGTCAGTCACATTTCAGTAATTCAGGACTCAGGAAGACAATGTGCATTAGCACTAGGAAGGTTGTAGATAATCAGATAATGAACATCACAGTGGTGAATCTACAGACAGAAATTACACTTCTGCTCTGCTTGTCTAAGATTTGAAATGTAAATTATTTTGCAGATTTACTGACTGAACTCTTGTTTCTTTTTAGTTCTTCGCCTTAATTTTGTTGGGATGATTCCTCATTTACCTCTTGACCTTTGACAGATGTCTGAATTTGCCCTGGAGATAAGGATTTTGGCTGGTAGGTACTGCAATATACTTTCAAGCTGAAGGAAATCTAAGGACAAAGAGCGGAGAAGCAAAGTACAGCAGGCAGTGGTGTTGTGCCAGGGCTATTTGATCAGTATTCATTCATGAGTGTATTTCCAAACAGCTGGATCTGACTACACATTAATATTGTTAATACCAGACCCTCTTGGGAGAGCCATATGCCAAAAGAGAACATCCCAGGTCAGTTAAGACAGAAGTCATGGAATGCAAAGCAAATTAACGTGCTAACATCCATGGGTTAGACCAGACTCCTGGTTGAAGATATCAAGGAAGGCTTGGGGTAAAAACGCACTAATTTGGGTTTTGTGGTGAATAATACCTAGGAGTCAATGACGTGAATTGAAAATGGAGATAAGGATATTGAAATAAGGGCCTGTTGTCCTCCTTGTCCTTTCCATGAAGGAAGTCCTTCTATTCACTCCACACCAAGAGATGACACTGAGTGTAAGACAAACCTGACTTCCAACATCCTGTGCTGCTTTTCCCATTCCTGCCCAAAATCAAAACCACTGACAGACCCATGCAGGTGTCCTTAACAACTGAGAGATATTCTGCAGAGCGTTAGCACTTCCCCATAAATACAGGAAGAGGCTGTACCACTCTGTGCTCAGGAGCACTGTACTCTGGGTGTACTCTGTTTGAAGTTATTGGTGGCATGAATCAAAGTGGCAAGGCCTGCCTCTTATCTGTGCTCACTTAAATTGAGTACTTTGTATGTGTATCTCTAATGTAGTTGGGTCCTATATTCAGCAACAGTGATAGAGAATCCTCAAGTACAAACATGCACCAAGTGATATTTCTGATTTAAAGGTTAACACTGATTCAAATTGCTTTTATTCTTCCCTCCTGCTGGGTAGGAAAACGTTCTTTAGATTTACTGTTCCGGAATGTTCTCTTTCAAGATCTCACTACTTTGCCCCCAAGATTTCCTCATTCTCTTCCTCTGAATTTTCAAGAACAAATTACAAACGTGATTATCTGCAAACTTTAATGCCTTTGATAGAAAAATACTAATAATAATCTTGATCCTGAATCTTATCATTGGACATTGGTCAAACAGCAATTACCCTTTTTCTGACAGCTGCTGTTCTGATTTCCTTCCAATGCTAGATCATGAGTCCTTCATCATTTCCTAATAGATTGAATGATTTGCTTTTGCTGAAAACTGTTTTGATATTTATTATACTCTGTTCATTGCCATCCCTCTGAATTGTGCTGGGAAAACTTAAATGCTTTGAGAGAGATTGGATAGATGGGTAGATAACTGTGAAATTTTACAGTTAATATTTGCGAAGCACCTAGAGATTTCAGAATAAAGGAGGCATAGAAATGCAGAGATTTCTTGTTATGTTTCAATGCATGAATGCAAAAAGAAGAAGAGAGGGTGGGAAAAACCAAGTCAAATACTACAGTAGGTCTTGAAAAGTCGCTCGCTTTAATCCACGACTTCCCTGTTCTCTACCATCTCAACTGGCACTTGCAGAACCAGACTTCATTTGTTTCCTCTGAGCTTTTCCTTTAAAAAGGATCTGAATGGAAATAGGGATTTCTATAGAGCACAGGTAATTAGTGCTGGAGGACTCTGATTATCTCTTTATGCCCCTCCTCACCATTTGACACGATTCCACATAATAAGCCTTCCCTTGAACAAACCTGGTCTGAGGCAGTGTCTCCTGGGAGGCTGGTTCTCACTGTGAGAAGAGCTGCAGATTTCCATCCTCTACAGACACAGGTCCTTTTTCTTCACTTTTCTAATGCTTATTGGAGAGCAGAAGAATGATATACTGCAATTAAAGGTAAAATCCCTGTCCCCTACCTTTTCCTCCCAGTAGAGAACTGTGGGACAACCAAATGCTTATTTTTATTCTTACTCTAATTTCCTTTCTATGCTTTCCCTATTTTAATTAAAATGAGATCAACAAGAAAACAAACTCATGAAAGCTGCACTGAATATATATCTGCATTATAGTTTAATAAAAACTTAAAAGTTAGGGTATTGAATAAAATTAAACAATTTCCCCTAAACAGAGTGGGAATTAAAATAAAACCCAACAGCAACAACAAAACAAGGAGAGATCATGATCAATTAATGATGAATATTGCATTGCTTTGTTTGCAATATATCAGTTCATGCCCAAAGAGATAATTTGGAAGATGGGGAGAACTATTAGGAGTGTTTAGGGAAATACCAACAAAGCCCAAAATGCTAAACTATAAGAAATAATAGTAGGCAACAACAAAAGACCTTGAGGAACACGAGACTAATTAGAGAAGTCGGCCATGCGTTTTGTTATCACTCCATTACAATGAAGGGAAATGAGGCCAGGGGTTGAACATCTCTGCTCAGGAGCACCTGGGGAACAGCAGCAAGGAAAAACCTGATCTGCCCTTGTATTAGTTAAGCTCAAAGAACTTTAACTGATACAGAGCTGATTTCAAGCAAAAAGACATAAAAATTCTCACTAAAGATCAAAAGTTCAGAAAGCATTAAAAGAGGGAGCGAATAAATAAGATTCCCACACACTTTTCTTTACAAGAGTCAGTGGGGCAAGCAAGATAACAAAGGAACTTATGACAGGGAGAAATAACCATTACACTTCACAGACACTTGTTTAGAAACAATTTTCTTTTGCCAACAGCTATAAACGGTGCAAGCTTCAATACTTTTATTTGTACTTAAATGAGAGGCCACTTGTCAAATATTTGCACAGAATAAACCTCAGCTCAAAGCTTTTGAATGTATGCTTTGCTTTAAATATGGTAGTAATCCCACCTCTAGTCAGCTGAATCCTTAAAGTCATGCTGTGCTGAACCACATCTGTCTCTCGAGATTCCACAATAAAAATTATTGCTTTGCATTTCAGCAGCCAACAAAGTGATTCCCATGTACAGTTTGTTTGCAAAACACTTTGTCAACCAAATGGATCTTAAGCAACTGCATATTCCTCTAAAGCAGAAACACAAACAGAAAAAAACCCACCCCACCCTCTTTCTAAATGTGAATGACAGCAGACAAACATGACAAACTGATGCCAGCTCGACTGCCAATTCCTCTGGGAAAGACAAGCTGTTTGCAACTGCATCAAAGACAGCAGCTGGCCAGCCCAGCCTGCCAGTGGGATGAGGATGCTAATCAGCAGTTTGAAGGTGCTAAAGTAGATGACATGGTGCTGTTTCAGGAATCAGGGCCCACGACAAGTTTATCTGAGGATGGGCTGGTGAAAATGCCTATTGCTGTTCTTTCTCGCCATTCTTCACAATGATTTTGCCACTCCTGCCTAAGCTTCTGATAGAGGCAGTGGTTTTTTTTCTGGACAACCACCCATTGTTGAATGTTTCTGAAAGCTCTGAGAACTAGAAGGATGAAAGGCATCCTGCGAGTGACAGTAAATACCGTCTCTCTCTGTTTTGGTATCCAGCGTGTAGATCTGTAATGCACTGCTCAGTGTTGCTCTCCAAGGCTGCTCCCACAAGCAGCTGGGAAAGTCAATCCCTTGTCAAAGCAACACCAGCTTTTGCTCCTTGCTCAAGAAGTTTGGGGTTCCTTGTTTCTACATTTTATAATGATACAGAAGCGTCAGCTGGTGGCATGGACTGACACGGGCTGGATGCAAAGAATAAATTGCATTCACATATCCAATCAACATTACTCTTGTTTCCTCTGCTTTTCCCCCTTCCTTCTGTAGCTTGGCTTAAGAAATCCAAACAGCCTTCATGCACAATGGAGAAACATTTCCTGCCCAGCCAGCACATTTCTACTTACACTCAATGCTCTCAGGACACAATGAAAACAGAAGGCAGATGTTTGATAAGTATCTAGTCTGGGTGGGAAGATGGTGATGTATAAGGAAGGAAACCAGAATCTTTCATTCCTCCTATGTGAAAAACACATTGGTTTTGCATTTGCAGTTGAAATCTAGATTCCGCCATGTAGAGGTAGGCAGACAGTGCAAGTTTGCCATGGATTTTATCCTGGTTTTGGAAGCATTTTGATACTGATACCTATCTCAGTACAGCAAATTTGACAGAATCTCTTGGCTAGATAAACTGCTGCTCCCTTGCAGGTCACTAGATGGTGATGGGGAATATTAAAAAAGCCCTTAATGCAGACAGCAAAGCTGCAGACCTTGCTGTAGTTAATGAGTGGAGGAACACTTGCTGCTCCCCATCATTCCTTTCAATTCTCCTCACGTCATGTAATCTCAGACAGCACAAATTGCCATCAGTGTGAGATACCAGGAATGCCTCAAAAACCACCGTGGAGTTCAGTACGAGAGGTGGAGACCGAACAGCATCTCCAGCCTATCCTCCTGGGGTATAGCTTTAATTAACAAGGTTCTATATAAAGAATTTGTTGAGTTGGTTATTCGAAGGAAAAAAAGTCCATCTGGGCTCCTAGAAACAGGACCCATTTGAAATTATATTCCTTTTTATATAGCTTGGACACAGCAGAGACAAATGTCCAGAAGGGAAAAAAATCTTCCTGAGATAAAAAGGAGCTGGCTGCTCTCTGCTGATCCTTTGGCACCATGCCTGCCAGTATTTGAGAAGAACAAAGCTGAGGAATAGAAATTCAGCACTGCTAAGATACACCCACTACCTCTGAAGCACTTGCACCCCACAGCCCACTAGAAAAAAAATCACTCCTAGGCCTGAACCCTTTAGTCTGGGAGGGCCACAGGGAATGGGAAGCTGAGCCAAGTGTCTCTTGTAAAGATGAGAACTCCAGAAACAAACAGACAAAATATCAGCTGATATAATTCGTTACATGTTTCAGGGATGGGGAATAGAGCAATTCAGTAGAGAAGAAGGGACAGCTCTTCTGTGTTCCAGACACCCACCCAGAACTCGCAGAAGGAATTCCCAGAACTACCCACTCTTATCTATTCTCAGTGACTCGGAGCCAAAAAAACCTTCTGTCCTCAGGAAGCTTTTCTTCTTCATTTTTTTTCCTCATGTCTGCTCATATTCAACTACCACAAAATAAGAAATTCTTAAAGTACTGACAAACTGGAAAATATACCAAGAAGAGCAAGGAGAAATGAATTATGAGTGCTGGAGGGACTCACTTGCAAGGAAAGATTAGAAGAACTAAATATGTCTAGCTTGGCAGAGAGATGACTAAGCAGAGAGGGGGAAGTGATAAATGTCTACAAATATTTGAAGGGCGTATACACTGAGGAGGCAGAGAGATTCTGCAGTGTGAGCCATACCAGGTGGTGGGATTAGGAGCAAAGGGATGGAATCAGAAAAGGAAAAATAAAACAAAACAAAACAGAAAAAAAATCCAATCCCTTCAAAAAGCAAAAATTCAACTGAAGGCTACATAAACCAAAGTCCTCATGAAAATGATATATATCCATATCCCCCACACTGGGGACGTGGAGATTTTCTCAGAGGTAGAAAACTCAGTATATGAGACATATGAGAGGACTGCAGGAGTGCTTTGTTGCTTGCAGAACTAAGGGAAAGAGCTGTGCCTTGATGCTGGGAGACCAACAGGAGCCTCAGTGGACAACAGGTGTCCCACCAATGCTGTCAATTAGAGAGCTTCAGGCAGGAAGTGAAGGTGGTTGTTGTATCCAATTGAAATCACAAGAGGAAGGTTTGTTTGGAATAATTTAATGACCCTGAACTTGGTAGAGCTACAGGACTTTATAGATATAGCCCAGCCAGATGGTCCCTGGGAAGCAGGAGGCTTTGGGTTTGTTAAGCATTCAAAAAGATGATGGTGGAAAACCTGAAAGATCAAGATGGAAGACAAAAGCATCAAACTCCTCCATCTTAACTCGATTCAACCATCACCAATTTAACCAGGTCAAAAGGAGACAGGGGAGAATGTAGCACATTCCACAACTCTCCTCCTGATGCAAAGCACACCAGTGCTCCTTCAGCACCTCAAAAAGTCAGGAACTAAATGTAGCCAAACCCTCTTTCAGGAAAACAAAAACCCTACTTGCCTTCCACTTTCAGACAGGGAGGACCCCAATCACCACCACAGACATGGCCCCAGTTCATCATTTTAAGCCCTCTCCTGCTCCACATCAGCACATTCGACTGTGAACAAGCAGAAGGCCAACCCAGAGATCACCTCCAAGGGCACGGAATTGAAGGTCGTGCTCTAGACCCAGTTCAGCTGGATTCCAGCCAGGACATGCAGCTCAATTGCTTTAGAGTCACAGACAGCAGTGCCTCCTCCTGCCAATACAGGAGGGGCAGACCTCGATTTTTGTCTTCCTGGAACTCTGTCACCGAGACCCCTGTACATGGCACTTGGCTGTTTTGCCTGAAAAGGAGGCATGGGTCCAAGGTGATGCAAGGAAAACCTTGATTCCTCCCTTAAGAAATGCATTTCAAGGGTTAAACCTCTCCCTTGTGCAATCTTGTGAAACCGGGCAAAAGGAATTCCCACAAGTCCCGATAGGGGAAGCATGTCAAGGTCCTTCCCTTTACCCTGGATTCAATTCAAAGTTTTATGGGAAGTCAAAGCCTCAGCTTATGTTTTCAGAGTACTCCATGTCCCTAGCAGAGGTTTGCAGGGATAAACCCCCATGCCTGTGACAGGGAACTCTCTGTAAACAGGGTGATGCTCACCTGCTTGGCAAGCAGAGCTAATTCTATTAACATTGTGCCTTTGTAGGTAAAAATAAAAACATATTTGACTAAAATGAGATTTCAAGATGATTGTCTATTTCTCTAACAACTGAAATGGGGGAGCAAATGGAACAGCCAGAGGTCAGAGCAGCTGATGTGGCGGATCACCTCAACTAGACAATAGTACTGCAAGGGAAAAGACACACCTCTGTCTGTCCCTGCAGAAAACTGACACACTGCTCAGCATGGCCCTTCACACTTGGAACACCAGAACTAAAAGCCTTGGTACAGGGACAATCCTGTATCAGTCAGGTAAAGCACGGTAAAGGAGAACTTCGATGGACAGAGGTGGTAGAGGCAGAGGGGGAGTTTTCCAGGGATTCTAGTGTTGGATGCAAACCCAAAGACAGCCCTGTTTCCAGTAAGCCAAAACCTCTAAGTAAAAGACGCTTTTAACAACATAACTCCCACCAGAAATTACACTAGTCAGCCATCACAAGGTCCTCCCACCCCAACAGACCTGGCTCTCAACAGAGAGATTCTTATCATCCACAAGAACCAAGTCCCAGTGCTCCTTGCTCAGGAGCCAGTCCTGGGACAGAGAAGCTGTGATGACCTTTCCACATGGAAACAGGAACAAGGCATCCCAAGTCAAACAGAGGGAAGGAGGTGATAACAGACATGCTCTTCTCTCTGCCCTTCCCAAACACGTGATCCTCTGCTAACATAAAGGATGAGATCTCTCCGTGGAGCTATTACGCAGCTCCTACGCCAGATGAAACATACCTTGATCTGGGTAGGACAGGCGCTGAGCCCTCTGTAGAGGCAGGCTGGGCTGGCTTGCAGCTGGGAAAGCCTTTTCCTCAGGAAAAACAGCAGCTGCCATTCAAGACTCAACTGAGCCCCTTTCAGCAAAGTCCTGGGACTTGTGGCAATGAAGCTGTAATGAAAGAGACAGGTCCATCTTCACAAAACAACACAGATTCCAGTGTCCCAGCATGGCTGTGGGGAGCATGGTGCCGTTGCAGCTCTTTTTATTAATTAACCAGGTGTTTAACTTCAGCATCCTGGCTAAAATCCAGCATGGAGGAATACACTTCCTTTCTTTACCCAGTTTTCACTCAGCAGCTTCATCCCGAGCAGTTCCCCCCTCCCTGCCCTGGCGCAGTCACCGCAGAGCGGGTGCAGTGTCACCCCAGAACACGCTGCACTCCGGCAGCAGGTGAGAAACTGCTCCCCAGCCTGCCTGACCCAAAGGCTCACGGAACCTACTGTGTAAACATAAGGCACTATTATCTCCCCTCTCCACATGGAATCACTTTATGGAATTTATTATTATTATTTGGAGCTCGAATTGAAACCCTCTGGCCATGTATGAGCGCTAAGCCTGCTTAGGGAATGCAGGAAGCGGCTGAAGTGGTAAAGAGGCAAAGATTTATGACAGTCAGAAAAGAAATTTTCTTTTCTAGCAACAAGCTTCACATTCCTAATCTGTTTCTGCAGATTTTGCTGCTCTCTACCAAACTTCTGACAGGTCTTAAAGACTAACACTTACCATGCTGCAAGCTGTTCCTCTAAAGTCTATTTTATCATTGTTTATAACCACCTGGCTGGATTCCCTTGGTGGTATTTTTCACTCTTTCTCATAGACCCTAGGAGTATCCATATTGCCTACAACACAGCCTTCATCTTCGCCTTTTTCCTTCCCTCCAACATCATCTCAGCTGTTTTTAACTCCCTTTCTCTCCTCCTGAGAGCTCCCACCCTTTCTGATTCCCATTCAAATCATCACATTAGTGAGACAGACTGACAATGGTTTTCATCTGTCTCTTAAGCAGGATTGCACCCTCGCCCTCTCCCTTAACTTCAGTAAAACTTTCTTCTGTAAGAGCTTTACAAATATATTTCTGTCCCTGATAAAATGATATTAGGTAAGGATTTAAGGGGAGGTCTGTGAAAGGAGAAAAATAGCAGTGACAATGAGTCGTCTCTCCCAGATTGTCTCTCTGAAAGCTCCAAATGGCTTTGTAACAGCATGAAAGTGCTTCCTGATTATTGCCAAGCTCAGGCTCAGGAAAGCCCTAAGGGTGGACAGGAGAGGGGTAAGGAATGTATAAAAACCTGCAGGAAGAAGGGGTGTGGTAGAAATGCTGTGACCCCTCACACTCTCCCTGGGATGCTAGAGCTGCCCCTGCAGCAGAGTTTTGAGGAGAACTCCAGGCTCCCTTTTTCCCCACACTACAGACTTCAAGCTATTCCCCATGCAGGAGCAGTCTAGTGGTCTCTAGGTCCCTGTGGACCCCCCTCATGATCTTCAGCAAGATTTTGCAGCAGAAGTTTCAACCAGGACTTATCAATTTCCCACCAAACAGTCAGAAAAATCTTCCTAATTTCCAGCGATTTGTCACTTCAGATCTTCCTCTCAGAGCACCCGTGGGGCTGAAACCCCCAGCCAGTCCCCTGGGAGACCATGTGGGCAAGACCTGGCCAGATGCCACCAGTGGTGGTCACAGCCACCTCTCGAGCCATTAGCTCTGGCTGCAGGAAGGAGCACAGCTAACACAAACATCATGCTGTGTTCCCATGGCAACCAAAGTGTCATGTTCATCATTGTCTCATTTCTGGAAGAAAAAAGATATAGGTATGGTGAAGAAAAATCCAAAAAATCCAGGAGTCCCAACAGGCTGTGCTGAGGCTGGGCAGATTTTTAATGTCATTGCTGGCACCACTCGCCCCAGGCCTGCTGGAAAGTGCAGCACCCAGCCCCGTGATGGCCCACGGGTTTGAGCAGGAGGCTGAACGGGATTCAGATGCATCCAGCTGGGTACAGACAGTTCGTGTCTTGTGTGCTCTGTGTCACTTTCAAGCTAGGGACACACCATCAAATTATCACAGCTCTAGAAGTTACTAGATGTTAGCAGAAGAGGTTTCAGCTCCACCCATCCTATCTCATACTTGACATGACCTGGGGATGATGGTCCTTATCAATTATCTTTGTTCAGTGACGTATTAAACCCCAGTAATTTAAGAAGATGGCTGAATTTGGAATTGCTCTGCCAGAGGCAGCAGAGACCTTTGTGTGCATCAAGTTCCCTCCTGGACTTGGTGAGCTGCCACCCTCTCACTGTCCCACGCTTTTCTCTGCTGCTGTCTGTGCCCCAGAAACCAGATCCAGCTGGGATCCAACATCCCCATTAACACGGATCTGTGTGAGCTTCTCTGCAGGGACTACAGGGCAACAATTAAAGCAGTGCCACACAGAAAAATGGAAAGCTCACCTTTCAGTTCCAGGACAAACATGCTAGAGATGCATCACTGGACAATTTTGGAGCTCTCTGATGTGGTATTGCTTGAGGCGTGAGAAGATCTAAGGCTGGAGAGGATTCCTTTCAATCACTTCAAAATCAGTTCTACCAATTAGTATTTTTTCCCTATGGGAAAAAAAAATTAAGAGGAACTTCCAGCCTGAAGAACAAAAAAGGAAAGACTGCAAAAATTATGCTTGGGAGAAAGCATCTTCCTGCAAAAGAAAATTTTGCCTGTGCTTGAGAGGAAAAGGGGAAGGGAAACTAGGAAGAGAGTGACAGCATTCTATAGAGTGCCTGGATAAGGCAGGAAAAAGTGCTTGGAACACTCCAGATTCTCTACAGCCCAGTGCTGAAGCCAAACTCCAGCAAGGGGCAACGTTTGGATGGTTTAGTACCATAAGTCAACGCAGATCACGAGAAATATCCCTGGATGCTCAGGGATCTAAACAACACTGAAACCCAAAACATTAGTTAACTTGCTATTAATCCTTAGTTTTAACCCTCAATTTTATTTTTATTTGGCTTTGTTTTCCCACCCTGAGCAGTTTTGCTGGCCCAGCAGTGAAGTGTTCAAGTCAGATTTATACCTGTAACTGGGGCGAGCACCTTAGCTAAGAGATTGTCCATATCTGGAGCAACCTCTTCCTCCTTAAAGACAGACAGAAACCTCATGCAGGCAGTCTTTCATGAGAGGGATAAAGAGAAGCTACTTATAGGCATTCACTTGTGCTTTTATGAGAGAAGAAACTAGGGATGAAGTATGACAAAGGTTAAGGCAGATGGTTGCATGAATGTAATGAAATTTTGGCCTCTGCATGACACCTGTGAAGAACAGCCTACAGGAAAGTGCTCACTATTGTCCCATGGGCCCTGGCCTTTGATCCAGGGGAGCTGCATTTTATCCAGCTGATCTGTAGCATCACCTTGCTCAAGTCACTCAGCCATTTCACTTATTTTCTCGACTTTTGGGAATTCCTAAGCAACCAAGAGATGAATATTCCAGTCATTTCCACTCTCCAGACCACAGCTCTGAGCAGAGGAGAGAGAAATAAGTTTCAAAGCTTATTATTCCCTCTTTGGACCCACCCAAACTAGCAATCAGCTCTTGTTAATACAGGTGGAAATACCTGAGGAGACATTAAGGTTCAGCCTGGTGTCCCTTTATTCCACTCAGGCTGGGAAACAAAATACCACCCTCAGGGCTGGGGGATGGAAAGGAGTCCATCAGCCTGTAAAGGCCTGAGATCACAAATAGAATGGTTCTGGATCTCCTTAATTAAACCCAGCAGAGTGTTCATCCGTGCCTTGCTAAGTGGTGTTCTGCAAAGGGGATGAGCCATTCTGGCAAGGTAAGTGTACAACTCCCTCCTCTTCCCCACTGGAGCAGCCAAGCGGGGCCAAGGCAGCCCATGAGGGAGATGTACTGCCTCTTTGCTTGCTTCTGTGACTGGCTGCCCATGTAGAGGCTGCCAGGGAGCTGGAGTGTGCCAGCCAGGTTTTTGCAAGCATGAGAAAATTAACAAATCTCACCCTGAGCTGGAAAGGGCACATAATTGAGGGAATTGAAATTAAAAAAAAAAAAAAAACAAAAAAGAAGAAGAAGGAAAAATGAGGGAAAAAAAAGAAAGAACGTGGAGATGAGCCAAAAGGAAACACTTCAAAGGCCCATAGCCTGCAGCCCACATTAATGACAACAAAAAGATGGGACCCTTACATTTTAATCAAAGGTAATTATTTTTTTTAAAGGTATTATAACTCTGCCATGCAGGAGCTGGTCCCCTGCCCCCAGAGGTGGTGGCAAGGCAGGCTGGCAAGAAGAAGCTGTGGCTTCCTTGGCTGCCTTCTTTCTGCACTGCCTTTGAGCACCAGTAAAAGGAAAGCAAGAGTGAGCAGGTGCTTCAGCAGAAATGCCTCGAGGGGAGAAGCTACGGGAAACCAAAGGAATTGGAAACATGACTGAAATCTAAATCCCAGCTTCCTCTGGCTGGTCTCTGTGAATGCTGCATGTAGGATGTGAACTGGAGGCTGAAAGCCAGCTGAATCAGCAGCAGGAGGCAGCAGGTTGGCAATCACAGGGCACCGGGGCACCTGCCTGGGTAGATCCGAGTGGAGCCGTCAGGGATACAGATCTATGGAGTGGCTCGTCTATAGAGACACAGACGTGTGTGACAGAGGGTAAGTGTGACCTCAAATGTCTAAGAAAGATGCTTGTCTGTAATCCCTGCCCTCCATACGATGGAGAGATCCTTGTCTGCACTGCTCAGGCAGGACCAAAACCCCCCCTGCAAACAGTGGGGTAAGTGTTCCGCACAAGAGACCAGACCAAAGCTTTTCTGGGGTGCAGGCACTGGGGTCTTTGTTCCCTGGTACCTCTTTGTGAAGGAAAGGGGGAAAATGGAAAAAGGGAAAGGAAGTAGAGCAGCACAAAACCTGAGGATGATCAGAATAAGGCTGAGTGCGCCACAGGATGAGGGAACTGTCCTCGGGAAACAACATGTAACTGTTTCCATTAGTCTAAAAGAAGAGACAGTGAAAAAAGGAAAAAGGTTTACAAAGACAAAGCCTCAACTAAACTTAAAAAAAAAAAGAGAATAGAAAAAGAGAGAGACAGAATAATTTATGGAACACTCACTTATTTACATAAAACGAAGACAAATAATGGTGTATTTAGTTGTAGTCAGAAGCTGAAATTTTCCACGGGTTTTTAAGGCAGTGTCACATGCAGCCACAAGTAGCAGTAGCCTGTGATTCAGAGAAATTTCCATAACAGCATGAAAAAATGAAGGCCAGAAGGAGTCACACCCGGATTAAACTGCTCAACCTACCAGAACCTGTGCCTAGGCAATGAGGAGACATCATATTTGGGTAGAAGAGCTGCAACTCAGAGAAAACAAATAAACAACCCTTCCAAAAACGAGGTATATTCCAGCAGGTGGTAAGGCGCAGTAGACAGTTTGAAACAGAAAAAATCCAATTTTTAGTACACATTAGAATGTGTTAGCTTCTTTAACTTAGAAACATCCAAGAAACAATGCTACTCAGAAAAACCCTCTTATTCTGAACAACAGAGGATATTTCACATGTGTTGTCTACGCAGGTTGCTCAAAACTTTCAAAGGCATGCAGTGATTTTTGATAACACCTGCAGTGCTACTACAGTCTGGGCACTTTCCACAAACAAAACTCTTGGATTGTTGCAATTGCAGGCTGTTAGGAAAAGCCAGCTCTCTGCAAACATCCCTTCTCGGTCCAAAATTTTAGGGCTTGCTGAGAAGTCTAATACTGCACAAAGCCAAAGTAAAGTGAGCACTTTATTCTCCCCAGAATCATACTGCGGGAAGCAGAACTTCCAGCTTCAAACAGAATATTCCTTTGCACCCAAAATCCCATTCCTACTAAAGTCCCTCTGAGGTTTGCTGAGGATCTCTTGATCCTCGTGCCAGCATAAGGGCTGATAAACCAAACAGTGCTCTCTGTGTAGGTACAGAAAGGGAGGTGTGTCTGGAGTTGCAGCTGAAAGCAGCTCAGAGTCTGGCAGAGTGTGCTAACATACGAGCCGCAGGGGATTTGCTTTGCAAGACCAATCTAGTTTCATTTAATTTATGATCCTTCAACAGTGACAAAACTTGATGAAGGAATACTGTGTCTGAAAACGCTGCTGTCCAGTTTTAACAACTGGCCTCGTTGCAAATTTGGTTTCTCTGGCACCCTCAGACTGCCAGGGCTGCACCACCACTACCCCCTGGCACTTGTGACAAGTGGCAAGGTAGCTGTGTCGTGCTGCAAAGGACAATAGGCTTTTTTTGGTTCCCTGGAGGTGTTTAACCAAGCAGCAGTGCCTCTGAGCCATTTTAAGGTTTGCTCACAGCTAGCTAAAGCAGGAACAATTCAGTGACCTTCAGGATATTAATAGATCCAAAGCCCCTTTGTGCCTGGGGAGTGGGCAGGGGATGCTTCACCATTTATGACCTGCAATTACACTCCCACCCAACAGAATAGACTTTGTTGTCAGTCTCTACAACAATTACCAGGGCATGAGTGGTGTCATTTCTAACCGGGCCAGACACAAACAAGCATCCTGGCGTGCCTCTGTCTCACTCTCCCTCGGTCCCTCTGCGATGCTCAGCCTGCAGAGCTCTTCCCATCAGTGGTGTGGAGTTGCCAAGCAACATTTGTAGTGTCCCTCCATGGGCCCTGCTCATGGCTCTGTGGCAGCTCAGGCTTTGAAGAAAAGGGGTTGTTGTGCAGAGTGAAATAACTTTCCCTCTCTCTTCTGTCTTCTCTCTTCCTACTTGATGAGGTGAAAAATGAATCATTCTGAATATGACAGATCAAATCCCGCATTCAGTTGCTCTGAGGTAAATCCCATTGAAAATTGTCTTTGGGGAATAAATTCACTGCCAGACACCAAGGATCAGTGCACCATACCCAGCACACGCATCCAGGACACAGCAATTTTTTTTTTGCATCATAGACATTAGAAAAAGCACCTAGAAGAAGTCAAATCATTATTGGCAAATAATTTATTCAGCCATAGTCACGAAGGAATTAATCTTATCCATTATTCTCAAACATGACTCAACCAATTCCTGGAAATAACACAGCTAAAGCTTCTAGCTCTGAGCTGCAAACCCTAAGATTTAAATTCTTATTTAATTCCACAGCTCTTTCCCTCTTGTTATTATGTTCAACAGTGTGCTGCTGCTGTTCGTGTGCCAATGATACAAGGTTAGAAGGCTTAGACAGTTCAAAATGTTCTCTCCGCATCAGTAAAGCTAAAAAGTACAAAGCAGCTCTTACAACTGAGAGCACTCAGGCCATCTGGCACAGTGGCTTCAGTGTGAGCTCCCCGCTCCAGGGCTCTTGGCATCTACCTGGACGTCAGCCACCAGTGAGAGTGCCTGGGCTGATCCCAGTTCCCTCTGGGATGCAGCCCCCCAGATCACCAGTATTCCCTGTATTCAGCTCTGGGGGACTGAGGCAGAGCAAAGGCTGGGGTTACAGAGCTGGGTGTGGGCAGCTCTGAAGCAGAGCCCTGTGCTGGAGAGGCTGAAGGTGAGCTTGGCAGGTGTGACGACATAAATAGAGGTGTGTGAACACGGAGCTGAGCTTCAACAGAAACATATGGGATTTTCTGAAAAAAGCAAATGGATTTTCCATTGTAATTTCTCAGTTACTTAAGTAAAAAATGCCCTGCAAGCATGACTGTGGGATTTCTTCTTGGGGTGGGTTTAAAGCCAGGAGTCCTCTCTGATCTGGTAGTTTAACTTCACTCAGAAGTTAACAAGGCAAGGAAACAGCTCAACAAATGATCCTTTCCCAACATCTTAGGATGTAGATCCCGTGGGGGTGCCTGTTTCTCTACATTTACCCTGTACAGGATAATTTAGGCTAGATCACAGAATCACAGGATGGGTAAGTTTGGAAGGGACCACTGGAGGTCATCTGATCCAACCTCCCTGCTCAAGCAGGGTCCTCAAAAGTGCATCACCCAGCATTATGTCCAGAGGGCTTCTGAATATCTCCAGGGAAGGAGACTTCACAACCTCTCTGGACAAACTGTTCTACTGCTCAGTCACCCTCACAGGAAAGAAGTTCTTCCTGATGTTCAGGTGGAACTTCCTGTGTTCCAGTTTCTGCCTTTCATGCTGTTTCTTGGCACCACGAAGAAGAGCCTGGCTCCATCTCCTTGACACCCTCCCTTCAGATACTGATAGACATCAACAAGGTCCCCTCTCAGTCATCTCTTCTCCAGATGCCTAACTTCTAGAAAGCCAAAGTTTGTGGAGATGAGACCTGTCCCTCATAAGTAATTCCTCAGCTAGTGTGCACCTTCCTGGCAATTACTTCATATAAACCATATTTCTTTCATTCTTTATGAAAAGAAAGTATTCAAAGCTTTCCTAAAGCAAAGACATATGTTATCCTCTAAGCCAATTAGGCAATAAAAGAAAGGAATTAGATCAGCTTGACAAATCCATGTTGATTCTCTTTTACCACCTTCTTATCCTATAGCAGCTAATGAATTGTTTGTTTCATAATTTGTCGAGGTTTCTCTGTAGTCACTCAGCTTAGCTGGCTGATTTAAATTTCCTGTCTCTTCTTTTTTTTTCCTACCTACACAAACAAATACCCTATTTACCCTTTTCAACTCTAAAGAACCCTCTTGACACAGGAGAAGTTCTTGAAGTCCATTCCTAACTGTTCACAGACTGTTTTCCTTGGACAACCTGCAGGGGAATTCCCTCAGGTCAAGCAGTTTGAATTCACTCACTCAGTGTAAGGGTTCTTCAATTTACACCCCTTTGCTCTGGCCCATTCCCATCCCCAAGTCAGTGTGACTTCTGCTGTATTTATCCAGCACCGACTGTGTTGGTGATAAGGGGAGTCAAAAAGGCAGTGACGACTCCAACCCTTTGCATGTGCTCTCCTTCTATGGTACACAGTGCACACTTGTATTCCTTCTAGCATATTTATAGCATATTTATAGCATATTTATAGCATATTTATAGGATTTCCTTTTCTTCCCTTGTGTGTTTGTAGCCACCTCAAGTTCATTCCTTGCCAGGACCCTTCTGATTTCACCCACACGTGCTTTGGTGTCATTCTCTTCTCATTCCTACTCTGCTGCTGCTTGAACTCTTAAAAAACAATTAATTTCTCATTTTAAGGCATTAATGAGGTCCTCACACACCTTTAGTGTTTTCCTTTTGTTCTATTCTCCTCCCTGCCTTAGGAGATCTCGTCATTGCATCTCTGCTCTAATCTCTAAGTCAGTGCTTGCTGGCCTGTATTCCTTTTTCCTTGACTCAACCTACCAATTCCCTGATGTTTCACAGCCAATTAATCCTTCTTCTGCTGTTCCTACTTTCTCTTTTCCATGTGTCTGGGAAGCTGATTAACTCATAGCTTGGTATATGTACTAAGGCTTTATATTCTTCCTGTTTAGCCCTTACACTCCTAGCCCTTGGGCAGAGACATTTCAGATGTTTACCAGATTGCTCCATTCTTCTCCCAAGTGCCTCATTTTCACCTCTATTAAATTTCCCATTTTCCCAACTCACTAACCAGCATGCTGTCTGGTTCTTGGAAGACTGCTGTGCTGTAAAAAAACCCAGTCTTTTTGTCAACACTGTCCGTGCTTTCACCTCAAGGATCTCTCCGCCCCACCTGTGCCACCTTCCACAGAGACCAAAGGAAACACAGCGGCCCCTGGAAAGGAGTTAGCGGTGATCACAGTAATGGGCAGGATTTTTATTTCAGTGATGGCAGATATATGAAGGAAGCAGAAATTAATCCTTCCTGTTTGCCTTTTCTAAGGATATCAAATTGTGTTGTAAACACTGGAGACTTAAACCTCGCTGTGACCCCTTTCACCGAAAATAAATATTAATAACCCCACTTCACAGACGGGGAAACAAACACAGAAAAGCTAAAGGGCTTTTTATGGAAATGCCGAGGCAAAGGCAGGAGCTGCCAGAGCACGCACTGGAAACCGTTCAGGGAAAGCCGTCAGTCAGGCCTTGAGGAGCAAGGGGGCAAAAAACAGGGTTGTGATTGCAATTACATCAGCTGGTGAGGAGCCAGCCCCTCAGTGCCCAGAGCTCAGTTAGCCAAAGGCTGTGGCAGTTTACTGACACTGGAGTTATTGCCAGAGCATCCAACTGATGATTGCTTTTAGTGGTAGATTTGTCTTCCCTCTCACTGGCCCACACATGAGCTACAAGCAGCTTAATTAAAGGCTAAAAAATCCCCTGATGCTAAAATAGCTGCCTTGCCATCTTTCTGGAGATCTTGCTAGACTGAGATCAGGGCACTTCCTTCTGCATTCTCCTTTCTCTGTCACTCCCTCCCATTCTATAAATTATTAAAAGTGAAATAAAAGAAACAGGAAAAAAGAAAAGGTGAAGCAAGTAGCCACAAACTGCTCCATCAACAATAATATGCCATGGATCTTCCAGGACCTGTCTGAGGATGTGAGTAGCCTGGAGAGGAAGCCCAAGGCCAGGAATGATAGAGGCTCAACCGTCATGAAAAGCACTCACAGACCCCAGAGCCGAGCGCACAATGCAGCGCTGAGGATACGGACTTGGCTGCCGTTTATGGAGTGGGGAATACAGTGGCAGATTTATTCTACAGTAAAGAGGGTTGTTTCTTGGTAGCACTAATACTGACACATTATCTGGGGACGGAAGAGGATGCCCAAATAGGAACAATTCTCCCATTTCTCTGCCTGTGTCTCCCCCAAATGCTCCCTACTCCTATTCCCTCCTGCTCTCTTCATTCCTCTGCCTGCACTGAGTCCTCTCCTTCCTCTCTGGTTTATACCTTGTTTCTTTAGCCTTGTCCTTCATCTTTTCCCAAAGCAATTACATGGACAGGGTTTTTAGTTCTCCAAGATTTTGCATATTATCTCCAACTGGAGCCTTGTCTCCAGCCCTCTGCCTGCAAAACCATACAAGTGTTCTCAAACAGAGGGTCAAATCCCGCTCTCACTAAAACAGGAGTGAAAATGTCCATGCTGTAAGGACCAGGCCATGGGACAGGATAGGCTGATAGCAACCTGCCAGGAGAGGCTTTTAATATTATCCAGCACAGTTTAAAGAGAAATGTCCTAACAAATCATCACTGCACATCATTGAAGTGGAAAGCAACGTGATGGCAACTACCACCACACTCTTGCACAGAGTAATTCCAGCTCCCCTCTCATCAGCTGAAATCAGTACAGAGCAAACACCTGGGCAGTTTACATCCCTATTTATCCCCCTCCTTCTTCCAAAACCACACACCTTCACTACTGTATTTTCCATTTGTATCTCACCATGGAACAGAGACTGGGAGCACAAACAAATGGGTCAAGAGCACATAAGAGATCTGTGGCAAAGAAAGAAATATAATATGAGTGTTCTAAATTGCTGCCAAACAGTCTCTGACTCAGGCTTTGCATCTCTAAGGGATGGATAGGGGCAGTGGATCTTGTCCAAGGACAGATAAGACAGGAGATAGCTCTATCACCCACATCTCTGCTCTTTGGCAGCAGGAGAGAAGCAGTGGAGGAGCAGGGTTGCTGCCTTTCCCCCTCCTTAATCTGCTTCCAGCCTGCTTCAAAAACAACCCAGTGCACGGTTGTTTATTATTATTATCACTGTTATTTTCCAGAGTGCTGTAAAACTAGGGGATAGAGCACTCTGACAGCCTCATAACAAACAGCAGATAAAACTAATTAGATTTTGTTCTTCCTTCAGTTTGCTGACTTGATTCTTTTTTTTCTTTTTATTGTTTAATTATTTATTTTTTTAGCCCAGAGGTTTACACACACATGTATTTCACTAGACACTGGCAAGGCATCCCTGGGATCATCTCTCACAGGAAAGGGCTACTGTGGCTGGGAGACCCAAGAGTTGGTGAGGGGCTGAGACAGAGGGTGCAGTGTAGTGCAGGGCTCCTCACAGCATCTTCCACCCACGTCATGTAAACTGGCGAGGGGAGGAAGGAGAGCACAGCCTCTAAGAGAGTCAGGGAGACAAAAGGCATCAGTGAAAAAAGTTAATGTGCCTGGCAGGAGCCCAAAACTGCTGCAGCAGTGGGGACCAGGCGAGTGCCTCTAAGACACCATCTCTTCTGGCCATTATGGGAATATTTGGCTTGAGTCTCAACCTGACAGCCTCGCTGACTCTTGAGGAACGACAAAACGGTGGGGAGCAGGGCGACTTCCCTCTCCTCCCTCCCGCCCTTTCTCCATTGGCTGTTTCCAAATTCTTTGGGATTAGCTAGAGACAGCAAGAAAAGGCACTGCTCTCACTGCTCAGCACTTAGCAGGCTGAAGTGAGGTGACGGGCCCCGGCGCAGGGGACAACGGCTTCATTCACTGGGGGATACCAAACCAGAATTATAAGTGTGCAAGAATAAACAAGGCTGGAGTTAATCTAAAGTTGTTTTACACTCTGTTTTATTAAAGTCAATGCACTTCCGTTCCTCTGTGCAGCGCCTAGCTCTGCTTAATTACCATGACTCAGGGAGAATTTTAATAGCGTGGAGCGCGCAACGCACATGGAGGCATTCTCCTGACCTCTAGAGGTCTGTCAAAAGAAGAGGAGCATCTGCTCCCTTGTACAAGGACCTGGAAAATAAGGAGGCAGCCCACAAAACTGCTTCTCCTGAAGTTATCCAGGTGCCATTCCCAAGTGGTTGGTCACCCACCCGTCCCGCTGCACCTTCTCAGCAGCAGGCTGAGCACCCTTGGGCTGGAGGGCTCTCCTGGCCACTGCCTTCTGCAGCACCCTCGCTACTTGCTGACAAGTTGTTTGGCACAGGCATGGGGTGCTGCCAGGGAGATTGACCAGGTGTTTCATACCACGCAGCAGCATTTATGCAGGTGTGGTCCATGTGCAGGGACACTTTGCTCCCAGCTTAGCCGCTCCATTTGGATCCCAGACACTGAAAACACCCTAAAGGCCTTTGCCATCTCCCCACCTCCTGCAGCCCCTAGCACAGGGATCTCTGAAATGGTGGCACTGCTCATACACCTTTGGCTCCAAACACACAGGGAAGGTACATCTCTGCTTTTATTAGATTATGACAACCCCCGCACACTTTAGTCACCAGAGCAGAATTTTCCCACTGAACTGAATTCCCCCTATCTTAAAAAATTCAGAACCAAACAGCTAGAAAGCCAAATATTGTGGCCAAAATATTGGTATCTCATTAAAGAAAATGCTGATTTAAAAAGATTTCCTTTTCTTTGCAACAGGGTTTACCACCAGCAAGCCTTGGTAAGCGCCCTTCAGCTACTGTTGTGGCAGTGTTGGTACAGAAAGCAGAGTGGGTGCAAACATGCAAATCTGCAGACACAGATATGTACAACAGTGTTTTTTATCCCGTGTTCTGGGGATGTGCTGAATGCTGAACATCCCACAGCATGGCTTTTGTATGCTGCAGTCAGGACCTAGCACACTGTCAAGTTTTTGTCATGCCTACAAATGTTGGGTTTTTAAGTTAATTATGCACACATATTGTTTCTTTATTAATAAGCTTTGAAGCAGTGTTATACAAACTATTATAATGGGAACACCTGTTTCACCTCTTTTGTGTCCCTTCCTGTGAGCCACCCTTTTATTAAAATTCAGTATTGTGTGCAACAAGCTGCACGCTAAACCAAGCAGAACAGGACGTCTGTACCGAGGCACACACCACACCTAATGAATTAGTTTGGGCTAAGAAGCTCAGCTTCCAAGGACCCAAGCTGCCTGTCTTTTGAGCAGCATCATAGAGAGATAAAGACTCAGGGAACTCTTATGTGCTCGTGAAGACTTTAAAATACGTGGATACTGAAAACCGAGCAGAACAGGAAGAAGCTTTTTATCTGAAGAGCAACCTCCTGCTGGAAGATATTGTCTAGGTGGCCTGAGGAAAGGTGTTCAGAAACACATCAGAGCGTTTCTCATTCTGCACTAGGAATTCTCTTCACAACCAGCATAAAACCAGGAAGATGACATGGTGCTTTTAATCATGCATTAGGATTAATAATAATGGTCACTGGTAATCACTGGAGTCCTTGCAGGCTGTAGTGCCACAACACGCTGTACATTCATCCTTGTCCTCACAAAGCAGTGGCAGAGTTGGGAGCCTCTTGCATCACACAATTAGTTCCATTTGGATTCAGGGCAATTCCCCATTTGCAGCTGCAGAGTCTAAGACACATGGGAAGATCAGGCAATGTGAAGTGTGACATGAAGTGACATGGCTTCATGCTTTAGGGATATAGGGCACGTGTGGATTCTCAGTCTGTGCTGGATTCTCAGGAACTGGGAGACAATTTTAGGAGAAATCTAATTTTTCTCCATTTGGGGATTAAAGAAAATGTTTTGACTGATGCTTGGGCTAAATTCACTCCTGGACATTGCCACCATCACTAATCTATTGGTGGATTTAGCTCAGGTTTCCAGAGGATCACTGTGTATTGTCACTGCTGTCCTTAGTGTGGGACACTGGATTTCCCACACTGTTCCTGAGATACAACCAGCTCAGAAACATGCACAGCCTGACCCAACCTGTTGAATGCACTGTAAAAATTCTGATCAGACAGAAATCAGAGACATGCTCTACAGCTGAAGAGAAACAAGAGGCAACAGAGAGCTCTGGTGAAAGGCATCAATAACTGTCACTTCTCCAGGAAAAGGCTGCCTAAAGTCAGAAAAAGAGAATAATCTCTGATTCCTTGGTCTCAAAATACTATTCCCTAGGTCAGTCTGTATGAAACCACGTACTAGAGGCAGCCATGAAACTGGGGATTATGTTTAGGAATGGATGGTCTCACAGAGTACCACTCAGGCCAGTGGCCTCTTGCTCTGCCTGGTGTACAAAGCGTAAGGAGTCATTCTCAGCAGATGTGTGTATTCAAATTACACAAACATACAGTCATCTTTCCATTCAGAACCAGAGCAACACATCTGGGAGGGGTGCTGAAGCTGGCAAACAGGCAAACATGAGCAGTGACACATTCTCTTGCTGCTCTGCAAGTCACAGCCGTGTTCACACAGGGCTGCTCTCGAAGCCACTGTACAGCCCAAGCGCTGTTGAACCCAGAGGAAGAGCTGTACTGTTGGCTGCTGGCTGGCTGGAAATGTAGAGCCCCCTCAGAGCCCTGGAGCTGCATGTCTGTCCTGTGGTCGCTCCCTCATCTTCTGTCTCGCCTTCCACCCACGAGAGGCACTCCTGGATCTCTTGGTCTAGCTCTGAGAATTCCTCTTCGCCGTCAGAGCTGCTGGCAGTGTCATAATCAATCTCTTCTGCACAAGGAGGTTCATCATCAGACTCCAGGCTGCTGTTGCTGCACCTTCTGCAGAAAAACCACAAGAGAGACTGGACGTCACCAAAGGAGGCGGTGCTCTCAGGGGGAAGAGCAAGCAACAGGGAAATGCCTTTTCTGGGTTCAGCCTTGGCTCTGTTAATAAGGGATGAGGTGGCACTAAGCAAGCTCTGGTGGGTCTTTGTGTCTGTCTCAACAATGAGAGTGATAAAATGAAGAGTGATACTTACTGACCTCTCAGGAGTAAAGCATTATTATTGCCATCACTGTTACTGCTATTGCTTATCCAGAAACAGAGTGCTTTACATACAGACAACACCATTCTTGCCTTCAGGCACTTACAAGGTTACAGAAGCTGAATTATAGCAGAGAAGAAGGTATTCAGTTTCCAGAAGGTTGCTGGTTTAATCATCATCTCTCTCGCTGTAGTTCCACATTTAGTGTAAGACCTAATTAATCCAGGTGGTTGAAGTGCTTTGGCATCTTTTCCTCCTGTTCTGTGCAAGCTCAGAGCACTGCTAACAAGAGGCAGCACAAACAAGAAACTGAGCCTCTTAGATCTTCAAGCACGCTGGTTCAGGAGGGCAGAAGCACCAGGAGTGGCTGTATTTTGGGAAGAACATGGAAAGGCTTTGACAGCGGGACTTCCTGGGGAAGGGCCAAATCCAGAGTCAAGCCTGAATGGCCGAGGAAAGACTCTAAGTGGATGTCACACCACGTCATCTGGCTCTCAGAAAAGCAGGTTACCCCACCTTGGCCTCCTGCCTTTTACACAAAGGAATGGCCACAGGGGCTTTCCTCACATGCCCCCTGTCAATGAACACTGCATGAGGTTTGCATTTCTGTCAGAAGAGTGACCACTAGACCATAGCTCTGGGGGACCTTCTCCTCCCAAGCTGCCCACATCCCATCTGGCCTTCAGCCCACAAGGGCAACTGGGTAATTTTTTGAGACCAGAAAGAAGCCTGTGATTTCAGTGCTGTCTGGGTCAGAGCCTGGATGAATCAGGGGAACAGATACTGCAGTTTTCACCTCCAGGTCAATGTTTGCAATCAGACTCAGAGCAGGGGAATATATTGCTTTGAAGGACTGGGAAAGGAATAATAATATCCCACCTCTGGGCCAGAGTTTCTAATTTGTCCCGAGTTGGGAAGAATGAATGGCTTGGCAGATGGAACATACACAGCTTTAATGTGTGGTCTGCTCACTTACATGTCAGTAACCAGAATAATCTTCCAGCTTTCAGCTGTTTCACAGCAGTGCCAGCAAGTGAGGTTTCAGAACATACCAAAGGTGTAAAGTATTGCTTTTGGATATATTGATCCCTCCCCTCTTCTGCACTCCAAGAAAGGTGTAAGATTTTCCTAGGTCTGAGACTCCAGATCTTAACTGCATACAGACTGCTCTGCAGCAGAAACAAGCAGTGTCAACCCACATCTCCTTCTCAGGCTGATCTCTGGCTTAGTTTACTTCAAAGGCTGGGTATAAAGGATTTTCTGAAAGCTTAATAGAGCTGTACAGCTTAAAAATAAATAAAAGAATAATTATGCACTTTTACAGTTTCTGGCTCTACTTCAGTCTGCTTAGGAATCTGGGTCAGGAAGAACTCGTACCGAAAATGAGGATGTGACATGAAACAAAACAAACAAACCAGGACAATCCTCCCAGCACAAACAGCAACCGCAATGGTCCCAGCTGAGTCTGACCAGCAGGTTTGATCTCTTCTTTCATTTTTCATATGCAGGCATGGCATGAATTACCATGATACTGAGTACCTATGATAATGTTCAAAGCTGACTAAACCCAGGGGAACCAGAATTTTCATTTATAAGCCCTGCTCTTGCAGATTTGCAATCAAAAAGGACCAAAGCATATCTACTTTCACTATTGCACTTGTACATTTTGAAGGAGCTGCTAATGCCATTGGCATAGAACATGGCTGCTGCCCAGCTCACTGATATTTTAGAGATGGAACAGTTTGCAACCTAGGAGCTGAAGGTCAAACATTTGTATTAACAGGATAATTAAGGGGAAGAAAAATGGTCCCTATTATTGCTTAAATCTGGGAAGCCAAATAATAGGATATTCTGAGTTTTTCAATAATTTAAAAGATTTTAGGATTGTCTTTCTGACAAAAAGGGGGAAATGCCTCCTACCACAAAACCATTTTGCTAATGAAGGGAAATCTGGAAGACAACAAACAGAGAATGAAAGACAAAAAACGTACAAAACTGCCATTTCTTTACATTGAAGACTGAAGGGATTTTCTTTAGGAAGCAAGCATTTATTCATAAAACCTGTGTGATGGACTTCTAAAGCTCTTTCTGCACAGCACACAAAACACCAAGACCATGACAGCTCAACACCAGGGCAGGTGTGCTGCAGGAAGAGGTTCCCCACAAGTGAGGATGTGCTTAGACCCTGTTTGGAGGTCAGGAAAGAAGACTTTCTTCCTCATTTGTTTTGCTCTTTGCTCCTTTGCTGTGACGGGCATCAGCACTGATCAGCAGTCAGCACTGATCTCAGTAAGGGTTTCTCCCACCTGGGCTGACACCCACTGGATCAGAGCCACCACCACAAGTCTCACAGTGAGCTACTAAACAGCAAATAGACAGTACCAACCTCCCCCTGCTGCCAACACAGGCTGCAGTCACACTGCTGACCTAAAAGTGGAGAGGCTCTTTATCGCTCTAACAAACTCTACAAACCAGTTTCACCTCCGCACTATATGGAACTTTACATCCCAATAATTCACTTTCTGCTGCAGGAAGACTTAAAGCACATTGCAAAGCAATACAGCTGGGCTGGTTCCAAGCAGCAGGTTCTTCTGAAAGGGGAGAGGTGGCAGCAGGTGGCACCTGGAGGAGCCAGCCAGTGCCACCAAGCAAGTGCCAGTCCTTGCATGTGGTTCTCCACATCACAGAGACCAGCTCTTCCATGCAAATGGTGAAACATGGCAAGGAACAGGAATGCTAACAGGTAGACTGTTGCTTTCTAGCCATAACCAAAAAAAAAAACCTACCCGGGAGACAAGAAACATATTTATCAAAGAATAATGATGTTGTCTTACAGAAGGTAAACAAAGAGGAAAACCAGTGACACTACATTACAGAACTCCAAGACAAATATAGACTATGAATGCCACTGAACATGAGCACAGTGCAGAAGAGAGGGGGGAAGGCTGGTAATACATTCTACAGCCAGCAGCCCCCCAGCTGTCACAATAAAACACGTGCACATTCGGTTGATCTTCAAAACCTACGGCCTCATAGCCCCCATCTCTTCCAGCTGATGGGAGCCACAGCAGCAATTTGCAACTTCATGATGTGATAAATAGAATTTCTTTGTTTTGATTTTTAATTTGCATATTTACTCAGATATGACTTAATCTTAATTAGTTCTCCTTTTCTGTGTGGGTGTGTTTTTTTGTTTGCTCACTTTTGGAAAGCAAGCAAGATTTGGTTCCCTGTAAAATAATTCTGGGGTTTTTGCTGACTTAATGTGAGGAGAAGGAGAAGGGAGCCCAGTGCCTCCTTACATGTCAGCATAACTGGAACTTTGTGGCATGACTGGAAAACACATCTTTCAGGTGCCTACTGTCAACACCTCATTCTGAGTCAGCCTGCTAGGTCACAGCTGGACAGAAACCTCTCAAGTGAGCTGTCCTGCTGAGCCACACCTCAGAACACACACTCAGTAGCTGTGGTGATAAACTATAGCTACACACTGTACCTGGGGATGAGTGGCAATCTCTCTTCCATACATAATTCTCACCCACTTGTACATGCACTTCCAAGGAATGGAGAAAAGTACAGAATCCCTAAGTAATTTCTACAGATGTTTCACTCCCATTTTGCTTGCATGGCAGGTCACTCACTCTCTGTGTGTTCTGCTGGCTGGCTCAAAATAGAACCTTTCATTTTTTTCTACTGCAAAGAACGGGCCCTGACAACTGTCCCTCTTAGGGAATCTGTGACTACTGCTCGGGGTTTCTTGTTGACCTTCACTTGACAGGCCTCACAGTTGCAATACATTGCAGAAGAAAGTGGAGCATTTACTTTTTTTTCATATTGCTCTTCTCACTCTTGAAATTTGTTGCCGCCTTGCCAGAGAGAAACTGGAAGTGGTGGTGGAGGGGCAGGTTAAATTCATCACAGAAAAAGGAGGAAAAAGCTGAGGCTGAAGACCACTGCTGGTCCTGGACATACCAATGATTCTCTCTGTATCAACAAACAAGCAAACACGTCCTCAGCCTCTCTCTGCAGTGAAAAATAACCTCCCAGCACAATCACCCTGTCTGTGACCCTATTTTCTCCTTGTGTTAAACCTTCTCTCCATCATGGTGTGTCCCAATCCTCTGGAAGCTGCCCAAAGCAGGGATGTGGTTGTGTATAATGAGCCAAGCACATCTCTGATACAGTTCATAGACTAAATAAGGCTGAAAATAGCTTTATTGAAACTTTTCAAGAGATGAGACATTCTCGTGTGTGAAAAGAAAATGGAAAAAAGATTTTTGTCTGATTAAACAAGCCAAGTTCTCCGCAGTTACAGCATTCACCTGAAAGAAGGGTGTGGTTTTTCCCCACTCAAGCAGGGACTGGAGACCCCAGAAATCTCCCTGACCACAATTATCACCTGTGCAGAAGGGGAATCACCCATTCTTTTCCAAAGAATTTAACCTGTTGCATGAACAGTTACCAGTGCTGGTAAAAATATTGTCCTGCAGCTTTTAAAGATATGTTACTCTCTCCACAGTGAATTGGAATTGCCTTGCCCTTCTTGCTTTTTGGCATTAAAATTCCACCTACATCACCAAATCTAAATGGAGTGTGTGGTCTTGCACAGTTTTGCTTTTGAGGAAACCATATGTTTTATTAAAAGCAGGAACACTGCTTCTGAAGGCTTGTAATGAATCTAAAATGAACCTTGAGCAGACACATTTGCAGTAATCCCAGAGTACAATTCTGCCTTTAATTGCTTCATAAAGTAGTATTTTAGGACATAAATGAAACAACTATGATGCTTGCAGGTAATTACACCTGTAAGAAATACACTACAGCAACAAGATGCCAGCAAAGAAGGGCTTTATTCTGCCCTTTGTGTCTGGATTCAGCTGCTACAAGGTGCCTTGAACACCTTGTAATGACTTTCTAATTTCTTCTCTGCCGTTCCCCAGACAGCAGCCTGGCACCCTCCTGCCTGAGGAATGCCAGACAAGGATCTATTTAGTCCCTGACCTCGCCAAGGGAGGGGATCAGCTCTGTTCTGGAGACTCCAGCTTTAGGAGCTACTGCTTTCCCCTCCATTGTTGCTACACAGCAAACCATAACGATGTTAACTTTGTAGACTCCCAAGGGATTTCCCTTCCCGAAGACTCTTTCAGAAGGACTTTTGCATCACACAACATCTCCTGAGGAGATGTGTGCTCAGCCCAAGGCAATGCCAGGTGCCCTGGCTTTCAGCCCACCCCTGCCCATCTTTTCACCAGCAACAAGAACGTAATTAAACATGGCCTTGAATTCTGTTTGCTGTGGCTGAGAGATGTTTGGCCTCGTTTTGAGTGCAGGTTGGTTTTTTTTTTTTTTCCTTTTTTCTTCCTGCTGCAAGTAGCCAAGAGAAAGGTGGAATTCATCGCTAAGGCTCGAACTAATTAGTTTTTCCAGAAGTTCCCAGGCTAATTGTAGACTGCAATATTTATAATTGATTTGACCAGATTAGAAATGGGTGTCTGGTGCACCAGTTAGATAAGTAAAGGGCAAATTGGTTTTACTTGGAAGAGAAGACAGCTTGTAAATAAAAGGAGCATAAAGAGGAAGAAACAGGCTGACTCCTGGCCAATGCTGTCCCCTAATGTTCATTCAGGCTTGCAACAATTTAGCCCTGGGTCAGCATTTTACGTGCATCTACCATAAACTGTTCTTGTCCCCAGGAATGGCTGCCTCCAAGAGCAGTGAGAAGGTGGCTGATGCTGCTGCAGGAGCAGGGCAGGTGTTGGGTACACACCTCTCACCACACGTGGTTAGGAAATGGAAAAGCCTTGTAGGAACACGGAGAACCGCGTTTAATGGAATGACACCATGCCGTTGGGACAGCTTTGATCTTCGTGTGAAAGATGAGTTTGCAGAGAGGGCAAGAAGGCATTTTTGTCCCATTGGAAGGGTACCTGACAGCACACGACATTCCTGGATTCCAGGTGTCTCAGTTCAGGTCCAGGTGTGCCTCTAATGCTAACCAATAAAATTCACACAAGCTGGTCTTCAGACTTGCAGGATGGAAAAGCTGTTGAGAAGCCAGAGGCTGTGCATTCAGTCTTATGAACAATCATTAATTTCCTCCTAATGGAGGACCAATCTATATATCAGAGCAGGGCAAACACTGCATCTTTAGCATTCATATAGCTGTAGGCTTGTAAGCATTAATAAAACCCACTGACTTGAACAGATACAAGTCAGCCACGAAATGAAGCTCTGGCAGTTGCTGCAGACCCCAAACATAATGAGTTTTTCTTCTCTCACCCTTAGACTGCTCTTAGGCTTTGCCCCTTTTTTTCTTTAAATACCTTCACATTTCAGCAAAGGAAAGCACCATCCTGTGGGTGCTTTATGAAAGATTTGTGAACTGGCAGATTCATTTTGGTTTGTGGTGATGTTTCCTTTTGCACAGTACATTACCTGCCTCAGACAAAACATTAATAATTCTGTTAATCTGCTTCTTGCAAGGGCAGACGTGAACAGAGCAGCTGCATCCCCATCACCACTGGCAAGCTAAACCAAGGTACTGAGTAAAATTTCCACTTCTTATGGTGTGAAGTTAATTATACACGGACACAAGCATGGAAAACTCAGGCTTTACCTCCACAGACACACCAGGTAACCTGTCAAATTTCAGTCACACCAAACAAGTTCAGCCACTCCACCCAAGCTCATCCACCCAAACCTGGCCCAGCACCAGCTTCTGTGTAAATTCCATGGCCATATGAGATACACCTGAAGAAATCTTGAGACCTGACTGCCCATATCTGTACAGCGCTACGTTCTTGAGATTTGGGGCAAAATCCCAGGCACCAGAGCTCAAGCCCTGGGACACAAATTTTAAGCAAATAGAAGACCTTTTTGAGAAGCATATGTGATACAGCTTTGTGATATATTCAGGCACTGTTGGGAAACTAAGGTTTAGAGTGTCTTGCAAAAGCATAGGCCACACTTTGCTTTTTAGATCCACATTACACTAGAACTTGGTCTTTATTTTAGAGATGGTTTAATATCAGGTCCACTGTGATCTTGTTATATTCATTAAAAATGAGATACACCCACAGGAAATAGAGGCTGGCCGATGCAAAATAGATGGAATAATATCCATTCACCAGGCAGCAAAATCAGTGGCTTGGAGTTAGAGTTTAGGGATCAGAGGAAATGCTTCCAAAACAGGTAAATTTTGGCTTTCTACAGCTTAAACTTCCTATGGAAATATGAGCAGTCAAGTCCCCTTGTATGGGAAGATATTTACTGAGACTACCAGAACTCATTAGGATACTAAATAATGAAAGAGTTGCTGAAAATATGATTTTGAAAGTGTTTGGGAGCTTTTCTCACAGTGTCTCTATCTCAAGCAATTTCTTCTCAAAAAGATAATCATGCTATTGATGATACTCAGCAGTCCAGCCAAAGTAATACAGGAAGATTATTGGAATCCTTGTAATTGCTTTTAGATGCTTCCAGTAGTTGAGATATTGGCACTGTATGGGGGAAAGAAATGTGGAAAGATTTTGGCTTAGATGCTAAAAAATTGTACTTCTGAGGATAAAGAATGTAAAGGCAGGCAGGTTCCCCAGCGTTCTTGTTTCCCTTGGTGCTCTTTTACATAATTCCATTGACTCTATCCAAGTTTTATAATTGGTTCTATATATTTAATTTCAAAAGTCCAAGTTTCATATGTATATATCCCTCAGTTCTCTCTGAGCGACTTAAAGGATTTGGGATTTTGAAAGCAAAATGTTTTAAGATGGCCAAGACGTGTAGACTGTGCCTTAGTTACGTGTCTGTCCTATGTACAAGGTATTTTTTGGGTCAGATAACTACACATGCAAATATTTGTTGGCACAGCAGCTGACAGATAGATATCTAATTACTTGACTGAACTAATTGCTGTAAATTATTAAATTCCAACCACTATACCCCGTGAAGGAGATAGAAACCTCTTGGTTGCTAGTTTTTCTTCACGAAAATATATTTTTAGCTGATACCCACTCTGATGTTTCAGAGATTCTATGGCAGAGGTGTATATATGTGCCTGTGTATGTAAACAAGTTTAAACAAGCACGCAAATACATCACCACCCCTTATCTACCTTTCCTTAAAGACAGATAAATAACAGATGTGTATATATATCTGCACACCCACACGCAGTTATGTGGTTTGCTCTGTACTCAGAGCACAATTTTCATTACAAGCCATGGGAGGTCTCAGGAGATGCTCCTACAGCTCCCTGAGAAATAACAGCAGGTGATCACTGAACCTTGATGCTGTTGCTTTCAGGTGGAAGCAACCTGAGGGAAAGAGCTGGTTGTGACCAGAGGAAAGCAATTCTTTGACTCCAGTCCTCAGGTGAGTGTTGACAAAGCAGGAGCTCACCTGAAAGGGAAGTTAGACCTTCTGGGTAGGACATGAGATATATTAAGATGGTCAAGAGGCAGGCAGGAATGGTTGCCTGGGACATCCAGTGTGGTCATCAGCTATTTCAGAGCTTAAAGGAAGACTGTGGCTAAGGTTAAGATCTCGGATTCTCAGTAAGGAAATCAGGACATTTTCCTATTCCACATGGACCTGACTCATTCTTGTACCTCTTAAAGTAAGGAATACGTATTTTAGAAACCCCTCTGCACAGATCTTTTTCTTCCACAATCTTGTGCTTCAAATGGGTGAAGAACAGGTGGGACTAAAAATACTCAACTCTGGTAAAGAGAATGATTCTTGTTCTGAAGCACTCAGAGAGGGGACAGGGTATGGCACCACATGGAGGTTCAACAGCTGTTTTCCCACTGAATTCTGCTTTTAAGGAAAGGCTCCAGGCAAATCTCAGCTTAAGGGCCACAGAAAACAATTCTTGGAGTACACTGAAGGCAGTTAAAGCCAAGAAGATGACAAAGCCTTGAAGCCTAAGAGGTTCCAGGTGATGAATATCAGTCATCATGGCCACCTCTCAAAGTAACTTTACCTCTGCAAGGTCCTGTGTTCTCACAGATTTCTTGGAATGGATCCAACACAAATCTGCAAAGTCATAATCCCCATTGGAGTTATACCTCTCATTCAGGGCTGCTCATCACAACTGATCTGAGAAACCTCCTGTACTGTAAAAAGTTCTGAGACTAATACGAAACTTTTGTTCTCTCATCCTTTCCTGGATGAACAAATATGTTTAATCAATATTATAGTCAGGGGTGGGGAGAGAAAGAGACTCTGTGTGTACCCATAAGAAAGAAAGACAACAAGGGCAAGGTCGAAGAAATCTATTGTGCCTTTAAAGCAGATTGAAGTGGGGTTTATAGCAAAAACCTCTGATGAAGTATGTGTGATCATAAACAATCAATAATGGATCCAGCTTAAAACTTCAGCCTCTGCCCTCATCCTAAATCTCTTCTCAGACATAATGAGATTCAGATAAAACAAATTTGAACACTCATGTTCAATATATTTCAAAACATTCTGATCAATTATGTTCTTAACACCATATGGAACCAAATCCAAAACCTTGCTTAACCTTGCTCATTACACAACTGATTTGCATATGCTTTGGACTCCATTAAGGACAACAAAAAATGTCATCTACTGCATATAAAAGTGGCAACTCTTGCTAATTCCCTGATCTTGCCAAAACCCTGCCAGATGTTTCATGAAGAATAGCAAATATTTCATTATGTTCTCCCTGCTTCCTAAAATTTGTCTGTCAGGAACTGCAAGGATGAACAAGAAAAACAGCAGGCATGGAGAGCTGACAAAAACATGAAGCACCAGTTTCAACCTATTTCAGAGCTCAAACGGGGTTTTAAAGGGATTCTTCGTGCCAGAAGGACCTTCCAGCCAGGAACATATGACTCCCAATAAAAAGAGGAAAAACAACGACCGTTTGCTCTGATCTAAGGAGACAGCATTGCCTTGCAAAAAGAACAGAGTAAAGCACGTATAAAAGTTGCCATTGCTGTTTGTTGTACAATAGGTCTCCAAATTCTTTTCTGTGTTCCTGTTGTAGGTATTTAATAATGTTTCACCTGTATAACAGGGAGATGCAGTTTTCAAATGAATCCATTTGTAGCTTGTAGCATCTGTCAACTCCCAGCAGGGAACAATTTTTAAAATTGCTGTTAACATGAGTATTTTCTGAATATTTTATAAAAATCAATTTTCAAATGCCTGCCAAAATATTCTATGTGTTTTACCTGAAAGTTGCAATTACATTTTCCTTCTTTTTTCTGGATGTGAATATGTGTGTCTATATTTATATATGCTTACATAAATTCTTAAAAGAATACTAGCACACCATGGAAGCAAGCATATTCTGAGTGAAAGCTGAAGCAACATAAACTGACAAAAGTATTCATTTAATTATGGTAAGACATGTATTTGGATGGATGGGGCAAATTATAGCACAGCTTGCCGAGTAGTGAAACAATCACTTTATAGAGAACCACCCTGAGCATTTAACGTCACTCTCTGATTTACTACTAAAAATGATAAAAGGTCAGTTCTTGTGTGCAGAGTAAGTGACTGAAAAAATATGTCAGGCTGTACATCAAAGGAAAATTAAATCATGGGTTAAAACACTTGGTTTTCAATGATGCAGGTTCTGTACCTGGGGGGCTCACAGTCACTGTGAGCAAACTGCTTTTCCCTCTTTGCCCCAATTCTCCAGTAACACGGACACAGAAGGTTCCATCCCTCTACCTGTCTGTGTGGCAGAGCCGAGGTGTGTCTGAAGCACTCCATCACCTGCCTGGTCTAAATGAGGGTGCAGAGCTCTTTAATTGCCTCTTCTATGTACGTGCCCTTCTCTCCTCTGAAACCAGTGACAAAAAGGGTGCTTAACCTTGCTGAGCAAGGTCCTAAAAGGTGCTAAACTTTGCTGAGTTTGGTCCAAAAACTCCTCTCTGCTAACCAAGACTTCAGTAAAGTAGCAAGTTTCCAGATCCATTAGGGACAGAAGTCAGTGTTCGTGATTCTGCCAGACAGGGATGAAGAGTTTAGCTGGAGGAATGATCAGGATATGTAGGACTCCTTCTGACATCAGGAGGAGAGAGAGGTGCTCAGTGACACCAAGGATTAGCTGCCAGTTCATCTTTTGAAAGAGAAACGGTGTAATTCTTGCAGTACTGAAAACCAGTAACGTCATAAAGGTGAAGGGGAGATTATTTAGATGGGAAAGACACAGTTGAAAGCTGCCAGATTTTCTGCACCCAGTGTGGCCTCTGATTTTAAACTGCCCAGCAATCCTGGCTGCCAGATCCAGCTGAAGCAAACAAAGGCTGAGGACTTGTGCACGCTGGTTCGACTGGACCTGAAAACCTCATTAGTCATGGAATCTTGTATTTCCTGGCATTTGCCTTTGCAGTTATCTTTTCCTAGCTCCTCATTTTGTCTCTGCTTCAGGAAGCTGATTAGTGCACAAAAATTAAGTGACATCTGCTCTTCTCATGGTGGTTTCTGTCTTCCAGGAAGTGAAACACCAGGAAAAGACCAGGTTGTGAGTTGTTCTGGCTCATGAATTGTCCCCAGGGCATGGAAAGAGCCCACAAAAATGATATTTGCCAGTGCAAACAGCACAAGTCCAAGTGCTAGAATATACAAACACACTTCACAGAGGGGATGCATTTGGGAAGATTATATCCATGGATACATACAGGGTTCTTGATTGATGTTCACTGTGGTAGAATCTCTTGGTCCTTCTCCACCAAATCATGACGGCCTCATTTTCTCCACAGCCCTTTCTGCTGCCCCAGCAAAAAGGGGCTACCCCCACTTGAAGTAATGCTTCAAGTGTCAGTAACACCCAACGCCTTAAAAACCCAGGGACCCAGGCTCTTGGAATGATGGGGATTATAGAATGGTGGAGTAGCTGCAGCCAAGTCAGGCTGCTGCTGACTCTACCCTGAGTTTCCCAGGCTTATTCTGGACTTTCTCCTTTTCTGCACAGCCAACCGGCAGATAAACTGTGTCAGATTTAATGGTGCATGATACAGGCAATTCAGTATCAAGGAGAGGGGAAAAAAAAAAAGCATTTCTGAGGCAAGATGGGTTATCAGCTCAGCTCAAAAAGCAACCTATCAAGAAACACTGCCAAGGCGACTTCAGAAATCTATAATTTAGGTGTTACCTTAAGCCTGAAACTTTGTTTGAAAACTTCATACCTCTCATGAGCAGACTGGCAAAGCCCAGGAGGATCAGACCAGCTATCAGTCCAGATGACAAAGCAATACACTTAGTGTATATCAAGTGCTGTGCACATGAAAGGTACAGGAAAGATGACAACATTGTACAGTTTTATCCTGCAAGGAATCAAAGCTGTTATTACACAGCAGTTTTCCAAGGGCTATTACACTCCATTGCTTACCCACCAATCAGCTCACCTTGCTGGGCTTCCCAACAATATGAATCACTTTTAAATAACAACGCATTTACTTTACATACAAGCTTTGCAGCCTGAAACACCCCACGCTGCTCTCTGAAAAGGGAAGCAGCCTGAAGATTTATCAGGAACAGGGCTGCTGATGTGCAGAAGCTGCACCAGCATGCCCCAGCTGAGCAGCTGAACTCCTGAACAGCATCATTCACCACTAATTTTGCAGCCATTTCTGAGGCAGGGAATGATACCTTACTTTAAATCTTGTCATTTATAGAACAGAAGGCAAAGAATTCTAAAGTCAGTCAACAACTGGTGCAAAAATTTTAAGGAATGAAAGATAAGAGAAATACGCCCTGTGTCAAAACTTGGAAAGGTGCAAGCCCTAATTCTTAATACTCACTATTTCTTGGTTTTCTCTTAAGGATTGCTGTGCAAGGACAACCATTTCATGGAATCACATAATGACTTGGGTTGGAAAGGACCTTAAAGATAATCTCGTTCCAACACTCCTTTCATGGCCAGGAACACATTCCACTAGATCAGGTTGCTCAAAGCTCCATCCAACCTGACCCTGAACACTTCCAGAGATGGGGATCATCATTTGATGACGATTACAACAGCAGTGAGAGCCTGTGGAACTTTTCATGCCAGCATCACACAGCCAACACCACAGACTGGCACCGTGGCAAGGCACGGTGCAAACTGCAGGCAGTCCTGGGAGGGCTGTGCCTGCTCGTGTAGTCCTGGGAAAGCTTGGGGCTTGGGAAGTGGCAGAGCCAGGTCAGGGAGCCTGTGTACACTGATCCAGAGCACCCTTAGGCCGACTTTTTCAGCAGTGCTCCCAGGTCCCAGTGGAAGACAGCACAAATCCTGCCAGTTGCCTTTCTTTGACACACATGTGTTTGCTGAAACTGTCTCCTGAGAGTTTAGGAGGAAAAAAGCTCAGCATTAAATCCACTTACACAATTAGGGTCGTATTAACCTAAGCTGCTAAGGGTGAATTCAATAGGCAATATGTGTAAATTATGTGTCCAAAGATCTCTGACTATGGAGGAGCCCAGCCAAGCACCCCAAACCAACAGCTTTGGCTTCAGAGAGATGCTTCCTTCCACTCCATGCTGTTCTAGACATACCCAGTGCAAGAGAGGTCCATGAGGAGGCAATCATGAAAAATGAACTTTTCTTGAGCTGTCTACTTCCTTGCTGCTTCAAAGGTCTCCCCCTCCCTCAGAAGTCTGGCAAATCCTTGTCCCACACTACTCCCTATAGTCAGGAAATGCCCAATATTTCTCTTCTTACAGAGGGTCTCCTTTAAGATGGATTAACCTAACACTCCTTACACTCAGACCTTTCCATTTCCTCTGCTGGAGACTTTGGATTTAGATATCTTTTCTCTACTGGAAAATATCCACTGATAGCATGCAATTATTATTATGAGATACATCCTTAGGGATAGAAACTGGCTGCTAGGACAGATTGAAATGAAGGGAAGAGGAGAAAACCAAAACCACTATTCCCACTTACCCTGAAAGGGATTTAATCACCTTCCCAGCATGTCATACCTGGGAGCCCATGGACAACTTCCTGAACAAGACTCAATTGACACGTATCATGTAAAGCACTTGATTTTCTCACGATAACATTAAGCATCATTACTAGAAATGGATGATACAGTTCAAAGCTAATTTCAAATTTAATTTGAAACCATTAAATATATATGTAATTGCCTCTTCCCACAAACCAGCATTTGGGCCCTGAAGGCAGCATCCATAGTAAGCTAAAAGAGAGTATGTAGAATTCTTTCTGTGAGAATTTACAAGTGGGCATGAGATTAAATGATTTATAAAACACATAAATAATGCCTCTAATAGCAAGAATTGGAATCAAGCAGTTTGTGATTAGGGCTGTTTTAAAGCAATAACTGTAGTGGAGAGGAGGTGCTGTAGGAGAGGAACAGAGGGTTAATGTGCTTGTCTTGCCAATGCTGTGGACCTGAATGTTCAAGTCGTGGAGAAAATAACTGAGCAAAGCAACTGTGGCATATTCCAGAAAGGATTTTGGGGTGCATTCTGAGTCCTCAGAGGGTTCAGAGCACAGGCAGACCGTGCTGGACAAGCAGCAGTGGCCTGGAGGATGCCTGCTACCCCTGAGAATGAACTTGTCAGCTTCAAGGGCAGTGCTTAGTAGAGACTGACAGCCTCAAAATGAGCATCCCTGGCACAGAGCTGAGAAACCAACAAAAGGAGAGATCCTGCCAAAGCACAGATTAGAAAATTAGTTATGGAGGTGAGCAAAAGCATAGCTGGTACAGAATTTCAGTGGGAATACTGAAAACCCCAGTCTAGAACACAGCAAGGAAATGAGCTCCCTGAAGAGCTCAGGAGAGGCGTGAAGTGAGACAGGACAGACACAGAGAGGGTGGAAAGACGTAAAGCATTAAAGAACCTGCACTGCTCGGATGACCTGGACTCTGGCAGTGCCCAGGACTGCTGACCACAGGAACTACAACAGTATCTGCCTCTGTGGAAAGGCCCTCAATTTGATCAGCATCTGCCAGGTGTAGGAGTAAGCTGACAACCTCAGCAGGAGCAGGGCTCTGGGTCAATTAGCTGGGAATGGGACTCCTTACAGGGGCTTGTGGGGCTGCAGCAGCAGCATGGGACAGACCAGCCCATAAGGTCAGGCTTTGGCCGGTACAACACAGTGGTGGAAATAATTTTGAAATGTGTTATCCCTCGGTAAGTCTGGATACAAGGTGGGAAGCTCATAACCAGATTGTGGCCTGTTTCCAGTTCTGAAATCCAAACAATATATATTCCTATTTCCTTATCCAGTATTGCTTCAGCACTTAATTATCTACCTGCTGGCCTGGCCTTTTCTGCCATGGTGGTGCCAGACCATCAATGATGTGTCTATCAGGGTGAAACGAGCTTTGAACTGGGTGATAAATTGTTGTTTTTGCTGCAGCTGCTCGCATCTCGTAAATGTTTAAACAGCATAATAGCACACATATCTAGTAGCTGCTTGGTTATGTTTATTTTGGATGAGGTGCAACAAAGTTTCTTAGATGTGTGTGTCAAATATTCATAGATGGCAAGCTATTGAAATATTTTTCTTTAGTATTTATTTATAGACTTTATTTATCAACAGAATCAGTCTTTATGTTCCCAGCTGCAGCATTACTTCTTGCCTTACCCATTTTTCCCAGACAGCACCTGTCTGTCTAACAAAATCCCTCATCCTGCAACATCCATTCACAGAATATCTGTGCAAGGTATCTTCCCATGTGTACTCACAGCATCCATCTCTTTAATTCCAGCTATATATCCACTCCATCTAACACTCGTCATCTCTCTGAAGCACTTGCTCACTCTCCCTCCTCACCACCTCTTTATCCAGGCAATGGTATCTGCCTCTCCATGGTGACTCTCTATCCCTTTCTCTCAGTCACTGACAGCAGCAGGGTATAATTATGGATTTTGGACCACAACAGGCTTTCTTTTTTTTTTTTCCCTCCCCAAATTGGGCTCACAAATCACCGGTTAATTTATTTGTTTTTACGCAAAGGCTGGATGTGAGAAATGAACTCCGGAAGGGTACAAGTGCCTGTGGGTCAAAGACTCTTTCCCAGGCTTATTTGTTTCCCTGCTGTGTGTGAACTGTTCACTGCTGTGAGAGCTGCTGTTATCTGAGAAACTCATCTTCAAACAAAGATGCTGCAGTGACTGCTGCCTCCCTGTTCTCTTCCCTTTTTCCCTTTCCAATTCCCTTTTTCTCCTCCCATCTTTCCTCTCTTCCCTTCCCCCAACACTCAGCCTCCACCACTCTAAGTTTTTCCCTTCCCTTCTTTTGCCTGCTTGGCATTCTGAGGATGACAAGTGAAAGTCCCTCCCTATTAAAAATTCACTGTCAAATAAATATTAAAGCAGGGGGGAAAATCCACTTGGCTCTGTGTGATTTATCATGATCTGCAACACAAGACCCGGGTTTCATGGCCTGTTTACCCACTTCACAGGGGTATAAAGGACTTGGTGACCCTCAGCTCTTGGAAATCCCATGATGGGGAGAGATTCCCTCCTCACCCTCAGCCTGAATGAGATGGGTAGGGATACATTCTCAGGGCAGGAGAGGAAGGATGTAAAAACTAAAACCTCTCCTTGTTTTCTTTCTTCCTACTTTTTTCTCATCCAGATGAACTGTGACAAGAACAGTACAAAAGATGGTCAGGTCACATAGAAATTATCAAACAGGAGAGGAAAGAAAAAAAGAAAAGGAAAGAAAAAGAAAGAAAACAAAGCAAAGAAAAAGAAAGAAAGCAGAGCAAGCTATGACAGGAAAGGAGGGAGGGAAAAGCTTCCATGTCTCCAGTTTTGGTTCCCTGCGCAAAGACCCCAGCAGTTCATAATTTTTCTTCAGACAGGGCCAGTATGGTTCAACAGCAGACTAAAACATGCAGTAATTAATGAATAGCTTCACAGTTGTATGGATAGGTTTAACTCTTTCCCTTATTTAGAGCTGCTGGAAAAGACTGAGACAGATGCAAAGCACAATAACATGAATTAACTGGTATCGATGTGGAAGGAGAAAATGATATTTTCACTGAAGTGAGCAAACTTATGGGCTTCAGAGGGGACCCAGATTTCATTTGAAGAGTAAAGGTATTTCCCCTCCCACCAGAGTCTGCCATGTCTATGTGGGCTACCAGCTATGGCTACCAGCCTGTGTCTTAGTTCCTTCATAGCAAAGGATGGGAATAACTGCGCTCCCAGGAGTGGCCATCTGCCAAATGATGACTAACCCTTAGGGAAGAAGAGTCAATACAGCTTTCAGAGGAGGAGGCAGAAGAATATCCCACCATTCCCCTTCCCTATATTGGTTCATAGTGTTTTAAACATGTAACATCCATGAAGGAGACAAGAGATGTGAGTGGGGAAAGCTTCCACACAGGAGCAATCCATGAACACACCAACAGGTCCACAAGAGAGGTCTGCTGTTAGTGCTTGTCTCATAAAGAAAGAAGCTACTGCCATGCCCAGACCCACGGCAAGGAGCAGAGCAAGAGGCAGCAGTGGAAGAGGGAAAATGGAGAATGATGAGATCAGGGATCAGCTGCTCAAGAGGTTTTGTGTCTCTGCTCATGTTCACCCTTATCATGGTGTGAAGACACAGTGTGAACCACTGGAACAGGACGTGGAGACACTCCAAAGGCAGATCAGAAAGAACAATCCATCTTGTCTGACTTGTCTAATTTACTTATTGTGAGCAGATGGGTTATGAGGTCTGCCATCAGTGATGAATTATAGTCATGATAAGTCATTCCCAGCTAATGAGCATCCATTATCATTATCTGCTAAGGAAGAGTAATGGCTTGCCAAGACAGAGTGGGGGTTTCACAGTTTCCAGGGAGAACATTCTGGGCTGGTAGCCACCTGGCAATTGAATTTTCAGGAAACTGAAAACTTTCCAAGATGGATACCTTCTGCTTGTTTCAAGCCTTGGCTTTTAGTTTCTTTGGGTAAGTTCAGGAGAGGGAATGTAAAAGGAGGAGGAGGAGGAAGTGAGGGGAAAATAGTAGTAACTGTGTCTGATAAGACTGTGATTAAATCAAGGTCTCACTCTAATTACACTGCATTTAAATAAATTTTGCCTAGTAAGTAATTGTAATTAAACTGCAATTAAACATGTATTTATATCACCATTTCCTCCCCTGCACAGCTGTCTGTTTCCACCTCCTGTTGTTGCTGTCTACCTGCCAAAACCTCCGAGTTATCACGAGGAACTTTACATTTCCTTGGACTTCCTGGAGGAGATGTTGTGGGGGGCAAGGTCTGAGGCTCTCCCAGCAAGAACCTAAAAGGAACTTCTGTTTCCAAGCTGTGTTGGAAGAGACGTGCAGCTGATGCTGTGATAAACTACACCTGAGGAAAAGGTTGTGAGGGGCAAAGACAGGAATGAAAGGAAGTAAGTGTCTCTTTTCCTCTCAGAGGAACTTGAAAAGGGACATATTTTCACTTCTTTGAAGCTTCTTTGCATTTGGGCTAGAAATGAAGGCATCCTCCTTGCCTTCTTCAGAGCACCTGTGTTACGAGTCTCTTTCCTAAAGTCCCAAATCTCTGTTTACAGCATCAAGTTTGTGCATTCTTGTACACAATCTTGTACACAATTCTTGTAGCACCTGCAGGTGAGAGTCCAGAGCTCAGAATAGAACTCTTGAGCTCTGTTTCCAGCTTTTTAGGAGTATTCACTAACTCTAACTGTGTCTCGGTTTCCTTTATTTGCTGCTCTGAGCTACCTATACATAACAACCCTACAGATGGTCTTTAAAGTTTACTGCAGTTCTCAACAACTGGGTTAGGAAAGTCTGTTATGGAAAAACAGGAGGTTCTAGCTATTTAAAATGAAAGCTAGTTCCTGTTAGGAACCTGAAGGTGGTAAGGAAAGGAGAAACAAAAGAAGAAATAAACAGCTAAAGGGAGAGTGATAAAAATGAGAAGGTGAACGCATATCACAGCACGGAGAATGCCCGGAGCTAACAAAAGCAAGCTGGTTTCTCTGCCTTACCTCCCTCCTCATCAGAGATGATGGAAAACATCTCCATTTGTGCCTCTGCTCTCACAAAGCTCTAATTAAGGGACTGGAGAAATACCACCGTCACCCTCATCTGTTTGTGTTCAGTTGCTGAAAGGACACCATGCATCTCCCTGACAGGTAGTCATTACAGCTTGGGATGGGCACCCCTCCTCCCAGCAGAGCACTGAGCCCTCAGTTAAACACCTCCACTGAGATCCTCGATGTGTTTCTGGTGCTCCAGGGAGGTGAGCCGTGAAGCCCTTGTCGTGGAAATCACTGCTGGCAGGGAAAGGGCAGCTGATGGAGCAGAGACTGCATTCTAGACATGTTGCTTCAAAAGACATACAGCAAGTGGGAGAATCCAAATGTAAAAATGTGTGGTGTCCAGAAGTGCATATGGACACAATGTATACAATAACAAAAAAATTTCTCTATTGTCCAAAATTAGTTAAACAAATCTATTTAGTTACCATCAGTTTCCACGTGACTGCTGTGTTACAAGATGTGCTCACTCCCTCTCTCTCTTCCTTCAGACATTTCTGTTTTCTCTCTGATTAACTGGTCTCAGGAAGGTCCTTATGGCAGTGTTTGGTGAAAAAAACAGAACAAGCATCTCAAGCTTGATTTTGTGATGTGACCAATAGTCAGCCTGATCTGGAGTAATCTGTCACGTCAAAGAATATAGATCCCAACCCTGTGACTCTCAATTTCTTTCCAAACCTTTCTTTAACCTACAAACCTCAGTTCTACTCTCATAAATAGGAGACAAAAGCAATACTACTGGAGTGACATTTATCAGAGGAATGATTGGACATTACTTTCCCTGCAGACCCGCTCTGGAATCATTGTTTATTTATTGGTTTGTTCAACAACATCGTTCACTCATAAACAGTCTGATCTAAGCAGTATCCTTTCCACTTTCTAAATGAAAGGGGACAAAACCCCCAAGGCTGTCATCACCCACAGTTTCCCCACACAGCATCCTTTTTAATCAGGAGCCAGTGAAAGAAATGGCTCCATTTTAGGGCACATGAACTGCTGCCCTTTCCCTTTGGCAAAGTGCTGCACGCAGAGACAAACCATGGAGTACACAACTGCTTTCAGTTTGATTCAGCTCAACTTAGAGGTGCAGTCAAAGGAGGAAAATGACTGTCACAGGTCAAAGCCCAAACCTTCCTTTCTCTTTAATGGCTCTGTGACTGCCTCAGGCTTTTTGTTTTCACTTACAGTGAACATCCTGCCAGCAATTTTGTTCTGCTACTAGACAGATGGAATAATGTGAACAATTATCACCTCTGTGTGCATTCTGTCTTTCTATTTTGAGGTAAATACATCTATTTGCAATCATGGATGTCCTCCAAGCCCTTTGCAAGAGACCTAAGACAGATCTTTTAGAAATGAGGCTTAGACAAGAGTCTTCTGAACATTTGGGACTCGGTGGAGATATTCAAGAGCCATCTTGATGCAATCCTTTGCAATGTGCTCTAGCATGACCCTGCTTGAGCAGGGTGGTGGACCAGATGACCCACTGTGGTCCCTTCCAACCTGGCCCACCCTATGTCCAGCAATATGGACAGAATTCAAGAGAAGACCTTCCCATGCCTGTCACATCCATCAGCCATTGGATCCAGGCTGTGCTGCCCGTGCTCTGTGCACAACTGCAGACTCCAGAACCGAACATCCACCATGAATCCTCACTTTTGCTGGCTTATTGTAATCAAAACAGGCCATGGGCAGATTAAAAATGGGACCAGTATCCCTTCCCTTGTGGATTATTTGCTCTGGAGGGGTAGGCAGCACTAAAAAAATGTTTCAATGCAGGGGCTATTTTCTTCTTAATGGCCCACCAGACTGGTCATTTTTACACACTAGAGCATGATCGACATTCCTAGTCCTAGGAAAATCCTGATATTCAGTCTGAAATCTCAGAGAGGAAAGCTGTGAGAGGAGGGGGAAAAGCAGAAGAGAAATCCTCAAAAGGTAGAGGCAGAATGCTATGAGACATTATCCTTCATTCAGCATGCAGATGAGTTTGCCAGGAAGGAAGCAAAATGGAGAAAAGGTGTCTGACACATCACATGCCATCTCGGCTGTCACTCACACACTTTAATTACCCCCAAATCAAGTGCAATAGCTTCCCCAGCCCTGAAATGCACGCTGCCTCTTTCCTTATACACATAATAAGGCCTGCAGGGATTTCAGAGACTTTAGCCTTGTGCATCTCGTTGCTCTGATCCTGAGGTTTCTTTTAGCATAAAAACAGCAGAAAAGCACTGAGAGGCACAACCTTATTTTAACAATTCCCCATCCTGCTTGCCAAACCTATCTGAGTCAATGAACGGCCAGGACTGTGATTTGGATTCTCCTGCACAGGGTGTGTTTGTGTACTGCTGTTTCCATATGTCATCTCGTACTTGTTATGCTGCTTGTAACTCCACTGGTACCTACACAAGGAAGAAGCCCCAGTAGAAAACCTACAATATTTCTAATTTACATGAGGTTTCTAGGAATGGGCAAAACGTTTTGGAATACACACACACAAAAAAAAGAATCTCCAAACACTTGTCCCCTTCTCAGACACCAATCAAAATTAGTTAATAGAGGAATTCAGGTCATGAAATTTAGCTGAGTTCTCTTCCTTTTTTTTTTTTTTTTCCCTGTTTCTATCTCTGGTTCTTGGCCTTCAGTTTGTTAATTACTGTGGGTGACATCGAAGGAGACATGTACAAAATGAAGTATTAAACCACCGTGGGAGGGGAATTAATCTCAGGTAGTCCAGCCAATATAGAATGGCATCTGGTCTAAACTAAATTTTGTGGCTGCCACTCAAAGCTATGAAGGGAGTTAAAAGATACATTGCAACCATAGGTAAATAAAGCTAATAATTTGATCATCTTTCAGCAGCCTCTTCCTCTCTTCATGAACTGCAGAGGAAGGTAGGTAACTGGTATTTAGACACCCAAATTTTACAGCCAAAGGCTATATTTTGCAAAGGTTTGTGCTGCTGAGAAAACATGCCCCAAGGAGAAGTCTGAGCAGAGATGGATGAAGGATATTAAAATGGTCAATGAAGAAAGAGAAGAGCCTAAACTATTAAATCCATATATTCCTGTAAAGTTCAGCACCAAGACTGACTGAATACCCTGTGTGTTGAATTTTGGATATATATCACTGAAATAGGGAAGGTCTAGGGCAGGCAAAAGATAAGCAGAAAAAACCACATTTGGCTTAGGTATTTACTTGCTTTTCTCTGCAAAAACAATGAATGCATCACACACAATGCAAAGTGAGAGCAATCCTATCCCCAAAAACCTTCCACAGGAGTGGGCTGGAGTATAAAAGCACTATGATAGTATATTAAGTGCCAATATAGTGTTAGCCTGAAAATTTCAGCCTGTTGGCCGATTATGTAAGAAACTAAGAAACTAAAAATCTAAGAAACATGATGTGTGGTTTGCTGGCTCTGCCTTGCAGGATATTTGTTGTCCTATCTGAGTATAAGGAGATGATCCCGAGTCCATGTTGAACAGTCCTTGAGGAGGACACCTGGGATAAACATAGTTCCAGTGGAAGGCGAGGGCTGGAGTTTTGAGTTCATTTTGTGAATAAATGAAACCAGAAAGCTGCCACCTGCTTGGGATGCATTTGAAAGTAGGGAGAAAGATAAACATTGATATTTATAAACATTGATAAAGCTTATGATATTATAAAACCCCTATTGTTTAACTTATTCCAAGATTCCCAGCTTGGAGACATCCACAGGAAACTCATCTACAGGAGGGATCTGAAGGAGGAAATGGCAAGGAATTAGGGAATCTTTTCTACAACCACTAGAAAAGAAAGCCCATTAGAACGTGGAGGGTGTAAACAGTTTTTGAAAGCTGCTTTTTAAAAAAATTAAGATTGTAGCAGGCCTATTTGTACCTGGCTTTTCTCTGTTGAACGGAACTCCAGCCCCTTCCCATTCTTAATCTAGTTCAAAGCTCTCCAGCCAGCTTGTTGACCAAGACCCTTTTGCACACTTGGTCATTTTGTGCCCACCCCTGAAACATGGAAGAGGCAAGTTGGGGGAGGATGATGGTGCTCTCACATTAGTGTGGACAAAGTTACCACATTCACAGGCCACACACTCACTATCTCTATCTGGTGCTACCACCTACATCACTTCTGACTGCATTCTGTCCTCATTAAAATAAAAGCTGCTGTCACGATAAACAACAACTGGTGAGTGTGACATGCGACTGCTGACCTCACACACGCACCCACAACAGGGAGCAGAAGACAGCTCCATGAAACAGAGGAAGAAAATGGACAGCTCACTCATGGTGTGGAAAGCAGTCTGGTGTGGCTTGCAAGAACGCCCTGAACCTACAGGAAAGGTTCATCACCTGCAGGGGTGTGCTCAGTGCTGTCACCTGAGCATCAGCACTGCACACGCCCCCCCTGTGTTTCAGATCCACGGGTACATGGCTCGAATATTTCCCTTCCTGTTTATTTTGCTTCTCAGAAATGCTGAGCACAGTGTGAAAAATCAGCAGGAGCAAGGAATTCTGAGCAAATTTGAAAACAATGCCACAGGTAGGTAATTATCCAAGGAAGCAATGAGCTACCAAACATCAGCTTCTTGGCTTGTTTGAATATTTTGTTTCTTATTTTTACATCTGCACATGCTGTAAAAGCTGTTTATCTGTTTGCTGCTTGCCCAATGAATCTCCAAAGCCTCCTGTGCCTCCTGTGCCCCAGCTATGATTAATTTCTGAATAATTTCATGAAAGGCAAATAGCATGTTTCCAGATCCACACACTTGTCTGATATTACTGGGCACTTCATCATTTGGAGGCAATTTTTTCCCACTTGTCTCAATCTTCCCTTTCCCTCCGTACATGTAAAACCATTGCCCCTACATCCTGACCGCTCAGAGATTACAAATCATTTTAAGTGGAGGAGAGGTTGAGCCCCAGCTTTGTGCTTGATGCATTTTGTTTAAGTTGCTCGTGCTGTTCCAACATCTGTCATATCCTCCACAGCAGTGCAATCAAACTGTCAGGGCTGAGTGAAGTTTTGCTGATCCAATCTGCTCCTTCTGTGATTCCTGTCAAAAGCATCAGGAGGTGGCAGATACAGTTGTGTGCTCTTTAAACAACAGACCTTTATTTTTGCACATTAAAGGAACTGTTATTGTTTGTTTCTCTTAAGCTCACAAAGCGTGTTCGGATGTGGCTGCAATCACAAACCAGACTGCACTTCCCAGATTCTTCTGCATTCCTACGGCTCCCCAATTTTACCTCCCACCTTCTCTTGTGAGGTCAGAACACATAAATATCTCTCAGTCTTGCTGGTCTCTGTAATTCCACAACACATCTTGGGAGCACCCAGGAGGAAGTTACTTTGTGGATCCTGCATTATTATTAATGAGGTAATTAAACCAAAGGGTTGTATGGAAAGGGGAAGAGTCATATTTTAATAAGCTCCCTTCTGGATACTGCACTATGAGTTGCCAGATAAATGTTATTCCCTGTTAACTATACCAAAAGGATCTGATACTAATTGATATTATTGATACTAATATCACTAATCACCTGACTAAAAGGACAGGATGTTCTTTCATCAGTTAAAATGGATGTACCTTTGATGTACCTTAATAACTGAAAGAATTTGGAAAAAAAATTATTCCATTTGGGCTCTGTTAATATGCAGCACGTATTTTTAATCAGCTTTCCAGCATGATGCACCTTTTCACACTTCTGACTGAAGCCTTAAACTCGTGCTGTGAAATGGAAACTTACGGTTTTATCATTTAATAAAAGGAACCTGGATCTGAGGTGAATCGTACAGTCCTGCCCCACTTCTGTTCTGGCCTCATAGCCTATGGCTCTCCCATCAAGGCAGAAAGTCTTGTAATTACAGCAAAGCACCAATGGGAAACGAAACCTAGGATGACATTGTGCCCTCTTCTCTAATACTTATACTGGCTGGTGACTCCTGCTGTGGTGAAAGATCAGGTTCAGAAATGCTTTGATTCATTAAAGAAAAAATGTTAAAAAAAATAAAGATAAAAACTCTGAGATAACAGACCTTTGTTCCCTAATACATATGCTTCTTTAAAAATCTCAGTTTCCAAACCTGACAGGAAAACACATTCAGCTTTCCATGATCTGTCTTTACCCCCTTCCAAAGCATCCCAGTCAGGGACTGGATTATTCTCCCTGAAGCAAAACAGAAATCTGAAATTCCTGGCAGAGAGGAATCCTGTGCTGCCCGTAGGCATGAAAAAGGATTGGCTCCAACTTCCAGCTTGGGTACAGAACTTCAAAGTACACACCAAGTAAACCCATAGACTAATGACAAATTAAACTCGTGAGTCCAAAGGCACAAGGTTCAGCGCTCCGAAAATCCCACATGGTACATGGTTGTCATCACTGGGAGCTGTTCTCTTCTACCTTCTACAATGGCTGTTCTGTAACCCACCTTTTCCAGTTAAAATTCACAATTGATCCCAAGAAGAGTCTCCCAAGGAAATGCAGTGAAAGGAATGGACACTCAGAGCATGCTTCTAAAAATCTATCTTATTTTACCTAAACAAATACCATAAAATAATATTTCCAAGGTAACAGAAAAGTGAATGGCAGCACTTCCACGAGCTGGAAGCTTAGCAGGTTGGTTCTGCCTGGGAGGGCTGTTGCAGCTACTGATTACACATCTTCTCACACTGTGCTAACAACTCAGCCTGACTCCTGTTGTTGATGAAATTTCTTTTGGATCACATCTGTGTTGTATGATGGAGTCCAATTGTGAGCTTTTTGGCAGCTGTATAGACTACTAAGTCTCCACTAATTTGATTTCTTGTCTGAGAGTATACATCTTTAGGGAATTTACTGCTTGCTCATCTCTGAGTTCCAGTAATATGGCAGGAACAAAAACAAAATCCGAAGATGACTTATAACAAGAATTTTGCCAGCCACAGGACTTCTCCTTATAAACAGGATCCATTAGACCAGATGAAATGAAAAAGTAGTCAGGGACAGAAAGTTGCAGTCTCTGAGAAGTAGCCACCCTCTGAGGAAGAGAAAACCATATTAACAATTTTGACTAAAAAAAATGAATCCTCAACAGTTATCTCAAGCAGAACTTTTAGCAGTGCACCCATCTTGCACTGTAAAGGAAATGGAGCTTGGAAAATGAAATAGAAAATGGGAATCTGTGGTTGACAAGGACAAGGAAATAAAAACATCCTCAAACCTTTTATTTTTTTTTCCATGTTGGAAAAAGAGCAAATTAAATCTGAGTTGGCCAATTAGCCCCCAGTCCCCAAAGGCAAGACAAGATCTTTTTGCAGGAAAGCCTTGAGGTGAAGCCAATTCAATTAGTTTCTACGGCAAAACTGTCAAGATCCAAAAAACTAGGTGGAATAATGAACTGATTAAAACTTGTAATTGCAATTCAATGGATGAAACCATTAATCATGGAGATGGCAACATTCTCTCATTTCAAGACTGTGCTCAGATGAGTTGCCAACAAAAGGGATTGTAGGAATAAAGGGCTAGCATAAACTTGAAAAGGAGCATCCTGCATAGAAAATTGTGTGGTTCCATGACTGACCCGTAGAAAAGGACAACCTTCCTCAGACAATAAAAGACTATTAAAAAAAATTTAGGCATTTTTTTTTCTTATTCTTAATTCCTCCATTCTCAGTGGTTTACATCACATCAGAAAAGCTCACAGCCTGAGTGTCAGTGATGTGCTGAACAACACTCAAATCATACTCAAAGTCATTTCTTCCACCTTTAATTTCATGTGTTCCTAATATTTTTCTCCTCTTACTTTTTTCTCTTGCCCAGCCCTCCACTGCAGGTGCCTTGGTGTCACCTTCGTTGTGCTGCCAAGCTGCTTGTGCTGTTCCCAAAACAGGATCTCAAGGAAAGGGGAGACCAGGCTGCCAACTGGCAGCTCCTCCAGAGGTGTTCAGACACCTCCACCATCCACACCCTCTGCTGCTTTTTCATCTGCTGCAGATGCTGCCATGGCACAAACTGCATAGCAGAGGGAACCAGGGAAACAAACCTCACTTCTACTCAAACTAAACCTGCTTTTAATCAAAGGCAATATTTTCATCTAAGCTTTTGAGATAACTCAACAGCTCAGATGAGTCTTCATGACAAGACTTTTCATCATCTAAACTTTAACCCCACTTCTTTCTCTCCTGCTACTCCTTCAAGATTAAGCCACCGTGATTAAGCTCAAGAGGTCAGCAAAGTCCCTCACCCTGTCTTTTGTCAGCCTAGGTTTTTGCCTTGGCTGACTCCTCTATATCCTCTCTCTGAAGGGAAGGGTTAGACTGGGGTGTCCACTAAGCTGCTGAAAGTGTCAGCCAGGCTGGAGTGAGAGCAGGCAGGATGATAAAGAGAAGTGGGTGGTGACAGAGGGTGGGAAGAGTCTAAAAATCCTGTATTGTACCAAGTGTACATTGCACATAAAACTGATCGGGAAATTAAATGCAAAGCATGATAAGAAGGCACCACTGCATTTATGCCAAACCAGAAAAGAAATTAGCAGAAGAGGAAAAAAATTGGACATTACTTCATTTTGGTAATTGCTTTTTCAGTGTGTACTATTTCCCAGTGGTTGGATACCATTTAACCTAAAACTCCTTTGAAGTCTACAGGTCTTGTAATTATCAATGGTACCACTAAGGGGCTATTTTACAAGCAAGGAAGGTTCAAACCAGGGACATGAAAATATTACTGCCAGCAAGAAGGAATGTGAAGAAGTAGGGTGAGAATGAGTGAAAGCTCCTCTTAGCTGAGCAGACTCTTCCCCTGGAGAGCCCTGAAGAAGCAAGGCTTAATTAATTGTAGCACCATTGGAGCTCTGCAACAAAAAAAGCCTATTAAGTCATGAGCTCCATCCTTCAAACCAAAGCCCAGTTCCCACTGAGCCATCCAGGGTAGTGCTCAGTGTCTTTAGGGATGAACTTTCTGGAAATCCTAACTCACTGAAGCTCTTGTGTACTGAAAAGCAGAAGAACTCTGATATCCTTGGGAAGAAAAAGGCTGAACTGCACATCTCATGGTCTGCAAGAGCCTTCTCAAGGGCTGGGTCTTTGCTCAAGGAATGAAGTAGAAGACAGGAGAAAAGTAGAAGGTGAAAGAAGGAACAAAGTGGATTTTCACCTTCTCTTTGGCTCTAACCAAATTCATTCTTCCCTCCAAAAATACATTTCTAATCAGAAGACTGCTCTCCACTTCAGACGTGAGAGCTGGAGGGAGTGGTTACAGGTAGATTTTTCTGTCTCTCACAAATTATTGCAGCCAACAGAAATGCAGCTGATTACAAACAAGCAAGATCTGAGCTGTTCACAAAGCTAAGATGTTTTTTGAACTCACTGGAGACATACCAGGCAACTCTGCCACCCACATCAATTTCAGAGCAAATAAATGCAGCCTTGAATTAAGTGATGCCATAATGGACTGGCTTGCTCCCTCTGCCTTTTTTATTTATTTTTTTAAATATATTTTTGAAGCCAACTGCAACTTCCAAATCTTGCCCTTAATTTGTAAAAATCCATTATTAATTTATTACTAGCTTATTTTGCCACTAATGATCTAAATGAAGACTTGCCTGTCAACTAACCCACATCAAGGGAGATAGAAAATAACTCCTCAACTTGATTTAAAGGCTCCAGCTTCTAAGTTGTGGGAGCAATGTGGGAGTTCAGAAGTTTTAGAAGCTCCAGGGACAGTTTAGAGGAGTGGGTGCTTTTAGCATGAAGGGAGAGGGAATGCATTCCCTTGCCACAGGGAAATGAAGAGCTGCATTGAGCAATTCACATTCTGGACACAGCAATGCTTCCTGGAACACCAGATGAGACAAAAAAAAAAGAAAAAAAAAGGGTTCACTTATTTCCATCTGGAAATAGCCTTCTTGGCACCTAACTGAGTGGAAATCTCCCTGCCTCCAGGCTGCCTTGAGATGTCATATTTTCAAGGTGTTCTCTGAAATCTTAGTCCTGTTGGACTGAATAACACCAACAGGATTCCCAAATCAAGCTCCCTCCCAACAGCCTCCTGCCCCACAAAATTCATCTGACCTCACTTCTGCACAGGAGCCTGTTTCAAGCCTTCATTTTTTCTGACTGTACAAGAGTAGGTGGGAACAATCTACCTTGTGTTCATAGAGGATACGAGGATGAACTTGGACAGACGGGAGCTGAAAATCCCGTGTCCTGTTCACTTGTCAAAAACTTGTCACGTAGCCAGATCACAAGGGGTACAAGTGAAGGGACTGGTGACATTGGACAGGCACTGGGAGAATTCTGAGATAGCTGGGGAGTACCTGCTGAGCACTGAATATGAAATTACAGCGCTGAGATCGATCTCTGGGGCTTCCACACCATTTACACACCCCGGACTATCCCTGGCTTCACTTTTTCAGGATACTGGAAAACCAACCAATTTAGAAGACAACCAACGCCAAGATCCCTTTTTAGAGTCTCCGGACTCTGCTGTTCCCTTCCAGGTGACCTCACCAGTCTTTCTGAAATCTCCAACACTCCTGCAGGTCCCCCAGAGATCATAGTGGGATATGTTTACACTGCCTTTCACTTTTCTTTTCAAGACCTCAGCCATGTTTATTGATTTATGCTTTGTTTCCCAGCACGGTGTTTCTGCTGAAGGTGACCCTGTGCCTTCCCAGACCGGAGTGTTACTCTTTCCAGGTCGTGCTCTAATGCCTGCCTGGCTCCTGTAAAACATCACTCTCTGAACAGCTCCTGATGGATGTTTTGGTCAAGAGTGCTGCTTATTGCATGTCAAACATGGTTTGAAAATGAGCACAGACTGAGTGCCTTGATGGGGTGAAGCCAGGATCATGTCAAAAGTTCTTTTTGTTCTAAAGGTCAAAACATCAACTTCTCCAACAGGCTTTCCTATGGCTGTAATTCCAAATCTTTTTGTCAATGTAGTCAAACAAATATGTTTGGGAAAATCATGACTTGATGGAAAAATATCTAGTAAATTAGCATGGGGGAAACAGAACTTTCTGCCTTCAGATCACAAGAGAAAATCAACTTTTGTCATTAGAAACCAACTGATCTTGCTATTTCTCAGCTTTCCAGCTGCCTCCTGGCAAATGATAGAGCTCCACCAGAGCCAAGCTTTCAGAGAAAGAGTTCCTCCAGATAGGCCCAACAATTCATATTTGAACTCTTTATTAAGCTGTTAATTTTAAAATGTATTAAGCATGAGAGTCATGTCACCTTTACATTTATTTAAAATTGAGAGAGCAAGGTTTTTTTCATCTGAAAAACTTCAAGATTGTCAGCATCACTGCCCAGCAGACACCACACCACTATGTTGCAATGTGCTGTACATGCACCCATTTCACAGGGCTGACATTCTAATTCTCATTACTGAAAAACTTCTCAAACCAACTTAAACTTTTCCTTCACTCATCCAAAGCATTGCTGCTTGTGCTACTACGTTTAAAGAGAAAACAATTCTGTTCCCCCAATAACCAGCACTGTTTCCTGAGGGTGTTTATAGACATCGATGAAATCTCCCCCAAGCTCTTTTCTACACTGCAGAGCTTTGGTTCCTCACATCTCTCCTTCCTCTTTTTCTCCTATCCCTCCAAGGCATGGAATTATCTGTGGAGGACAAGAATCACACACTACCACGAAGTGCTACAAGGGAGGGCAGAGTAGCAGTGCTAACAGTGCCCATGTTTGGGATAGTCTGAATAACGAAACACGAGGTATTCCTGTGATATAAAACAGCACAGCCCTACAAACGTGATACAAACTGCCTTGATATATAGCAACAGAAAATCTGGTCATAAATGCATCTTTATACATCCTTACCAAATGTCATCCTATGCTTTACTAAGGATTGGGAGGAGAAATTCATGAAGAATGACACTGTCGTATTTACAAATTAAGGTAGAGGGGACAGACAGAAGAAGGGGAAAATCCAATCTAGATTTTTTTCTCCCAGGGAAAGAAAAACGCCCTGAAGTATAATAGAGTCGGTGTGTTTGAGTCTGCATTTTCATAGAGTAATGTAACACTGCAAAATGGGATTGGGGTGCTCACAGCAACACACAATTTATACCATGAGGTAGAGCCCCCACCCTGCACTGCTGAGTCACACAGGCCATCATGAACGAGCTCTGTGAGGTTCTTCACCTGATTGACTGAGAGACGGATCCATAAAAGCAGCACTGCTCCATGAGTTTGCTGGCAGCCCTCCACGAAAGGCCACCTCTGGCTGTGTGCAGGGGAGGAGGCCAGGCTGACACTCAGGTGGGCTGGAGCTGGATCACCAATCCCCAGCCATTGTCCGTTCCAGTCCTTCTCAGCTGCACATGCTTTTCCTCATAAAACAAAACAGCAAACTTCAATCCTGTCCTATCACCAGAAATGCTTTCAAGTTTTACATCTACAGGATAAAAAGCTGTTTAATCACCAAAGAAGATAAAGTTGAATTCTTTTCTATATTTAATAACATCCATAAACTTTAGGCATATTTTTGGAGTTTTGCATCTTTTGCATAAACTGACCAGGTTCTGACCCTGCTCTGAAAGCATTTGATTCTGCCACAGAGATCACCAATGAGCTCCAGTGTCTCTGTAGTCCCCTGACAGTTTACCAAAAGTGTTTCCTGAAGACCCATGACACCTGATGCTCCAGACATCACTTTCCCAGCATCCCTGAGAACATCTCTACACCTCTCTCCTTTCCTGAGAAAACACTCCTGGTTTTCAGCAGCTCCTGAAGTTTGAAACACCAAACAAACCCCCAAACAGAAGCAAAGGAAAATGAGACAAGACAGTAATACAGATAAAATTCTGCCAGTCTGTGTAAAAGTAGGTTTCATCCTCTGCTGGAATAATGTGCTCAGGCTTAGTCACTAAAAAGGCCAAGCAGAAAGAGACAGCGGAGGCAGCAAAAGTAGGTTGGATTGTTATGCATTATTATAGAGGGGGAAGAAAGTAATCCATTAGAAGGAAAATGAAAAACTTCGGGATGATGAGGGGTAAAAAGTAAAAGAGGGAGAGTAGACATGAGAGAGCACTGCAGATAACGTCTAAAAGGGCAATTACTGGTTCCCTTTCTCTCTACTCTTTCCCATAACACGAGACCTGGAGGGCAACATGCAATTAAGGGCCACCCATTGAAAACACACCAAAATGAAACACTATTTAGTGTGTAATTAACCTGTGGAACTCAGTCCCACACGGCATTCCGGGGACAAAGAACTCAGACAGAGCCCAGGAAGGATTAGACACTACTAAGTGGTAAGATAGCATTTCCCATTCCACCAGCTGGATAAAAATAAAGTACAAAGAATATCAATCCTCCAGCTTCAGGGCCTAAGTTGTTCATTGTGATCAGCAGCAGGTAAAGCTCAGCAGGATGTGAAAGATGCAGTCCTGCCAATGAAAGCTTTAGTGCATGGCCCTTTCCTGTGTGCTGCTTGTCACTTACCTCAGATGCTTATATGACTCCTACAGCTCCAGTACGGGTTCATTACAATCAGTAACATATTCATCATCACAATAGCCTGAGAAAGTACAGAAGAACTTTTTTCCCTATTGTACAGACCGTGAACGAAAAGGTCAGGGACATGCTGGAGGTCACACAGGAGAGGGGAGCAGAGCACTGCGCCCCTCCCTGCATCCATCCTGATCGTTGGACCCTGCAGCAAGGCAGAGCAAAGAGCCAGCTGGGAAAGGAAACAGCAGCTCCATTTCCAAGCCTCTTTCAAACATGGGTGTCCCAACACTCAGCATAGCAGCAATTTAATTAAACAGCATCCCTAGCACAATCCACACAACATCTGCATCAGCCAAGCCACGAGCACGGTTCCAGGGACCCAGCCCTCAGGAGGGACCTCCCAGCAGGTCTCTCTGACCTTGCTGATACCCAGCACTAGCTCAGTAGCTGGTTTGTCCTTTGGGATGAACTTCAGCTGGCAGTGCTGGATGGCACAGTGTCTCTTAGCATGCCATGTTTCCATCCTGCTGTCACCTATCTCTAGGGGTTTAGTGCATGTAGCCCACTTAGGGTCAGGCCATGAAGCTGCTGCGTGTTTTATTTACCTAAGCAGTGCCAGCCAGTCCAGTGCAACTACTCCCATGGGTTGCACGATCTGCCAACCTTTTAAAAGGACAGATGTACAGAAACCAGGACTTTACTCCATGTGGAGATGGGTCACCTGTTTTTTTTTTTTTTTACAAATGGCTATGTACATGCACTCTGTACCATTTTTATAATATCATATAGTTTTAATGTACTTAAGTGAGTGATTTATCAGTCATTCTCTGATGATAACTACAGCACTCCGTTAATGTTCATATTTCTTTTCATTTTTCTTCTTTAACCTTTTCTTTACCTGAAGCAGCTTTGCCCTGAGGTGGAAAAAGAGTCCCTTTTGAAGCTGATTCAGTGATACAATGAATGCACAGGTCATTTTGAGAATAAAACATAAAGACACGCTAACCATAAAAGTTTTATTTCCTTCACAAGTGATAAGCATGTATGAAGGAAAGACTTTTTTTTCCTGCTACCTTTGGCCTGCAGTGGAACACTTGTTAAAAAATGTTCCTTGATACTAATCTCCAACTGGTGTTTGACTTAGCTTGAACTCTCAAATGTCACCAGCTTTCAACTGGTGCTGTGAAAAGACCTAACTTACATATCTATAAAAGTAAGAGCTCTATTTTAACCAAGTCTCATTCTTTCTTCCTTCTTCCCTTCATTTTTTCTTTCCCTCTTTCCTTCATTTCTTTATTCTGCCACCACATTTCTGCTTTGATTTTGATGTTTTAATACAAAAAATAGGCCAAGAGGAGAAGCTATAAATTATACAGAATAAACCTACTCTTAATTTGTCTAAGCCCCCATTAAATTAACACATTTTTCCTTACTCTGACCTAGCACAAATATTTTAACTAAATTTGCCTTTTAAGAGGTAGTTCTACTTCACCAGGGCTGCAGCCAACTGTTCTGAGCTGGATAATGGATCCTGAAGAGATGCCAAGAGAACCCTGCAAAGGTGAGGAAGGTGCTTCTTCAGAAATACAAAGGCATGGGATGGGAAGGGAAAAGTGGGTGCACACAAAGATTAGGAATGAACAGATTTAATGTCACCTGTTCCAGCCTGCAGCTCTATACTGAAATGTTGCCATAAACCAACAATCTCTATCAGTGTGACTGAATGTCCATGAAAATGATAAATCTTCATTCCACAGTAATTTCCATGGGCCCCCCTTCCAAAGTCAAGTAATGCAGGGGGTTGGGATACTCTTCGATAAGGGAAGCATCAAACAATCAAGGGTGCAGCTCAGGATGTTACTGACAAAGAGCAGCAGAAAATTGCTTCATTAACAGGATCTTGTTACGAATGAGTAGATCAAAAATCTAATCAAGCACATTCCACCACACACATCACAGGGAGATCACAGGCAAGTGCAGGTCACTGATTCCTTCATCACTGGCTTGGTGGGCACAAGAGAAGCAAAGTTGAGTCATGCAGCTGGACAGAGGGGTACAAGGATAATGATGACATTGCCCCTTTGAGGAAGGGAAGGAATCAAAATCCACGTTCAGAAAGACTGCCAGAAACTGTCAGTGCTCCACATTGCTCCTTAATCTGAATCACCATTAGATTATTGACTCTGAAGTTCATGCTCTGAAAAGTAATTTGGTTCTCTAATAAGGCATCGAGGCACGGCACCAGTGAGCCAACGTATCATAAGAGGATAATGATTCCGGAAGTTCTGTCCTTTCTGCTGGTGTCTTATCCCTCAGATCTAAACACTGGACACACTTTCCATAGTACTGCTCATCTGAGCATATCAAAGGGCTTTATAGATGCTCATTTTAAGGCAGGCAGCACGTGTGAATAATTTACAAGATGGTAGAAGTGAAATTTCTACTGCTCTCACACTTTTTCTCTCTTTGCAGTTTCAACACTTTAAAATTTGTTCTTCCTCTTTTTCTGACCAGTGTAAATTAAGAACATCAGTAATTTGAGCATCTTCCTAAATCACATCTCTAGGTGCCTATAGTTACAAATATCTAGCCCTAAATTTGGAAGCAAATCTAAAGCAGGAGCCTAGGACAGAGACCCCTTCCAGAACCAGTTGTGCCAATGGAAGAGTTTCTGCCTCCAGCTGGATATTTTTAGCTAACATGAGCTGCTCCATCAGCACTAACTTAGCTTTTTACCCAGTTAAAACATAACAGTAATAGGGAGGTGTGAGCTACAAGGCAGTAAGTGGGTGAGAATCTGACTCTAAAACACACCCCACTAATATCTTGGGAAAGTCTGAGAAATTAACAGACCTGAACTCATTAAATTCAGTCAGAGCCACTTCTCAGTGTGTCTCATTAAGACAAATACAGTTTAAGCATGTGAAGGTCCTTTATTGATCAACAGGGGAAAAGAAACCTTTACTTTTCAAATTTGCTGGGGTTTTCTCCTCCATTTTCTGCAGAGATTTTACACAATTCTGTTCACTCAGTCTCTGCCTTTAATTTTTTCCAGTCAGCTTTGGGATTCCATCCCCCAGGGCAGTCTACATTTAACAGTCACGAGCATTTAAAACATAACTGTGAATTGTCATAATTGTCATTTTGAGCAGAGGCCGGGATTTCTGGGGTTTGTTTCCTTTTTTCTTTTTTTTTTTTCCCCTACAGGATCTTAATTGCCTTTTTCATCAGAGATTTTCTAATAGAGTTGATGCTTGGGAGAGTTTAATACTTGAAAAAGAGAAGAATGGCGCCCACCTCAGACATTCAGAAGGGAAAGTGATTCAAAGAAGCAGAACTAGAAAGGTGTGTCAAATGGCTAAAGGTGTGACACAAAGCCCAGCAAAGTACAAAGCTGAACACAAAGGAGGAAGGAAAAATACAGCAGCTCTCTACCAAGCCAACATGAAAATGTTGAAAAGTTAAATAACTAGAAAGAAGAAAAAGGGGAGAGCTTTCATGGCAGGAAAAAGAAAGGGCAAAAGAGAAAGCAGCAGCACAAAGACAACATAGTCTTATACACACAGAGGAAAAGAGATGTGTCCAATGACAGAACATACAGACAAAGAAAAATAACCCCAACCACAGATGGATTTCCAAGGCAACACACAGAAACCAAACAAAAATTAAAGGCAAGAAATTAATTTAAAATCTCCACAAAATAATTAAAACCCAAAAACATTTTGGAAAAAAAAAGCAAATAGCCTTTTTCAGCTTAACAAAAATGTTCATTTTCTAAAAAGGCCATTTTCCAACACAAGTTTTTCCATTCAGCTAATGTCACCCAGCTCCAGTTACGTATTCCAGGCCCCCAGGGCTAAACATAATCTATCTGTGTTTGAAACGAGAACATCTTTGTTCAAACTGTAGGCCAACATCAACCAAAGGATCTATCAGTGCTCTGGTGAAAAGAAAGAGGAAGGGAACAGTAGGGGTAGATTTGAGCATGCTTTGAACATTAGACAGTGTCCAAGCAGTCAAGGATGCCTGAGCCAAACTGTCACTTTTAATGCCCATAACTCATTATGACACCCTCAAAATATTTCAGAATGACACCTGCTGTACAACAGCTTCTCCAATATGTAGCCCTGTAGGAACTGCAGTGTGCTGTTTGTAGAGCCCTGCCAGGAATTCCAGGTCTCTGGGAAGCTGTTCTCTAGTAGATGAGTCAACTCACTGCAGTGAGGAATTCATAAGCACTGGGCAGTAAAGCTCCATTTGGTCAGGGCAGCTCTTGGAAGGCTTTACCTATTGACACCTCCACTATTGCTGTGGAAACAGAGTCTAGTGGACTATATACTACACAATTCCAGACCTTTGAGCCCAGCCAGGGCTCTTTTTCCTGGGCACCACAGTGTGACTAGATGGAAGAATCACTCTGTAATCAGAGCTGCAAAAGGGACGGATCAATAGAGCCACCAGCGATTAACACCGCTGTAACTGCCTGGCACATCTGTTATTTACTGCCGCGGGCAAGTCAAGGTGCCTGGGGAATAAGCAGTCTCTGGCATGGGAAGACCTATGGACAAAGGGAGAAAAGACATTGTTCATGTTGGAATATGATCCCTTTTTCCCTCCCTTTGCTGCTGTCACAGCCTGGAGGCTCATGAGCGTGTGTGCATCACATATCACTGCGGTAACATCTGATTCGTAGCAGAGCCTGGGTGGCACAGCAGGCTAATGCATCTCTCCTTCATCTCTGGAGATACAGATGGAACAAATTTGGCAGTCCCAGGGTATTCCTATGTGGATTTTCATTTGCTTCAGACCTCTATGTTCACTTTCTTCACCCAAAGCAGTTTTCATGACCAAAAGTCATGGCAGTGTCACAGGCCAGGATTTAGCAGAAATGAGAATTGCTCGAGGGGCAAAACTGGAGAAAACAGAAATAAATCAAAGACTTGGATGCATTAGCAGAGCTTCATGAAAAGGCTATGATGAGAATGGCTGGAAATATCCAAGTTCAGGAGAAGAGCTGAGGAGTGGAGGCCTGGGACTAGCACAAGTTGCCATTCAGAATAGCAGAGTTAGAAAATTGCTGTGGCCTCTGACCAGCAACACCACAACTTCTGTTCACCCTCATAAAAACCAAAAACACCCAATGTTTCAATAATGAAACAAAATGCCTTGGGGCAAATGCGGATTTTTTAAAGAGGGTTCTAGCTGTATGTTCTATCCCAGCTGGTTTTGGTCCCCTGGTTTTAGCTGTTTCCTGAGGCATGATTACTTCCAGTTTTGGAATGCATTCGTGTTCAGCTCAGCTCCAGGCATCATTCTGAAGGAGAGAAGCAGGGTGAATTTTTAAAAGAGCCAGACAGTAGTAATATTTTTACATGAGCCGTTACTGCTCTTTCTCACTGGAACACCTCCCTGCTGGTACTGCTGATCCGAGCCAGCCCTCGCCCTGAAGGGCACTTTACTTTTACTCCTCACTTCACATGAGGCTGTGAGAGCTCAGCCATGAAAGGAAGCAGTAGGCACATCCTACATCCCAGCTGCAGCTCTCCGCCTCTCCACTCCTTCACCCAGCTGGAGAAGTTTGGCTCCACTGTGCCCTGACTGAACTAACCCAAGTTCAGGCAAGCTCAGCACGAGCCAGCTCAGTCCCAATAACGAGGCCACTGGGAATCATTTAGGATGATGTCATTAGCACAAACACATAACCTTTGAGTTCTTGGAGGTAATTTCATCTCTGTTTCCATAGCTGATAGGGTTTGTTCTGTACAGACTCAAAGAAAACGGAGCAGGATATTTCAAGTCAACTAAGCCTGATAACTCCCCCCAGTTCCACCTGCCTTATTTATAGCCAACAGCTGGACATTGCAAGTCAATGACCATCGACAATATGACACGTGGATCTACAGACCCAGCAAGTCTAATATCAGCTGAACTGACTGTGCTGGATCCTGGCTATCATCAGAGGAGAGACAAATATTCCAGCTGCCAATAGATGTGCCCTTGCATCGACCCTACATGAAGCACCCTTGGCCTGGGGGAGAAATACAAATCAATTGAAATTCTTTGTTGTGCCAAATTCTACATACCTTTCAGCAGCTCCCTCTCCTCCTTCCTCTGCTACAGGTGGACCACTAATCAGAAACCCTTTTTTGTACAGCAAACTGCTAAAGCTTTAAAGAATTAACAAGATGGCAGGGTTTTTTTTGTTTGCTGATATAATCGGGGATCTCACCTCCTTTTCAAAGCCCACAGGACCAAATGTGTGAAATCTTTCATTGATTCTGCAGCTTCCTTTTCCAATCTTGTTTGCAAAAAGCTCTTGAAATTTATCCTGCACTTGAAGAGGGCATTTATAGTTGTCACTTTTGCCTACTCTCAGCATCCATCCTCCACACAAACAGCTTCTCCCTGGAGTCAAAGAGGACATCTGATTCTTTCCAAGAGGCAGGTTTGCATTAAGGATCTGCTCACAGGGGAGGAGCAGAGACTCTGAAAGTGTACTCCAGCTGCTCTGCTTAAATGTCCCTTCAGGGTACGCTTCAGCTGACTGAGAGGAGCTCTGGCCAGACCCTGGCTAACCCCAGGATCCAGTGCTACCATAGACAGAGGCTCAGCACAGCTGAGAATCAAGCCTGAGGTCCCAACACTGAGCTCAGCCCTGCTGCTTTTTAAACCCACATGTCAATTAGTAGTGAGTGAAGACTGCTTGAAGTGGTCAGCAAACAGGAGATCATTTCCTACAGCCCACTCAAGAGCTGTACAACAGCAACAATTCTGCATTAATGTGGGCCTGGGCTGCAGCTGGGACAGCTGTCTTGAAGCACAAGGATCCCAGCTTTAGCTCTAATGCTTCAAACCATGAAACCTCCCGTAACGCACCGTGTAGACTCACAAATTACTTGTTCAGCCATTGGAAAGCACTGTCTTACCTCCTTGAGCTTCCAAGAGTCAGACTCAAAGTAAGTAGCAGAACATGGGAGAACTGCGAGTGTGGGTGGAACAATGGGACAAAAGGCAAAGTGAGAAGAAATCTCTTCAAAATAACAGTAATAAATCAGAAAAGCACTGATTCTCTGTCTACACAGTTGGTGGTATTGACAAACCATATCTCCTTTGCTTTTTCCACAATTACACTATCAACCAGACTTCTGGAAGCAATAAAAACTCTTTATGTACTATCAGTGTACCCTGAGATTTGAAATTACTTTCAATGACAAAATGCAGGCTTAAGTGCTCTCACTGGCATGTAGTGGGTCTGAGACATTAGCATCAAGAGATGCTGTGAATGAGTTCTGCTCCTTCATTGCTCTCAGAACAGCAGATGATCTCTGCTGCAAAGTCACTGTGATTTGCTGGGCAGAACCTCAGCTTAATAGGGACAAAGTACCCCCAAGTTTGAGAACAGCTTCTGTCTTCATTACAAGCTCTTCACCCATCTTCACACTGTCCTGTAACTAATGACTGCAAGAGGCTCACCACAGACTCTGCAGAGCAGCACTTTAGCAACAGCTCATCGCTGAGTGGTGATTATCTTGTCACACCAGCACTTCCTTCTCCTAGGCAGACATGGTGAAGTTATCTGGAGAATGCCTAAAACACACATTTTTGAGAGGGAACTGTGGGGTGATGGATTATGAGAGGCTGCCAACACAGGCACCAGAGCCATTAAGACTGACTGAGGTCTGATTACAGTTTTGCATAGCGTGAGGGCACATCTGAAGATGTGTAATTTAATGGCTCATTGCTCGCTTCCTACCCAGAATTGTGCGAGAAGGAAAAACTGCCCGAGCCCAGTCGATTCGAAATCACCTGTTTGTGTTCTGCCGTGCAATAGTCTACAAAATCTCATGAAATACTAAGCAAGGAAAATGCTTGGCTCCCTCTGAATTGCTTCAAAGTGCTCAGCCAGCAATTGAAAAGTAGAGCTGGAATTGCTGGGACATTCCCTGATATTTGCTTTTTGTAATTCCCTTAAAGTAGGAAGCCTGCATTTCATTACTCTCACTTTCCTGAGGAGAGCTGGCTATTTTCTTACACATTTCCTTATGCCATTTATTTTCTGCCCTGCAAAGCGCCCACTGGTGCATGCATGTCTTACAAGACAGGACCTCTATAAGCCAAGAGCTAGTGTAGGAAAATGAGTGTCACCCTCTGCCACTGAGAGATAGAGGCTGGGAAGAAGCAGGTTTTCTTTCCACAAGGACCCTTGTTTCCGGCTCTGCTCTCTCCCTCCCATTCAGCCACAGCAATCAGGACTGGCAGATCATGTTTGTCCTCTTAACTCAGATGCTGGCTCTGTTCCGACCCAGGTAAGAGCTGAGCACTGATTTAGACTTTCACAGTTTTCACATGTGTCAGCCAGCAGGCCCTTTAGTTTAGCAGTGTATCATGAGGCAAGGAAAGATTTGTCTTCTGCCTTGAAAATGCAATTCTTCACCAGGTTGTGATGAGGCCTTGGGGTGGCTTTGAGGTGTCTGCTTTGTGATTTTACTGGTGAAGCTCTTGTTTAAGAGAGACAATTTTTATTCTGGCTGGCTTCCACATTCCAGTGCCAAACAACACCCACTCTGACAGCATCACTTTCCTTTTTTTCCTGCCAGTCCCTGTCATGTTGCTGTTCATATTCTTGTTTTTCTAATCCCTGAGTCCCTTCTTTCATTCACTGCTGTCAGACACCTTGATCAGGCAGCAGCAGACCTCCTAAAAAGACCTCAAGGCTTAAACATATACACAGTCAGGCCATCAGGAAAACTACCACACCAAATAAAACTGTCTTTGGGCATGAGGAGTAGGCTGAGCTCTAGAGATATCAATTAAAAAGGTGCATTAATTACCCAGAGGCAGGGTTTTTCACATGCAGACATAGAGTATCATACATTTGCTAGAGAAAAATCTGTGTTTGTATGAGCAAAGCAGGAAAAGCCCCAATTTTTGTGATCGTTTGCAAATTCAGTGAGCACTTTAAATCCTCTTTGGGGTGGTTGGAGGTGATCAGGAGCTGGCAGCTGCCTGGCCCACAGCAGAGGTGCTGCAAAGCTGATCCTGCACTGGCAGCCTTGGGAATACATAAAGTCTCCTTTCCAGGTGAGCACCTTCCAGCAAGCAGGATATGCTCCAGCAGTTACACTAGGGGGCAAAAAGGACAATTGGATTTAGACTAATAGTTCAAGTTTAGGTTTTGGGGGTTTTTTTCGTGGGTTTTTTTATTTTGGCTGGTTTGTTGTTGGTTGGTTGGGTTCTGTGTATTTGTATGGTTTGTTTGGTTTTTTTTCCCATGAAACAATGGGTTCTTTATTCTTTTAAAGCTCTAGACTTCTTGTCTGCTGGAGAGGGCTGACTAATGTGATGAGAAAGATGAAGTGAGCAGGTATTTTAAGGGTGCCATTAAAAAAAAAAAACAACCAAACTTTTAAAAATACACTGTGATTGGAATCATGCAAGTCCTGCTGAGATCAAGTGGAACATGCATCTAAAGAGATTGCATGAAGGGGAGGAAGGAATAATAAAATAAAAATTATTTCATATAGGGGAACATATTCCTTAGGGAAAAAAATAAAAACACCCAAAAAACCCCAAAAGCCAAACAGAAAGTCTGACAGCCACAGAGGAAACACCAAGAAATTTCACAGCAATTCCCTTGGGAGTTGGTTGCTTTCCTGAGACCCCTAATTAATTATACATGCTAGTGAAGAAATATAATGTGGCTTTGAATAAAATAAAACTCAAAATTTAAAATGAAAGAGATAGGGAGAGGGAAGACAAAATGATTTTGTTAATTCAAGTTTGAACTAATTTAACTTTAATCAGAAGCTGACAGGAAAATGGTAAGCTCAGCTGCTTGTCACATTCAGGAGAGATGTCCCCACTGTCTCTAACAGATAAAACATTTCACTACTGACCTCCAGTGGGTGCAGAACATTGCCTTTAATGCTGTTGAGTGCAGTTTCAACAGATCTCAGTACTTATTATAATCTGCTCCATGGGCATCTCTCCATCAGCCTGAACAAATGGGATTTTTTGAGTCTAAAAACATTTTTTTTTTAGGGCAGTAGAAATATCTGGCTTCTATAAGCTGCAGTGACCTCCATGACTCCATGACAAGGCAAGTCAGGGCAAATCTGGGTTAAAAAAAGACTCTGGGCTACCAAAACAAAGGTGAAAAATCTTGTCAGTTACAGTAATTTCAAGTGTTATCAGATTTAGGCTTTACAAATCTCAAGTGTTCTGATCCCTGGCCCTGAGTCATGTAGAGATGTAGTGGTTTGGTTCAAAATGCCCATTACTTACTTATTTTCCTTCTGTGAGATAAGAATCAGGAGAAAAGCAAAGCAGGCACAAAACTTAAACCTTAAAAGCATAAAGAAGTTTATTAACAGAACTAAAAAAAGAAAAAAAAGTTAGACTAAACCTTCAGAACACTTCTCCTCCCCCCACCTTCTTCTCCTCCTCCCACCAACAACATGAAAAAACAACCCTCAAGGTTTTCCAGAGTCAGTTTACCATCTCTGTAAGAACTTTCTCAGTCCACCTAGGGAGAGGAGTCTCTCTTGCTCATGCTATGGAGACATCTCCACACGAAAACAGTTAAACAGTTCTCTTGTGGCTCAGTGTCACAGCAAGGCCGCCCGGAATGGTTTCTCCTTGCCTGTGAAAGTCCCTTCCCTCAACTTGCAGCTTTCCCCACAACTGCTNATGCTGTTGAGTGCAGTTTCAACAGATCTCAGTACTTATTATAATCTGCTCCATGGGCATCTCTCCATCAGCCTGAACAAATGGGATTTTTTGAGTCTAAAAACATTTTTTTTTTAGGGCAGTAGAAATATCTGGCTTCTATAAGCTGCAGTGACCTCCATGACTCCATGACAAGGCAAGTCAGGGCAAATCTGGGTTAAAAAAAGACTCTGGGCTACCAAAACAAAGGTGAAAAATCTTGTCAGTTACAGTAATTTCAAGTGTTATCAGATTTAGGCTTTACAAATCTCAAGTGTTCTGATCCCTGGCCCTGAGTCATGTAGAGAATTCCCAGAAACTGTGTTCATTCTCTTTGTGGCCTCTTCCCCTTCTTTAGACCTTCTAGAATGCAGCCCACATCTGGGGTTCATTTATTGAGTTTTATTTGGATTTCTCCAATTAAAAAAAAAAAAACCAAACAAACCCTTGTTGCTCTTGACTCCAGTTATCAAAACAAAAATAGAACAGCAGCATATCCCCAAAGCCAAAAGGGTCCTCCAAGCAAAACGCGAGAGTTGTCGTGTGAGCAAACTCTGCCCGTCCAGCCGAGCAGATGTGCTCTGTGCCTTTCCTTCTGACATGATCCCAGCTGCTCTGGGCCGTGGTGGGAATTCCTGCCGCTGCCAAGCACCCTGAATAGCCAAGGCTTCTCACAGAAGCTCAAATGCCTCCACTGAGCAGAGCTCAGGCAATGAATCACAGAATCACCAGGTTGGAAGAGACCCTCAAGGTCATCGAGTCCAACCCTTGCCCCAACACCTCAACTAAACCATGACACTGAGCACCACATCCAATCTCTTTTTAAACACGTCCAGGGATGGTGATTCCACCACCTCCCTGGGTAGACCATTCCAAAATTTTATCACTCTTTCCGTGAAAAACTTTTTCCTAATAGCCAACCTGTATTTTCCTTGGTGCAGCTTAAGACTGTGTCCTCTTGTTCTGCCAGTTGTTGCCTGGAAAAAAGAGACCAACCCCCACCTGACTACAACCACCTTTCAGGGAGTTGTAGAGAGCGACAAGGTCACCTCTGAGTCTCCTTTTCTCCAGACTAAACAACCCCAGCTCCCTCAGTCGTTCCTCACAGGGCTTGTGTTCCAAGCCCTTCACCAGCCTTGTTGCCTTCCTCTGGACACGTCTCCACGTCCTTCCTGAACTGAGGGGCCCAGAACTGGACACGGCACTCAAGGTGCACAACACTCACCAGTGCTGAGTACAGGGGAGGAATGACTTCCCTTGTCCTGAAGTTTAAAAAGTGCCTCTCTCTTTTCCCGGGTAGGATATTTCAGACAACTCAAGGCTTCAAGTGAGAATCATCCTTGCAACTGAATGTGAATGTTAACAGGCAGGGAGCTTGGCTCCTGCAGCACACACATCACAGGCTGTCATGGGAAGGGACGCCCTCTGCACCAGTGTTGGTCACACTGCTTGACCACTTATTGATGGCCTGGGGAGTGCCCTCAGCAAGGGCTCACTGAAGGGAAAAAAAATCCCAATAAATAACAAATCATCAAAATAACCATCTTTAAATTTAAAAAAAAAAGTGGTATAGCACCTCTCAGCATGCTGCTGTAGGGTCATATGCCAACAACACAGGAGCCAGCATCCTTGTGAGACTGAGCAGTTGTGCTTTAGGTGGCAAAGGCACCCTCTCTTCATGGCTTCCAGTCCTTCCCATTTATACTGGGGCATTCTATTATCTGCCTTTATACGATCAGAAGTTTCTTACTTAGGGGTAATAGGTCAGTTGTTTTCTCACACAGCACCAGCTCCATCACAGGCTTGCTGGATTTTCAAGCAAACCTCTCTGAGACTCATCTCAGACTCACAAAGATATTACAGATATCCTTCAAATTCCTCATTAACCTCCTATTTTCTCTGATGCCTGTAAGAATATGGAAATGACAGGCCATAATTTACGAGTATTTTGCTGATTAGTACTGGCAAATCTCCTCTGTCTTCTTTTTGGATGCCCCCCCATCTGTGCTCTCGTGCTGTACCCAGAAGCTGTGAGTTCCTTGGGGAAGAAACAGCCCTTCTGTTCCAAGTTTGCACATTGCCTAACACAGCAGGGCCCCAGTTTGCAGCTCTAAGATGCTGCAGATACAACTGCAAACAACAGCAACAGCAAACACAACCCATTTCTGCTCCTGCTCACTTGCATCTGGACTGAGCACATAGCTGGCATGTTTGTCTAAATCTCATTTTACAGGAATCCTAGGGGCAAGAGTCACGTCTCATCTGCAGAGATGAGATCTCTCTCCTCCCTGCCCGTTTCCCCACAGCAGCAGAGCCCAGCTGCTCCTCACCAGTTGAAGACCAGATGTGCCCCTAGTCTGATGCCAGTTGGCAACTATCATGTCCCTGTAAAATAAGGGCACTAAAAAGAGGTTTTTTAGTTAAAAAGGTTAAAACAACAGCGGTTCTCTGGGAGCAACCAGAACTAGGGCAGTTGGATATGAACAATCACACAAGGAGGGATGGATTGGAACCACCAATTAACCTCAAGTAGGTCAAAGAGCCACTGCAGGCGAACACATCCCAGTCGCAGATGACAGGGGCTGAATTTAAAGCAATGGCCTGAAAGAAGAAATCATTATACCACATGCCTAAACTCCTGTATCAATCTGCCTTCACAATCAGGTGGTTTAGACTCCCTGTTTTTATCCAGCGATATTTCCATGCACAGCACTGTGGCTCTTGCTGTGGCAGCACAGATCTGACATCAGTTAAATTTCACTTTAAAACACGTACAGAGATCTGTGTTGCAGAGTAGAAACTCCACTTCACTTTCATCAATTATTAAGAATGTTGCTGCTTTAATTTTCTTCTGATCCACCAAATAAACTTATTGTCTGGAGTATTGTTGCTTAGCAAAATTTTGTAATATTTAATGTTCTGTCTTAATTAATATCTCTGAATCTGGATTTTTGCAGGTACATCTCCAGTTCTCCTGACCAGATTTGGGTTGGCAAAGTCATTGCTTCTTACAAAAATATTTCAATCTGCTTGTTTTAGAGTGACTTTTCACTCTCCCATTTATGGTTTTCTCATTTATGTGCTATAGCCTGGAGGTCTCTTTGTTACCACCAGCTTTTTGATCAATGATACACCAGTGCTTTCCTCCCTTGTATTTTGGTCAATGGATCAACATTTAAATTCACACCATGGGGGTTTTCTGCCTGTCATTTGAGATCTGTAAATTGCAACAGAAGAATTTTGCTACATGATCTCACATACCTGCCAGGACAAGCTCTGCAAACACTGTCTAACTAGAGACACTTTCATTCTCCTGTTATCTCTGCACAGATTACACTGTTACTTTAATTTTATAAACAACAACTCTGCTGTACTTTTCTTCATTTCCCATCTACCCAGCACAATTTCAAGAGCATGTCTACCAAGGTATAGTTTCAGCCAAGGAAATGAAATCCTATAAAATGGGGGGTTGTACTATACTCAAAAATAATGTCACATCCCATTCTTCCAGCACATGAACGAACCTCCTGTTCACAGTGTTGGTGAGAACACATTAAGGGCTGGAACAAAAAAGAACCAATAGAGCAATGTAGAGTAACCTGTAGAGTTCACAGCCTCATATGCATTTCCTCAAGGCTCCTACTGCCTCTGCATCTCATTCTGACATCCTCCTCCCTAGCTGGCCCCAGGAATTCTAAACCTGTCAATAAGTGTTTTTGCTTTTCCTTGCATGGCCCCTGTCATATGGCCCTGCCATGAGAAAGAGGTAAAAGGTTAAAAGTCTCATACAGACTCTGATACACAAGATCTGTGCTTTGCTTCCTACAGCTCAAGATAGGTAAAAAAAATCAGGGCATATCTAGAGCTAGACTGGTCTGTTGGAGGGCAAAAAGTGCACTAGGGATTTACAGCCACTTTTACTCCAGAATCCCACACTTCCAGCACACTTTAAGATGTTGACAATGTCCTGAGGACAGAAGCGCTCTTCTTGCAACAGCTGATAAAAGTCAGGTGTAGGCTCTCATTGCCTTCTCTGACTCAAAGAACCCTGTTCAGTCCACCAAAGCAAAATAGCACCAGGACTAACATAGAGACACATTTTGATCATTCCCTTCCTTATTTCTTTCACTTTCTGACAAATGAGATGTTACTTCAAGTGTATTCTCGACTTATCAGCCTGGGCTCTTGTTTCACATTGGGTTTTGCAGACACTATACCTAAGAAGCCAGAGCATGATGGAGTGCCAGCTAATGCTTGAATAAAAGAGTTTCTGAATTCTAAGATGAAATGGAGAAAAATAAAAGATATGTCTTGTAGAGATGTGTCAAACTTTATGCTCGAAGTGGCACACTTCCTTCTGGGAAGCAGCTAGAATCCATTTGAAAGAATCTTCAATCTGTGCTGCTCACAAGAGGGAGGAGTTGCTGCTCCATCTTTTCTCTACAGGCATTAGGTCACACACAGGGAAGCAAGGGAAATTTGTGTCACTTGGTACTTTGAACCAACTCTCCACATATTCAGACAGAGTTTATTGTATCCTGCTTTCTCCCTGCAGAGGCTCCCTTAAACCATCCCCTGTTGATATGTCCAGATCAGGATGGGAAAGTGGCAAAGAAAACTCACAAAGATGCATGAAAAGGAGCTGGACACACTCTTCTTGTCAAATGGGGGCTCAACCCATTATCCAGCAGTTTGAACTAATGATACTTCCAGTTTTTCAGAAGCACAGAGCAGGAATTGAGCTGGGCCCCCTCCATGTGATCAGAGAGATCAAGGACATTTCCAATAAAACACAGAACTGTGGACATGCTGTCTTTCAAGAACATATGATTTTATCTTCAGCCAAATCTATGTTATTTCATAGAAACCCACATCACTTCCACCTTGATCAGTGCATAGCTCACAGCCTTGCACACGCTTCTTTCCTCTGCTACAGTTTTCTGTGAGAAATCCCATGCCAGAAGCAGTCATGCTGACCACCAGTTACTGTAATTAACTGTACAGGGAGCAAGTGACAGATGTTGTGTCTAAAAAGCAACAGGAGTTTGGCATGGGAATATCTGTTACAAGCTGCAAATACACATGTGAACAGCTCCGGCGAGTATAAAAGAAATAAAAAATACCCCACTGAACTATAACTTGTTCTACAGTTACCCCAGAAGTTACATAAAAATAATATAACCCAAAATTAATTAAAAAGAAATTATATATAATTCTGGGAAATGCACTGAAACTCATTTTTTAAAGTTTGCTCTTGCTTTTCAAGCCATAGCAACTGTGGAGAAGCTTGGATTACACAGAGCCTCTGTGGACTGGTGGGCAAGGGACAGCTGATGAGGTGAGAAATGCTGGGAGGTTCATCACAGATCTCTGCAAGTTATCACATGGACAGCACACATCCACAGAAGTATCCAATCTCCCTGGCTGTGAGTCTGTGCAGGAAACTACCACAGCAACACATCAGTTAATGCAAAGGGAGGTTAAAGATACTGGGTTAGCAACCCAGAGCAGAAACCCTGGCACAACTGCAGTCTCAGGGGAAAAAAAAAATCACACTGACTCCTTAGGGTGAGGTTTTCCTCTCACTCGAGGCTGTGAGTGAGTTTCTTTCAGATCAAATAAAGAACTGGCAGAGGAAGATGCAGTTTTGCCTTGGCCTTTGCCAGTGAGATACACGGCTGAGTTATGGGACCCTTATGAGCCAGGCTCTTGCTGGCTGAGCAGAACCAGTTTTGTTTGACCTGAATTTTTAGCAAATAAATGTGACCCAATTTTTTTTCTTTTTTTTGGTGCCACTTAAGTGAAAAGCCTAATCTCTGATCAGTTTTGCAGAAATTGGATCACAATGGTAGATTGTGCAAGAGGCCATGAAATCGACAAAACCATAACTGAGAACATACAGGAAATCTAATAAAAAAATCTTATTCTTGTCCATGTTACCACTAAATCTTCTGCCTCTCTTTATTTGGTGGAGGGGACAGAAGCCTTCCAGGCTAGAGGTCACTTGTCACTTACCTCAGTACATTTAAAATTGAGAGGAAAAAAGAGTACAGGCATGAAGAAAGGAAAGGAAAAAAAAGAAAACAAGCAAAAGACAGGTGCATCCTTCAGACCTTTTGTTTCCATAACATCCACTGATATTTCACCACTTCTGTGGGTTTTCACTGCATTTAGAAAGTAATTGAAAAATGTTAATGGTCTGGTGGCAAAGCAGCCATTGGGAATGAAGAATGAGCCAGCGATGGAATGAGGGTGTGCAGCTAATGATTTCCTACATGAGCTGATTAAACATTGCACTTCCATCTCTTGCCACCTAATTCCCTCCACTGCTGATTTATGGAAGAAGCCCCACCATGTATGGCTCCTGCAGTTTTATTAGCCAGTAACAATTTAGCACCACGAGAGGCTTTTCCGAGCTTCTAATTTTCTTATAATGAAGAAGGAAACGGGATGAATGGGGGGGAAAAAAAAAAAAAAACAAAAACAATATTGCAGTGTCTTTGCTTAAAGGTGAGGGGAAAGCAAGTGAGGGAAGTTAGTCCAAAAATCCTAGTAGAAATATCAAGGAGGGCACCAGGTTCAGCACTCGGGATCCTGTTTATGATGAGAGGATCATTACTTCACAGAAATCATTATCCTTTCCAAGGCACAGAAGAAGACAAGTACAAGTTCCTATAAATGGAATTTGTCTGGTACTATTTCAGTGGGTTTAAAAATAGCTCTTCACCTCATTTTCTCTAATGCAGCCCTGCCTGCTGCTAGGTCCTTTCCAGTAAAAGATTCACAACATTTCTTGAAAAACTAAGTGGAGAAGATAGGGGGAATTTGCCTTATATCTTTTTATGATTTTGAAGTTCGTATTTTTCACCAGTAGGCTCAATTGTAGAAAGAGAAGTGCAAGGGCAGGACACTGCATCTAGCTAGCTGTGCTCCTTGGAGGAGGAGGAGAGGCATGGGATATCTCCTTTGAGGAGGAGAGGCTGTGTCATTGTTCATGGGCACCTGGGGGAAAGGCTGTAGTCAACCAACACCGTGATCACCCCTCAATTCCAGGCTGGGGGAAGAGAATTTTTTGCAGTGGGACTCAGAAAAGAAGTCACCACAAGTTTCTACCCTTTGGGAAGAATTACCTATGCATTATCGAGGAGTTCACAGCAGTTCAGCTGCTATTTGCTCTGTTTGGCACCTTAAAGCCAGATGTTTAATCTAAGCTGGTCAGTTTGGCATCCTGTATTTTAAACAGGAAGCTTGATCCCATCCCAGACTGGGTCCTCCTGCTGACCTCAGTGAATCCAGCACTTGGATGCATCAGTGCACTCAGCTGGAAGATGACTCTTCTCCTTTCTTTGGCTGGAGGGTTTTCTGCTGGCCTGACAAGCTGAAGTGATTGTGACAGCAAGACAAAATCCAGAGCCAGTGAAGGAGCAGAGTCAGAGATGTGCAGCCAGGAGTGGGCAGCAGTTTAGATTGGAAAGTATCTAGGTAAGAGTTATAACGTCTCAGGAATGCAGGAAATGACATACTAGATCAAACCCATACATATCCTATCTCTGACATCAATCAGACAGGCATTTTAGAGGGAAATACAAGATACTGCCCTTAGTAAAAGATTATTTAACCTGCCTTGCTGATTTTTTCCCTTTAACTCCAGCACTGGCAGTCTTGGTTTGCACTAAAAAAGAAGGAGATTTTTTAAGCTCCTTCCTAAATCACTGCAATTTTCATACAAGTTATAGAAGTTCTATGTACAGCCTCAGTATTCTTGTCATGCAAATCTTACTGTTCACTATGTAAAAATTTTAAAGGCGCCGCCGCAGAGTTGATAGTGAAAAAATATTCCCTAGAAGTGAAAGATACATTTTTGCTTAGGTTCCCCTATTGCTACTGCAATGGAACAGACTTCAATTGAGCTGGTTTGGACTCAAGCTCTGTATTATATTGCTGGTATGAAGGACTTCTGACAGGAGCTGATGGCAGGGTTCTCAGAAACTGCTGTAAAATTCAACTGCAGTACCTAAGGAGGGATCAGAGGCAGAGCTGGTGAGAGCATGGACTGCAAAGCCGGGCTGGCTGTACTCACTGGCACCAAGAAGGCACATGGGACAGGCTTTTCCTGGCTTCTGTGAGGGCAAGGCACATCTCAAGTCCTTCCTTGGCTGCAGATAGCTTAGCTTCCTTCAGCACTGCAAGGAGCCCAGAGGCCAATCCAGATTTTCCCTGCAACCTCCTGTCCCAAGAAACGGCTGTGCCTAAAGCTGGTCTGTGATTTCCTGGAACTCATTTAAAGAGATGGATTTTTGACTCTGTAGTATCTGAAAACATAGAGTCTTCAGAAACCAATCAACCTTTTTGTTACATTCCAGTATAACAAAAAATAATCAGCACTCACACACAAGCAAATCTCCAGGATCAAACTGAGTCTCGGTTAGATTTGACCAGAAACCCAACAGTGACAATTGTGCCAGCTGAGGACTTTTTTCCTAAACCTCCTGGTTTCTTGGAGAAAACCTTTGTATCTGGATTATGACCAGTAAAATGACTTCATCTTGGACAAGGCTTTAGCTACCACAGCTACAACAATGAACCAGATCATCAACAGGAAGAAATCAGGGAATTCCATGAAAACCCATGGAGCTGCACCGATTTAAACCAGACATGAGACCAATAATTTCATAAGATCAATATTGAGCTGTAATTGAAAACCAAGATTCAAGAAGGAGAGTTCTACTTTTCTTCTGATTTCTCTCTTGAGACTGAGTTTATCTACTTGGGTTTTCAAAAGCAAGAGAAACAAAGTTGGCCGAGCTGTCTCCTCAGTTATGGATGCCAAAGAGCAGTCATCCATACCTACATGTGTTTTTTAATTCTTCTAACTCTCCACATACATATTTTTTATTTCCTTGGAACAGACATTGACACCAGAGTCCATCATTCTGCAGAAACATTTCCCAGTCTGCTTTCTCTTCCCCAGACAGATATATGGATGATGCAATTTCCCCTGCCATCATTTTGGAATGAAAATATTTTGATAAATCAAAGATCTCAAAGGCATTTGTCCATCTCTTTCTCCCTGACTTGTGCACTGAGATTATGCTACAGCAGAATGAAATCCAAGAGAGAAAAGAGTGGATATGTGTGGAGGAGAGGGAATGATTTAAACAAACGAAAGGACACAGATAGATTTCCCTAGAGAACAAAAATTCACATTGACCAAAAGGTCATCTTAGCATTGAAGGAGGACTGAAAAGTTCTAGAAGGAAGGCAGCAAAGAAACTTTTTTGCATGAAGATACTAATTCCACTAGTAATTATGCATTGGAATAAAAGGTGCAAAACTGTTCTTCAACAAAAGGCTCGTGCTTCCTGCAGAGTATGCACACAGCTTCAGGGGATCGTGAGTTCAGAGAGACGTTTCCCTTTGTAATTATACAATGTCAAACTGTGATGTCCCCAAGTCTTAATTGGGGTCTGCAGGCCCTATCATCATCATCATAATAAAAGCAGCTATTTAAGTCTCTGCAAATAACATACATCAGGGTAAGTCAATCCAAAGTCTTCTCAGCTCTCTATCACCAGGCTGTGTGTGCAAAGGTAAAATGAGGAAATACACGATCCCCTTGCCTGGATGCAGTCCTGCTCCCACTGAGGCCAGCAGCAGAACTCTGGTTGACTTCACTTACGGCATAATAGTGTTTATAAGAAAGAAGTATTATTTCCCTGTTGGCAGTTTGGTCTTTGGGCAATGCCATAAATATAGGCTTTGTATTCTCTTCTGTGCTTTTTACCCTGTCGCCCAGAAAATGCAATTTTTGGATTTACAGTCTGTACAAGACAGGTGAAACAGTTCTGACACAGAATGGCACAAGCCCACAATTCAGATTATTTACAAGTGACAGGCCAAATGACAGGAGAATGATTTGCACCAGCAAAATTTCACAGGGAAAGTAAGTAAGGAAGCTGTACTTTGGCATCTATAATTATGGGAAGGCTTAAGAGAGCCAGTGAAAACTCCAAATTTATAGAATTGCACCAAACTGGAACATACAACTACTGTGATTTTTTTTCTCCCCTTGAGAAAATGTATTTTATAACAAATGACATATTTTGCATTAGTAATACTAAAAAAGTATGAAAAATTGAGAAAAATACTAGAAGTAACAGAAAATGAAATTAACTTTTTTTTTTCCTAAAAACCAAAAAAAAAGAGGCAATTTCAAAAAGGATTTGTGTCAAGAAAATATGTTACAGGCAGATTCTTGGAAACTTCTTTGATTTCTGAAAAAGATCCATTTTGCTAAAGCTGTGTTTTCTCATGGAAAATGGTTCCAATTAAGTTTTCCTGAACAGCAATATGTCACATCCCATATGCAAGTTACAGCTGAGCAGTAGCGATTCCCATGTTTGCTTAGATATTTATGGCATCATTTATAGCTACTCCATTATGGTGAGAAATATTTTGACTTCATTCTCTGGATACAGAGTGATGGGTCCTAGACAGCTAACAAATGACAAATGAGAGCTAGTCTGTGCTCACACCCAGCATCTTTTTAGGATGCATTTCAATCACCTGGCTGCATTGCTTCTTCTGACCTGATGCACGGGGTTGCCAGTAACCACTAAAACCACGGGGCTAATTTGTAAACCAGGAAATCTCTCCTGACAAAGATGACAAATCTCAGTTTTGTTAAAAAAAAAAAAAAACAAAACAGGCTCAATGTAAATTCTGGTCTAGATTTCCAACATGTCCTTGGAAAGTGTTTTGATCATCATATATCAATCACATGGTAAAAAAAGAAAGATTATGCTATTGTTGTCATAAATTGTACCTGGATGTCAGTTTACAAAATATGCAGAGTTGTTTTCCAGTGTGCCAGGTGTTCTTGCAGCCCAGGGTTATGCAGATAAAAGCCTGTGAGACATCCAGATTACAGATTCTTCCTCGAGTAAGATTTCCACGAAGCACTGTGATAATTCCAATTACCGAGGTTTCAGCAAACACCGTATTCAGAAGTGGCTGCTGCCCTCCCATCTGTGTGTGCCCCACTAGGGTATGAAAGGTCTTTGTAGCAGTCAGCAGGTTCCTGCTGGCCTGGTGAGTGATGCTCTGACAGTCAGGCTCTCCAGCACAGTCACTCTGGGTGGTCTATTTCTCTTACAACCATTACCTGTGGAACTGATCTTTCTACTGCCCTTTCTCCTGCTTTGTCTCAGCACAGCACTCCTTAATCACTTGGCTCCTGGGAATGTTTCAGACCAAGTCTGTACAGCAGGGAGCAAAGCCAGGTGTGGCTGGAGCTGGGCAGATGCAAACTGTGCACTGTGCTCTTATCTCTTTGGAGGGAAGTTTTAAAAGACCTCGCTGTGGAGACCAGGATTTATTGTTCCCATTTCTTCAGACAGCAAAACCAAAGCACAAAGTGTAAGAGACAGTACTTTAGGCACTTTATGAAAAATGCAGGAGTTGCTGGCTCCCAGCCACTGGATGTGGGGGACATTCAGGCTAGAACAGCCCATTAGTTTCCTAAATGGTCGTTGTGGAGTGGTTTCAGCAGCATTTTCAGAATGGATAAGATTAAAAAAAAAAAAAGTTTCAAAGAAGCCCAAGTTCCTATTGATTCAACCAAACCACCTCCCCACTCTGCAGCATCCCAAGTTCCCCAGCTAAGTCCTCCATGGATACCAAAGCACTGGAACAAGTCCATGTCAAGTCATAGGATGATTAATACTTGATATGCCAACCAGCCAGGCAGCCTTCTGCACCCAGGAGGACATTTACCAGCCAAGGTCTGCCAGCCCTCACCAGTGGGGGTACAACCAGGGCTTTCTCTGCTCTATTTTAACACTCATTTTCAATATACTTTCATACCCTTACTAAGATTTTTACTCCCTCTTCTGCACTTGTTTGCAACTGGGTAACACTTTCAAATGTTATCAGAGAAGGCAAACAGTGCTGCAACTAAAGATATTTTTAAGCAAACCATCAGCAATAGTGCTGGCATTTGCTCATCAGTAGCTCTGCTGGCTACTGAAGAGACCGTGTTTAACAAAGGTTGAGTTGCATTCTGATTTCTGATGCTGGCTAATAAGAATCTGTTCTGATATAACTCTTTTTTGTATCAGGAATTTAGGCTGTGGTATGTTCAGCCTCTACTTTTGTTACCACTTGTTCAGCCATTATCAATAGGTTCATCAACATTTCCCTTAATTTACAGAAACATACACAACTCCAATCCACGGCTTCATTTGTGCAGGAGAATATGTCTGATAAAATATGGCAGGAAAAGGAGATCCTGAGAAGAACACAGAAAGAAGCAAGGGATGCAGTGGAACGAAGATGACAACCTGATGCTTACAGCTATCTTCTTACCATCACACAGCCAGCCCGAGTCCTTACTGCTTTTAGATCTGGCACTTGGGTTTTCTTGTCTCTATCCAGCCTGCATCTGCAGTTTAAGATATTAAAGCTGAAGCAGAATGATTGATATCCTTGTGTTCTACCATAATTTACTGCTTAGTTTTTCTCAAATGGTCCCCTCATTTATTTGTTCTGTGGTTGTGACCCTCAACTGCTCATTAGTCAGGAAGGTCACTTCGAAAGGAAATTTTTCTGCTGGCTTTCATTATGTATCAGCTCTCAGTTCTCCTACTGCTCCAAGGGAAAGCCAGCCTAAACCTCAGTTACTTGTTTCTGATAATTACTAGGTAGAGACATGCATAGATAGATGGATAAACAATGATATTTTTCTTAATATTATTTTGCAGTAGAACCTAGCAGCCTGAGAAGGCAATGAAGGCCACAAGGTAAATCACGTGCAAACATGCAGAGCTTGACTCAAGAGCCACGTTCTGTAGGGAAACGCTCCTGTGTTCTGTGTACAGGCACATGATTTCCACTTGATGGTACCAACAAGATGCTGCCCCTCTTTCACCCTCCAGCAGGTTCTCCCATGATGTCACCCACACTAACACGACACTGAGGTCAGCGTGGAGCAGCAGGTGTGCTGCAACCCTCTGTGCTGTGTTCATGTCAAGTAATAACACACAGTATCTCTCCTCAAGCTCCCAAAGACATCTTCTGAGCTCCATACACCTAATTCAGTTTTTGGCAAAGGAAAAAAAAGGCAAAGGTAATCCAGTTTCCATTAAGAGTAGTAAACTAGTACCTGCAACTCCTTAGGAGCATGATCTCATGATTTCTTTATGATTAATCAGGCAAGTCTGAACCTGGATGATGGAATGGCCTCAAAGGAAAACCCAGATGCTGTAAAGATTTGCTAATTAATACAAGATGGTCTTGCTTGTTAGTCTGCACTGAACTAGTGCCCAACACATAGCTGTCTTTTGGATAAGATATAAAATCAAGGTCCTGATAACCCAACCTTTTTTTTTGCAAGCACAAAACTTTTAAAATCCAAGATTCTGTACAAATTCCAGTTCAGAAGATTACATTCTGTCTACAAAAAATACTACCGTTGTTTCTCTCTTTACCTGTTAACAAATTTTATGTAGTTCTTGATGGAGTAGAGCAGTTGCTGTGTTCCACCCCAGAAGTGTTGCATTTCATCAGGGAGTGAGCAATCTCTTTGTATGCTGTGAGAAAAGCCCTCCGGGATTCTTTCAAATGAAAGGAGTTAAATAAATCTCAGTTATTGCTATTATGACTTTCTCCGGCATTTATCCACAGAATAAATGGATAGGTAAGTTGATTTTCAGGCTGCTCTTCATTATTTCCTGAGCAGAACTACCTGAAAGTGGTTCACTATTACTTATACAAAATTTAATTTGGTGGCTAATAGACCCAGGCAACTAAAGCAGGCAGAACTCTATAATCAGCATAAGGAGACTTGTATTTATTAGGTGGTGACTGGTGAATCCCAGGGACACAAAGGTTCTATGAACTTTCCAACTTGCACACTGGGCTTTTGTAAGGTTCCCAGGACTCATTTGAACTCACAGAACTTTTCTTCTGCTGTAGCACATTGACAGAACTAGATCCTAGTCCCCACTTTGGCTGCTTTGAAATACAGGAAGAAATCCACTGCTGGCTTCTCTCCTACCTGTCTGCCCACTCTCACAGCTTTCCCATAGGGAAAAAAGTCTGAAGCTGTAGCTCATGTGGCCTGGATGTCTTTATGGCCTCTGTTGCTTAGCTACCAGAAAGGTCCTACATGGCTACTGAGCTGGCACAAATATGAGCAGCTTGACACTGCTTTTCTTTACACTGGGAGCTTGCTGGATCCATTCTTCATCCCTGCTGGTGTTTTATTTATATTTCACTGGGCTTACTCCTCTCCCTGGCTCTATTACTCAAATGAAAGCCAGTACAAAATGAAAGCACAAATAGCCCAGGTCTAGCTGCAGAAGTTTCAATCTTGGAGACCATCCAGAGGCAAACGAACACAATCCTCCTGTTTAACACTTCAGGAGAGGATCTGAGAGCAGCACAACGCAGGGAAGAGTCCTGTTCACACTGTTTCTCACACCTCATCCTGGAAAAGTCTACAATAGGAACATTGTAAAACCAGAACCATAAGGATTTTATATAGTGGGATCAGATTACTGGAGATTCAACACTGGCCTAGTGCCAGACCATGGGCAGTCATCTTCCCAAACTCTTTCATATCCTCACTATGTTCCTTTCACTGATGCAGCAGGATGCAGCTGACTACAATAACAGGGAAATTAAACCCTTCCAGGCAAGAAGAAGTGTGTTCTAATTCAATGGGAAAGGATGGTAAGAGCAGCTGCTCAGGAGAGATGCTCTCACATCAGGGTACCTGCGGCCCAGCCACAAGGTGAACCGCTAAGGAAAATAATGTTTCTACTAAATGATAATTCTTTAAATACACTCCTAATTCCTGGAGAAGAATCCTTGCTGACTGATCCTGGGTCTTCAGACACTCATTCTAGCATCTTTTGGTAATCCAAGGGTCCCAAGCAAATGCATGTTAATAATCCACGAACACCCTGCCCTTCTATATTAGCTGCTCAGATCACCTGGCATGGGGATGGATGAAGGTACACGGTACTGCTAAAGGGCAGCCCTTGTGTATTCATTGTGGACACACTTTGGACTACTGAAATGCCAGAATTAGTCTCAAAGACCTGGTAGCCCCCTGCACTATAAAGACTTGTACTGTCTCACATAAATCCTTGCCACAGAAGCAGCACGCTTGTATTGCAACTCTTACTCTGCAGAGTCTGCCTGCAGCTCAGTTACTGACTCAGCTCAGGTAGTTGCCTATATTGATTAAAGAGTCTGTGTCAGTTCACTAATTAATTTTCATAATTAGCAGCTACCTTTTCAAAGTTTAACTTTATGGCTATGCATCTCCACAAACAGATAATGGGAGGTGGAGGTATCAAGCTTCTATGGAATTGGGGATCTTTAAAAACCTTATCTGGACTAACCAGGTGGAAACAGACTGTAAAAGACACATGTGAAACTTCCTCTTAAGTGTGGTGACAAGTTATTTGCTGCTTCAAGTTTTTTGTCATAGAGTCAAACGTAATTCTTTGTATAACCAAACTTCTGAAGATATCTTCTCCCAGGACTGGAAACTTAGAAGTGCCCAATGCATCCCTCCTCTCTCTAGGATTTGATGTCAGCTGTTCAGGAGAAATCAGGACATTGTGCTGCCAGGATTAGATGGAGATCCAGATCCAGACACAAGAGTGAGAGAACATGGGCCAAAAGAGAAAGAGGATCCACCATGACTCTGTGGTAGGTGGACAGCTGACCCCAGAGGGGTGATGTACACAGAGGAGAGCTTCCTCTGTGTGTGCTGAGCCAGGCAGAGGGAGAAGGAATCACACAACATGAATTATTAATCTACTGGTCAAAACTGAAATGGAGAAGTCTGCATTTAATGACTAGACACCAGCTTCTGTCACAGGTACTAAAATGACAGCCAGTAGATGGAAGAGGTCATAGTTTAATCAATTCTCCCTCTTTTTGTTTTACATAACTGAGGGTGATAGGCAGCTAATACATTTCACAGCCATGTGATAAATTGCACTGTCACCTGCACTTTGCCTGGCACTCCTTCTTTGTCAAGGCTATTTCCACCATCCCTACTCCCACTCCAACGCAACTGCGCTAAAAGTCACGAGTGTGTCAACTTTTCCTCCGACAAGCGGATTTTTTCCATCAGTCTTTCTCGTGCACAAGATCTAGGATGGGGAACCTGTAGGGTTAAACCAGTGAGAACTTTCATGGCCCCAGTCAGCAGCTCTATGTTTCTGCATAAAGAAGTGTCTCAACTTTGCCATACGGCTGACTCTCTTTGTTTTTTGTTGCAGAAAGGCCAAAGAAACAGAGTTTACATCCACTACTCTTTCAAGTGGAAATAAAAATATTTGTTTCCTTTCAGTGTTAATTTTCACATATCCAAAATCTTATCTAAGGCAGATTCTCGGTGGCCAAATAATTCATTTTTACAGGCCACGTGACAAAAGAGCTCCCTGGCACTCGGAAGGATGACTTTCCACACTCATTCACATCTTTGGCACGCACGATAAAGCAGCTATCCCAAAAGCAGAACTAAAATAATTTCAGCTTATTGAGACTCTCCCTCAGGCCCTAACAGCATAAGTTGTAGGGAGCTGCATGGCAGGTGCATTGCCTGTAGTCCATCCGTCACTTTTCAGGGACGTGGCTCCTTTCTGGCCATTACTCGTGGATTTATGGAAACAAGAGAGAGTGGTACATGCAAGCACTGAACTGGTACACCACCAGGGTACTGAAATTAGACATATCCACATAGAGCAGGATGCAAACAGGACCAAATTCTCATTCCACAAAGGGCAATATTCTACTTATGTACTTGGCCGAATCACTACCTTTGACACTGAAGTAATAAATCTCAACTGCCTCCATAAAATAAAGTTCCCAGGCAGTGAATTGAGCTTGGTTCAAATTGTGGATGAGTGCTGCACTATTTTTCTGCTCTCTGGATTCAGCCATCCTGAGTAAATATAGCAGCAGCATGATTGGAAAATTGCTCTCAAAGGTGATAAAATACAGGATTCATCAGATTTGATATGTCCCTGAAAATGGATAGTTGTCCTTTCTCACTTGACAGCCTGGAAGAATCAGAACTTGGGAAAACACTGCAGGAAGGAGAACACATTCCTGGAAGGGCCAGACTTCACCCCTACTTTTCCACAGCCATCCTTCCCTGACTCCCTATTCATCTCTTCCCTTCTCTGATGCGATGCTTTCCTTTTTTGCTTTTTGCTTCTCCTAAGAGGACTCCAAAGAAGGTGTTTTGCATTGCAGCTTTGATCTAATTAGAAGCCAAGGTACCATCACCTCATCTCACATCAATATGTTCAGAATGAGAGCAAAATGCAGAGCCAAAGAAGGCCTCCATCAGTGTAGGGCAATGCTGTGCACGATGAAGGCAAGCAGTTCCTATGTCTTTGCTTCTGTTTTCACAGTTTTGTTATCTTAGAGCAGCAAATCCCCCTCCACCTTCAGTGGAAAAGGATGGGAGTAAAGGAAAAAAAAAAGCCTTTTTACTGTACTTGGATTTTACTTTAGTGAAGTTCCATGTGGGAACAAGAAAGCTCTAGGATGGCTGACTCGAGGAGATGTCAAGTGCTTGCCACTTCAGAGAGGTATTCAGACTATCTTTAACAAATTATTTCCCTTCACAGTCTTTTCCTAGAAAAATACACATTTTTTTATGCTTCTGGATCTAATTCTTTGCTGAAAGAAAAGACATTAACAAATATGATGGCAGATGGATGTAGGAGAAGTTCCCTTCTCATTAGTCTGTTTCTTCCAATTGTACTAATCTTTCACCTGTGAAGATCAGGCTAGAAACATTCCTGATCTTCATTTATCCCAGCCCATCTGCACATGAGAGGATGTCCCTCCCTGCCATTCCCCAAGAGAGATATTGAGCCCAGCTATGAACATGTAACTGAATCTGTTGTCTAAGAAGTGCTGAGTTATTTTAGTGCACTTGCATGTGCAAACACTCTATTGGACTAAACTCTGATTTGGCTAAACTGGGGAATCAATACATTTTAGCTAATTTAATTTGCATCACTGCTGTTGAAGAATCTGAATTGTGCCAAAATCCTCAAATGGGCTATAAACCAAGGGCTTATATATTTTTTTTGCTTCTTTTTTTTTTTTTTTTTAAGCTTCTATCTGACTTAGGACATGGGCATATTTCTATAAAGATGTAACTAAACTTTATGAGAGGTTAAGATAAAGAAAATAATTTTAGGTCATTAAATAGCGCTTTCAGAACCTCAGGAAAGGAAGAACATCATTGTTTCATTTGTGACTCAGAAACAGGGACAGTGCATTAATACACCACTTCTCAGGATATTGGACACAGGCTGCTATCAAGTCCATCACCATTCAACACTTAAATAATTCCTTCTGAAACCCCTCTTTCTATACCCAGAAAAATTACAATGAGTAATTTTATGCTGCAACCTTGGCCTCACTTCCGTTTGTGAAAATCTGGACATAAGATTGTGATTTTTCTCCAGTGTTTTGCCATATACACTGAAGTCATGGAGTGTGTTTCTGTTTTGTTGCTGGAAAAGCTCAGCTTTCAAATCAGCAATGCACACCACTGCAAACTCTGCACGTCCTTCCCATGGCTGTTTTATAATCTGTTCCTCCACCTCCCCCTGTCCCAGATCACCTCTAGCCCCAGGATGCTGGCAGAAAGCAACACAGAAGGAATGCAACTGTGATGAAAACAAACACAAAAATCCAAACTCGCTTTTGTTGGAGACATTTTGTATTATTTAGCTGTCTTTTTTCTCATGACACAAAGCCCTGGACATTGGGCAGATAAATACTAGGCATGATGACATTTACAGCATCAAAGTAGTGGAAATAAATTCTATGGTTGTAGTTCTTTACACCAAAAGCTCCAAGGCATATTCTGTTTCCTTTGTGTCATGCAGTACAGAAGAAGGAAAAAGATAATTAGACACTGAATTTTGTTGGAGCTACCATGATACTGTTATATAAGTAACAGAGTTACTTCACAAAACCAGACAATTCTGCTTCGAGGTTTTTGTTTCCACATTCTCTGTCAGTGCAGCAGCTAAGAAGGCAGCCAGTTTGTCTGAGAGATCTAAGGTAGCACTCCTGGTGGCAGAGTACTTTTGTGACAGGGGTAGGGAGAAAATATCCTTTGACTGGACTTGGGCATCATTGACAGAGATTGAATATGACACCCCACAAGCTGCTCTTTGCTGCCACTTTTCTGAACTATAACTGCATTTCAATGCAGGAGTAAAAGGGAAGCATAAGTCAATGGAATAACCAGGACTCCAAAGAGTTCAGCACTGTTCTGGCTTCATCTCAGGCTTATCTGAGGGAGCCAGGTACTATTTTCTAGTCTCATTTTGAAACTAATCTCCTCTTGGATATGTGTTACAAATGCAGATTAGAAAGCCTTGGCTTCATATAACGTGGCTGGAACAGACAGAAAAGCAAAGGCCAAAACCATAAATGAAGAAACCATTAGAAATAGGAAGTTGTTGACATGGGATAAAGAAAGCAAAAGAAAACAGAAACAAAATGTCTAGGAAGTTCCAAGTCACATTTTCCAGGGTTTTCAAAAAAATTTTGTTTCAGAGTTTTTCGAAGTTGTCATCCTCCAAAAATACAAGTGCTGGGCAAAGGCAGGTTCTCACATACACAGTAATTGAGCACAGCAATCAAGCCCTTATTTCTCAGCACTGCTGGATTTATTCTTTGTTCCCTCACTGGGAACACAGCCCTAACAAAAGCATGGGGTGCACAATGACTCGATGTCCCTCTTTCTGCTTTCAGGGACAGGGTGGTGCTTATTCATAATCAACGTGTGCCAGCGTGAACCTGGGGCACCCTAATTCTGGTCCAGGGCTGTCAAACAACTCTGCTAATGCCCTCAGCTTCCAGCTGTATTATCTCCTGTTTGTTCCAGTCCATCCTCACTTCCCAATTGCAGTTCTCTCCTACCCCTGCACTCAGTCCCGAGCTTTTCCACTGACTTACCTAAAAGTTCCTCCTTGAAATTAGTTTGGAGCATAGACAAGGCAGAGCATCTCATTCATGCATTGTGAAATGTAGCAAAATCTCTTCCCAGGTCTTGAAATTTAAGAGGCACACTTTCAAGTGTGTATTGTACTTCATTTGTAACCTTATCCCTTAGTGAATGACCAGAACTTAGGAAGCTTATTGAGAATAGAGGAGGAACAGAGGAGAGAAAACAGAAATTCATACAAAAAATATTGTTCTTTTCTTTTTCCTTTCTATGCTACCTTTCCTAAGGTCATTCTTTGCTATTTTATAACACTGAACTTGCAAATATGTCTACTCCTTCCCTGAAGGTATAAAGAATAAGAACCCGAGAAAATTTTTTGTCTTTTTTTTCCTCTGTTATCTTCTCCTCCCTCTTTACATTCAGCTAAAACGCTGCATATCAGAAATAATTATTATTCTCCAGATTGCAGGCAGGACATCAGAGCACCTTTTGCTCAAAAAAAAAAAAAAAAAAAATACAAAACATGGTTAGAAACAACTGTGCTGAAAAAAAAATGAAAGTATTGAAATTTTCTTGCTCAAGACTGCATTCTCTCACATACTGTGCACTTGGGGTCTAATTCAAAGCTCACTGAATTCAATAGAACACCTGATATTATATGCATGGAGCTCTGATTCAGCCTCTTTCACCTCATGTCCATCTCAGTCTAAGGCTGTATTCAGAGAACAGTTTTCATCTCTTCAGAAGGATAATGGCATTTAGAAATGATGGAAGCTCATATTTTTGTCCTTTCCACCAATGCAGGTGTGGTGCAGTTCCACTGAACAAGGGTAAACTCAACTGGAACAGACAATTCCCTGAGTGACAACACTCCATAACCTCTGCTTGAAGGTTATTCAGCAAACACTTGGTCCTCTAAACCCTCCTTTGAAAACTTCAGGTCTAGAACATCAAAAGACTTCAGAGTAGAGGGAAAGAGGTATGGCCAACATAAATTGTTACATTTCCTTTTCCTTTCAATTTCTGCCTTTGGTTCCTCTGCATTTTTCCCAGCTCAGATAAGGTTGGTCTTCATTTTTCACTGGTATCTGTCCTGCCATATAAAACTGCACATCATGCTTTCCATCCTATGGGATACCTGCTTTTCAGCAAGCTATAAATCAGGATGAGCCAGAAGACACTGCAATTAGATGAGACACAAACCCAACAGAGTGCAGCTACAGATTTCAATCTTCAGATAATAAGCACTGGGGAAAATTGATAATACACTCCAAAACAAGGAGGGAAGCACACTCCAACACCTAAACACACCCACCCCTGTGTGTACATTCAGAAATGCTGTCTGTTCTATCCCAAAAAGCCTACAGCCTTTCTAAAAGAAGTTGTAAAAGTTTAATATTCTGGGGTGCTCTGTGAGATAGAGAATTATCACAGGGAGCCCAGAAGCCTTTACTGGAGAGAACAAACCTGCTTCAGGAACATGAAGACTCTCCTATCAAAACAGGCTGAGAGACTTGGGGCTGTTCAGCCTGGAGAGGAAAAGGCTCCAGGGAAGCCTCATTGTGACATTCCAGAAACCTCACTCCAGAACAAGGTAGGGGATGGCCAGTAACAAATGAAATAGAGAATTACATGCACTTAAGTCAGGAGGAAAAAAAAAATAAAAAATTGCTGACACTGACCGGTGTCAAGGCTATTAAACTGACTGGATTTCCCCTCATTCTACAAGGTAGACCAAGGGTACCCAGCAAGAGAGCTGAAAGCAAATCTCCCCAGGTTTCCCGTCATCAGGCACCCAGCTGATATAATCAGATGATTTGTAGGCCAGTTCTTGGCTATTATGGAGCATCACCCAGACTAGAGGAGTAGCAATACACTGGAGCCTAACTCCAATCTGCTTTTAACACCTTCAATTGATCAAAAACTCCTGACAATCCCTTCAAAGAACGAAGAGACTTTGGGAAACAGAACTTGCAGAAGAAGAGATAAAGCCAAGGTCTGTAGATAAAATGAGCAAAGGTTTTGCGTGTCGTTTTGCAACAACAAGCATGTGATGAAATTTGCAATCTTTGTTTGAGCTACACTTTAACAGAATAATGTGGGTTTATTCATCTTGTAACTTTGTCTGACTGAGAATATGATTTCCAGGCAAAGGTGACTCTGAGCACAGTTTCCTTCACAGGCAATGAACCCTGATACTGAGCAGATTTTCTCACTTTTAAAGACCTTGTCAACCCAGCATAAAACATGAAGTTCTCTAGCATTAAAGCACAAACTCGCATTTTCCTTGCAAGCAGCGCCAAAAGAGAAAGACAACAAAAATCCCAGAACCATGAAAGTTGCTTCCATGAAAGAACTCCACCAAAGCTTAGTGAAAGACTAAGATCAAGCAGCCAAGGCTTTATGTAAATCTACCAAAGCAGAGAATTCAGTGGAGGTGGGTGGATAGGTGGGGGAGGATCCTTAAGACTTTTCTTTCTATAAGAGATTAAAAAAAAAACCCTGTACATTCCTGACAAAAATGACAAAGTCAAGCAGTTTTACTACAAAAAAAGGTAACCAGACCAGCTTGGTCATACCAAAAGGTCTTAACTGACTTCAAATATATGGCAAAAGTACAAAAGAATTTGAAAAAAAATTAGAATAGCCTAATGAGCGCAAATGTACAAAAACAACAGCTAGGAAAAGCATGAAAAATGAAAGTATGAAGTGAGGTGAGACTGGCAAAAATATCACATAGCAAAGGATATAATTCTTTAAGTTTATTAGTAGTAAAATGCTGCATAATTTGCTAGTCCACTTTCCTTAGATTGAAAACTTATTGACAAAAAGGGTGAGAAGAGTGATTTTTACATCAGTTTTCATAAAAGGTCAGCTGTGATGAATTAACGTTGTTAAGAACTAACAAAGGAGGTCCAGAATACAAAAGGGGTTGGTTAGAGAAGTCAAATTGCTCAGATTTTCCAACTGATCTGAATCTACTGTATTCCTTCTGCAGCTCTGAGGAACTGACTGAATCAAGCTCAGAGCTGTTAATAAATTTTTTTTTTGAACTTAGGAAGGACTGGTGATGAACCAGACAACTGACACAGCAGAGTAACTGTCTTTTGAAGGCAGGAAAAAGGAGAAGGCAGCAAACGATAGACCTGTCAGGTTAACTCCAGTTCCTCAGAGCAAAGAAACAATTCAGAAGCACTTAGGAGAAAAGAAGTGGGAACCAGTCAACACAGCTTTGTCAGGAACAAATTATGCTGGCCCGTTCTAATTTGATTCTGTGAGAAGGTGCCAGGGGAATACCCCATGGACAAGGTGTCACACAGCAAAGTTTTTTGAAACCATTTCAAATTCGTGCAGCAAATAAGCAGCAGGGTCTAGGTGAACCACAGCAGAGTAATTATATAAGATGTTTAGAAAATTGTACTGAGAGCAGTTCTCAGTGTTTCACCGTCAAAATGGATGTGTTGAATGAGCTTCTGCAGGACTCGGACATGGATTTGGTACAATTCAATATTTTCATTAAAGGTTTAGATAAAACGCAAAGTATGTTAATTCAATTTGCAGATGAAACCAAAGTACAACAAAAATTGCATTAAAATTCAAAATAATTTTGACAAACTAGAGATGTAATCTGAAAAAAAGTTGCAATTCAATAGGGTCAGGTACAAGTTACTTCAATTAGACAGAAATAATCAATGGTACAAACACAGAAAATGAGGAGCAATGACAAGGTAGTATTTCTACTGGGAAAAAAATGATTTGTGTTATTGAAAACTACAAGCTGAACATGAGCCACCCATTCCTTCTGTTACAAAAATGCAAATACAATACTGTGTGGTTATAAAGAATTTAGGCTGACATATAAATTAATCTGTTCTCTCTTGATCCAGCACTGTTAAGATCTCTGCTACTGATCTGTTTCCATCTTGGGCAAAGCAATTCAAGGAGGATTTGGTTCAAGTGAAAACTGTGCAGAAGACACATTGAAATAATTAGTTCTCTATGTCCAGTCTGGATAGGTGAGAAAATGACTGTCCAGGACATCCTGTAGCAAGATAGGGCTCAGGCTAGATACCTGGAAAATATAAGGGTGGTAGGAGCTAAAATAGATTATTTGGTGTAAGTCTGGTAATTCCATTCTTAAAGCTCTTTTAGAAAAGATTAGATTAACATAGCAGGAGTGGTACAGATAAAGTTGATCCTCACTGCAGGAAGCTGATGACCTGCAGAGATCCCTGCCAGCCCCGAACTCCTCCAATTTTATGCAAAAGAAGTTAAAAGTTCACTCCCCACATTGATATAGGAGGAATAATTTCCATACCGACTGTCAGAGCAGAGGTAAAGGAGCAGCAGGGCTGTACGAGCTCAGGCTGGCCAGAGCACTGCAGCGTGGCTGTCATCGTTTTCCACCAACCAGAGCAGGATTTGTTGCATATCAGAAATGGGAGGCAGGGAAAAGACTGCACATGGCTCCCAAACCAGCAAAACCAGTCTCTTCTGGAGACAACAGTATTAAAAGCCAATCACTGTAGGGTCAAAAAGACAGGAAGATGAGGAGGTACAAGTCCATATCAACGTGCCCTGATTAAACCGTGTGATGTTAAAGGAAAGCTTGAATAGCTCAAGCTACACCAAGAGAGTATCACAGGTCACTCCTCTCTTGCAAACTCACTCCTGCTCCTCAGAATTCCATAGCAGATCAGAAGGAAGGGAATTAGAAGGGGCTTTCACTGATGAGCTGCTGGGCACAAACAGATTAATGAAAGCTGTGTACAATGCACCAGCAGCAATCGAGCTTGGCAGGGCTGTTATCGCTGGGTATTAGTTTATAGCAGCAGAGATGAAGGAGAGAGGCCACTCTGGGCAGAGCTGCCAAGTGAATCATAACAGATCAGGAGCAAAGGGCTTCCCTTCAGAAGACTGAGCTGGGAACATGGCACTGGGAATTCTTTTCCTTACAAATTTCATCTAATCTCTTCTCTCTAAATCCCTTTTCTTTCCTAGGCTTTGTTTCTCTGGAGCCACTTCCAACATTCCTTTGTTGTGACTGAAGGAAGGAAACCAAAGAAGCAGCAAAGTATTTTGCTGTATTAAAAGCATAAAGAAGAAACATTTTGCTCCCTGAATGTGTACTCTGCATTCTTAAGTGTCCTGTTCCAAAGCACAGGGAACTCTTCCACTGCCTTGGGTCACATCCACAGGACGAGTTGATGTTTCATCAGTCTGTGGATTACACAGGACTGAATGATCACAGTATAAACTCTGGATTGAATTTTGTATAATTGTATAATCCATGGACCTCATATTTATTTTCCCATCTGCATTTTAGCAAGGACTGCCAGGGTACGTCTTTAGATTGGGTCTGAGGAGATGCATTTCCAGCTTTCACACTCTGATATGAAGAGGTTTAGACTCCAAAACAGAAAGGAGAACAGATTTCAGCCCTAGACTATGCCTTCTCTTCTCTTTTTGAATTTTTTTTCCTCTCCCTCTGGTGAGATAGCATTCCCTAGTTAGTTACCCTGCTACTAGCAGAACTTATGAAAGGTGTGTAAGAGAGAGGGGGTGAATTGCTCTCAATTTCTGTAAAGAAAGTGCTTGAAAACTGGCACTGCCAGATATAAAACTTTTAGATGGTTAATAAAGTTGGTGAATCCATTTGGTGTGCCTGAAGGACTTGGGTATCTTTGTGTATATGTGCTTGTCCCTCTGCCATCAATTCCTATATTAAATGGAATAAACATTACCGTAACAAGCTACGGGTTGGCAAAAAAAAAAAGTGTGCCTCATCTTTTCTAAAATTGAATTAGTTTTGGTGCTATCTATAAAATCTCTATCGTGTTGATTTCAAAGGCAGACTCCTATAACAATCTATACACTGCTGCTACTGCTGGGAGAGTTATTCACACGACAGCCAAAGTACTTCACGTGTCCAGGAAGACTCAGTCCTTTGGCTTTTACCTCTTGTGACATCCTCAATGCATTCGTTTTCCCATCCACGGGCCAGAGTATATTACGGATTAATACGGCTCAGCAACTGGAAACACACAGATTGTCAGTCTCAGTAATCAGCCTGAAGAATTTTGAGGACAGTTGTTATTTACAGAAAGTGAGAAGAGACCCAGCAGAACACTTAGCTCTAAATAAACAATGTGGAAACTTCACTACCCAGGAAGTCCTAAGTGGCAAAGAGGCAGCTCAGATGTTCCCGAGCGGGGTTTGATTGCATTCCTGCTGAGACTCAGCAAAAGCAGGAGATGGGAAAGGGTAAGTGAGAAAGCAGGGGGCCTTTCTCACATGGATTCACTCTCATTTCAACCAGTGTTTATCTCTGGTTTGTTAGCTCATTAAGAACATGCTACAGAAACCAATCTCAACACACCGATCCCAGCTCTGCTGCAGCAGCGTGGCCTCTGCTCCAGCCCGGCCCAGGGACAGGGACCCTGTGGCATCTGGCAGCAGCAGGTCTCACTGTGAAGGCTGTGAAAGGACCTGGCAGGGCTTTGCAGCACAGAGCAGAGAGTAACTGCAGAGTTCTTTTCCTTTCTCCCATGTTCCCTTCACCAGAGTGTCTGTGCTCGGCAACACGAAAGGAGACATTTCACCTGCACAGCAAGCAGGCTCGTGCTAAAGTGCAGCGGGCAAGACAGGCAGCATAAATCTTGATTTAACAAGAACAGGGCTGTGTGGGTCCTATATTAACCCTGAGTTCAAGCTACAGCCAGCCTAAGAAAGAACCATGGAGAGAAGCTTCCCATTAGAACAGCAAGGAGACTCCAGCCAAACCCCACCTGCCTGGAAACACGCAGGAATTTACCTCCACACTACCCTGCTGCTGAGAACTGGAACACACAGGGTGAACTGGGGGTCCTGGAAGTGCCACATGGAGGATGGTGTTTTAGCACTTTACCTCACTTAAATCTGCATGTAGTTTCTGCTCACCCTCATGCTGGAAAAAACACTCACCAGCAAGCAGCTGCTATTCACTGGAGGATTTGCAATCAAGCTCTAAATTTAGCAAGGTGCCATAACAGAGAGGGCTCCCACACTGCTGTTAACACCAGGAACCAGAGTTTAGTGATGTGAAAGGGCTGATAATAGCTTCTGTCCTCACACTTTGTGGTTAGATGATGCCAGCTGCTGAATGCCTTCCTGCAGCTTTTCTGATATTCCATTATAACCAGCCAAATGCTGGGATAAAATAAAACCTTGGCAGAGTTCTAACATAAAATTGTGTGTACCCCAAGACCAACTCTTGCTGGTCTTTGAACTCGGCTGTTATCTTGAAGAAAACCCTTTTCTGAATTTTGGTGTGAAACTAATTAATGAGTTAATTCCCTGATAATCTGTTCTCTTCTTTGTGCCTGTTTCATGATTAATTTAGTTCCAGTGAATTTCCTTTACCGGCTGCAGAGTAGAAACAAATTTCCTGTCTTAATAATTTCCACTTTTGACCCATCATCAGGGACTAAACAAAGGCATGTGTCCCCATGTCTTAATTTTCTTAATCATTACAGAGCACTGGTAAGCTCTAGAAAAGCAAGGTGAGAACAAGGGAAATTCTCCAGCACACTTTCGCTGCATAGAGAAGATGGAGGTAGACTGGACACCCAGAAGGTGTAAAGGCTGTGAAGTAGTTGAAAACCCTGCCTGATTACATTACCTACAGATCTAGCTGAGAGGACAGTCCTGCAAGGCTGCAGAGTGCACAGGAACATCATTCAGTGACAAACCCCCCCCCAAACTAAACAACAAAAAACCCAAACCAAAACAAAATAATCAAAAAAGCCCACCAGGAACTACAGGGATGGAAAAGTCACCTTCCTGGGGTCACAGCCCTCCCATCACAGCTCTCATACACCCTTTGGGCAAACTCTTAGGAAAAAAAAAAAAAAGAAAAAGAAAAAAGTAGCAAATCCAAGCCCCCTTCTCTCAAAATGAAAACAAAATGTACTAGGGCTGTAAACACCCATGGTAGAACGGTGCTGCCAGCAATTAGCATCAAAAGCCTTCCTCCTGCTGCCACAGTGTGTCAAGGACGTTTTTAATGACAGATCAAGGGCACTGCTCTCTGTGAGGTGTTTGAGCTGCGCTAACAGCAGCCTTCTTGGCACACAAATCCAGTGTCCCACAAGGCAGGCAGGAAAGGCAGGAGAGCATCACAAGGCAGGAGAGATCTCTGTGCAAACAGGTCTGCTGCTTCCGTGGCTGTTCCCGTCATACCTGAAGGGCACCAGCTCTGAAGTTTCACTGAAACTTCTTTCCCAGTAGCTGGTTGCTATTAGAGTCACTCTGTGAGTGGATGGAAATGCCAGAAACGAGACATGAGGAAAAATACACTGAAAAAGGCAAAGAGCTCAATTGTTCCTAGCCATTATCCCTTCTCAGATAAATTCCAGCCCCTGTGCCAGAGTATTCAATTTCGGAGAAAATTCAGGAATTAGTAGATGTTGCTTTACAGAAGAGCCTTACAGACACTGGTGAGGGCAAACTCCTGATGGACCACGGCCTCCAGAGGGAGCTGGGCTGGCAAAGGGAGCAAGGATCAAAAGTCAGGGAAGGACAGGGGTGCTCTGCTCCCCACCTCACTGGGTCAGCAGGTGCTGGGTCAGGCATGACTAGATTTCCCAAACAGACTGGGATGCAGCCAGCTGCACTGCAGGCTTAGCCTTCAGGCCTCGCTCTCCAGGGACTTTCTCTGCTCCAAGATAAGTCTTTGATCATGAACAGCGCATTTGCACAATAAGAGTTTGGATATGATTTTAAAACGTGAGGGAGAAAAGTGAACAAAAGCCATGTTTCTGCATCTCATGTCTCCAATCTGTTTCTCCTTGAAAGGGGCAAAGACACCTCAGAGATATTGTCAAAGTGCCTAAACCAATTTTTCAGCCTAATCCATTATTTATATTTCCACTCAACCCTTTTTTTAATCCTGAGCTCCTGAAATTAGGTTCTGTAATATTGAGAATCACTCCCATGAGCTGAGGGGAAGGCAGGGAGAGGGCTTAAGTCTTGTCCTGCCCTTACCCTTCCAAATCCACCTCTGACAGGGACTGTCCATCTTTTTCTCTCTGTTCTGTACCTCTCACAAGCTGCCAGCATCACATCCTCATCCACTTGTTTCTCTCTTTTCTGCTCAGTCCTCTCTGGGATATTTAGGTAAGAATAAGCACTGTCTTCAGGACACACCATTAACACTGAAACCTAAAGGATCTAAAAAAAACGCATCACTTTTTATGGGCATGCACATGAGAGACTCTGGTGTCCCTCACTAACCCCATTTGTGGCCAGTAACCCCCCAAGAAAACTGCTTAAAGGTAAAAAGGTTTCTCCAATAAAGTTCATCAAACTGAGTGAGGATAGAGCTGATTAATCCATGGAGCTACCATCCTTCTTGAAAATAAAAAACCTCAGTGGCAAGGCAACAGGTGATACTAAAAACATTACAAAACTCTTGCTTCAAAAAATGCTACACTTTCCCTAGAAAACCCATTCTGAATTCTTGGTCTCCGATATCTTAAATGTACCACATAAATAAGCAGGATAAAAAGTAGGTGATAACAGCAGTTAGAGGCATAAGAATATTTAAAAAAATTATCCTCTTTCTTGACTAGATGCATGAGAAGGGACGTGACAGTTGTTTACAAAATGCCTGGCAATTTGGGCACTCCCAATTATCCTGTGTTACAGCAGAAGGTAAAGGTGCATTTGCAAAGGTGAAAGAGCAGTGGATGAAAGGAAATATTTTCTTTCCTCACAACATGCAGCTAATCTATAAAACTCACAAGATAGCAGGGTGCAGCGAGGAGCAACACAAGATTCAAAAAGCATTAGGCACTTACACAGAAAATGAAAGCACTGGAACATTTCATTAGATAGAATTATCGTTATTCTAATTATTTGGAAAGGCTACCAATTCTCGTGTTCCCAGGCAGAAATAAATCACTGTCTGAAGATAGAAAATCATCCCCCCAGACGATAGGGGCATTCTGTAGTGGTCCACTATGGCAAGTGGTTCCATTCCTCTTTGAAATCTCCAGGTGCTGAGCACTGTCAGGAAGGACACTTGACTGTATTAAAGTACTACAGTGGATCCTCTCTTATGATTCACTTTTTCATAGATGAAAACACAAGCTGTGCACCAGAACAAAAAATAAGTATTAATTCTAGGGAAAGCGTGACAAGATAAATCCGGGTAGCAGCACTTTACCCAAATTCTTGGCTGCCCCCTGCAGTTCAACGGGAGACGAGACACAGCTTTATTACTTGACATGGGTGTTTGCTCTTTCTTTGAATGGCACAGGACTTTTATCTTTTAATGAGATGCTGGTGCTTTTTGGAGGACGCTCTAAAATGGCATCTTCAGAAAAAAAAATTCTCAAATACAGAATGTGTTGTAAAAACTTGTTGGGTAGACTAGACAGAACAAACAGATTAGACAGAGAAATAGAGAACAGATGCTTTCTATTCTTCCCCTTATTCCTAATTTCTGATCATACTGGCCTGATAGCAGAATCTTGTTCTGGCATTCAGCTGCTTTTATTGCTTATTCTCCCTTACAAGTCCAAATCCTCAAATTCATGTTTAAATAGGGATTTAAGGTAGTAAGTAACTGTTAATGCTTAAAAGGAAACCATTATAGATTAAATGGTGAATAATGTGCCATTGATAAAGCTGCTGATTAAGTATTTTTAAACGGTTAGGGATATATTTGAAAGTCTAACCAGAAAGCATGCTACTGTTATTTTAAAAATGAAATCTGACCTTCCAGAAATTTACATTTTCCTCCAGTTAAAAACAACTTTTAACAGGAACACATAGAAATAGGAGTGGGAGATGGAACAGGGGGAGGAAATAGAGAAAATACCCCCAAACAGAGACAAAGGGAATGCTTTTTCTTTTCTCTTACACTGTTCTGAGTCTGTCTCTCCCTGCTGCTCTGACAGTAGCCCTTGCCCTGGTATGATGACTTCCTTTAGCACTCGTGGTCCTGACAGCAGCTGCCTACACCCTCAGCATCTTCCCAGAGACAAAAGAGCAGAAGGAAGTGACAATCTTTCCTTAAGAAAGGAAAGTAAACAAGAAGCAGGGGTGGTTTTCCATTTGTTTTAGCCATTGTATCCCAATGCAATTCTTGCAGAGTCACAATTTTCCAGAGAGTTCTGCTGGTGAATCTCAGCATTCTTTCCCACTCTCCCCATCCCCACGTGCACACTGAGCCCTTCCAGCACCTCACAGGTCCTATCTGCACTGGTCCAGCCTGAAATCAGCCCCACAGCTCTCACACTGCACTGTGACAGCAATAAGAAAGTGGCAGTGCTCTGTCCTGGCCTTGTGGAGGAGACTCCTTAACTGGGCTGCATTGCTAAGTGCTCCAGAGTGACCAGGGCCAGAGACAGATGGGGCTCCATGCTGAACTTGAAAGAGAATTTTCCCTACATGCATGAGAACAGGATCTGGGACGTTAAGCTTGAGCACATTTCTGCTCTGCAGACAACAAGTAAAAGGCTAAGTATTAATTTCATGTGCATCTTCCCCCTCACATCCTTCTACTCTCAACTCCAGTCTAATTCTCATAAGTTCTTTTTACCAACACCACATTAAACATACACATCCTGATAACTCCATATGGTTTCTGAGAGAATACAATGAATTATCAGGGGCTAGAAGGGTTGACTTTCACATTTATACCTCTGTGCATAAGCTCTCATCCACTCTGGTGCATGTGTGTGTTGGGCCTTGCAACAACAACAACCTGCACGTATTTATCTGCTGTCTCACACAATACCTCTGCCTGTCTCTGTACAGTATCTAGTGAGGCAGCAAGAGGCAGGGTCTGTGTGTGAGTCACAGCCACAATACACTGAACAGCCAGAGCCTCTGACAGAATGTACAATACAGCTGAGGTGTCAGTGGAGGTGGCTTTGGAGTACTTTAAAATGCTGTTCAAGTGCCAACTTTCACCGCAAATATGACACTTTGCTCGCCCACCCGCTTTCCTTCCAGGCTATGCGCTCCTTTAACTGCAACTTGACAGCTTTAATTATGAATTTCTCTGCCTTCTCTATCCCCTTAACCGTTTAGTCTCTTATTTGTCTTGCAAAGTTTTGGATATGCTCCTAGATAGCAGCTGTACGCTGTGACCACAGCAGAGGAGACCTGGTCAGATTCTCACTTGCAGGCTCGGCACCAGACCAAAAGGACTTGCAGCACGGCATTTGCCTCGAAAGCAGAAATCTCTGCTCTTATTTTCTCTTTGCAGAGAAAGGAGGCAGCAATGGAGACACAATGAGACTATGAGCGTTGTTAAATCAAATCCATTTGGGACTCCTTAGCTCTTATTGTCTGAATAATTTATACAGGTACAAACTTCTGGTGAAAAACTGGATCCCACGGGTGGTTTTACAGGGGATTCAGCTCCTTCCAGCCCTGTTTTTCACCCATGACAGGAAACCTACTTCAGACAGTGGCAATGTATGCATTGCTACTCTCAGCACCACATCCTGCTCTGCAGGACTGGAGCCTCTGATGCTGCTGGTGGGCGGGGAGACATTCTGCTCTGTAGAGGCTCACAGACCACTGGCATCCATTCTGGTTTGCCTCTAAGTTCTGTGATGCTTGGACATCTGAGCCACTGCTTTGGATTCAAGGGGTGAGAACTCCACATGGTGAAGCCTTTGATCTGATAATCCAGATCTAAGTCTCTTGTTCCTGTGTTCTGTGCCACATGATTAACTCTCTAACACATGCGATAGAAAAGTCTGTTTTGACCCTCAACCAGTCTAATTTTCACCTTCGTGACTGTGTTCCTCAAAAAGCTCTGGTGGAAGCTGTGGACAGATCAATTAGAGGTCAACTCAAGTGACAATTGCAAGAGAGGAAAAATACCCAACTGCCCAAAAAATGTGCTTACTTCTAAAGGGCTGGAAGTGCATTTCATGTAATTACCACCCTACTCACTGCTTCCATTGCTTTTCCTGCCTAGAAGAAGCTACTGAAGCATGTACTGCTATGAAAGATCTGACTGTTCCCTGGTTTTCACAAGTCTCAAGTTATTCTGGGACTCTGGGAACACCATTTGGAAAAGTTCCACAAGGAAACACTAAATAACCAAGATCCTTGAAACAACCTTAGTGTTTATCCCTGGTTCCCACGCACCCGAAGACACAAGGACTCCCACTAGAGATAAGCCTTGTGCATCCATATCCTCTGAATAATGTCAAACAACTGAAAACAAAGGACATGGATCACCAGCAGAGTTGCACTGACAAAGTTTTCTCCTCCTGCTCATATGCCAGAGCCGTAAATCGAATGCAACTGGTGTTCAGCTGCTGCTGCAGTACAGAGATAGTCTACATGAGGCTATATATAATGCTCTGAACCTGCCTCTTCAGCACTAGACCTGTGACAGGTTCAATCTGAAATCCCACCTCTGCCTGCATTCAAAATGATCAATAGTCTAAACAGACTGATTCTCCCATTACCCTTTGCATCCTCTTAGGAAAAAAAAAAAAACCCATCTATTCTATTCTGGTGCCAGCAGTGTCCTGGTCTGTACAAAGGCCACCTCAGAGAAAAGAGTGCATCCCTCACAATGCATTGCTTTGGGGAACGCTCCATAAATGGGAACTTCTGAACCCCTGATAGCCCTGGGGTTTATTTTTCTATCCCAGCATGTGAAGGGCCCCAGTGGCTTTCATATTTCAAGTCGGATCTTAAGGGAGAAAGACTGCAGCACAGAAATACAGATGCTCCTAATCAATACCAAAATGTCTAATGCCAGACAGCACCATAGCAATATGCCTCACAGAAAGGGCACTGCAGAGCCCATTTGTTCTGCTGGGTATATACAAGTTCATTATCTGTAGTCCAGTCAGATCTGTGTGAGCATGGTAATTTGAATAACCTCAGACAGATACGACAGCAAGCAGTGTTTCTGTGCATGTTTGAAGTTCCTTCTATGATCTCTTTCTCTTCCCATTTGCTCTTTTCCTCTCCTTCCTTTCTGCATCTATTTAAATTGCTATTATTAGCTAAGAAAGGATAAATTAATTACCTCTGAAAGGAGCATGAATACTTACACCCAGCCTGGCATAGCTGGAGCTGGCATTTGATAACAGTCAACAGAAGCCGGGCAGCTTGCAAGGCATTTCAGAATAATAATAATAAAAATCAATAGGAGGAAAATGGGGACAGCTCTAGAAAGTGTTAATGAAAAGTTGCTGAATTCCAGCGGCTCACCTGTGAACAGTTACATGAAAGCCTTCTGAATACCAAATATATTCATTATAGGCTGCATTGCTTGGCTGAGCCTCCAAAGAATTCTCTGGGCTGGTATTCTCACAATAACAAAGGAGAGGCACAGAAGAGAGCAGGATAAGAAGGATGAAGGGGTGGACAGAAGAGGGTTCACACTTTTATTTTGAAAACAAGATTATCGAGGCATATAAAAACAATAAAAATCTAAAACTGTAATAGATCCAAACTTGAAATCTGGAGTTTTTTTCCTCTCAATAACAGAGGGAGCAGTCCTTTAGGGCAGACCCTGGGGGTGCGAGAAGGTACCACTCTTTTGCAACATCAGTGTGAAAGATTGCTGAAGAGTGTTATAAAACAGTCGGGAGTTAAAGCAATTCCTGAACTGATCCTAAATGGTTACAGCAACATGAGACTGCTCTGAAGGCAAAGCTCGGCTTCAGCCACTCTCACACCTGTCACACTGAATTAATGTTAGACTGTGCTCTCACAAGTGTTTTATGAAATGCATTATAGAAACCCCTTTTGCCCCATGTTCTGCACCAAAGTGACAAAGTAGTTTGGCTTACTTAGGTAAATGCATTCCCGCAGCACTTTCTCTCCAGCTTCCAAATACAGAAATACCTCATCCAGAGATGCTCAAAGAGCAGTAGAAATTTCAAATTCCTTTAACAGCAATAAAATTTGTGACTAAGCAAAAAAACAGAATCAATAAACACCCTCCTCTTCTGAAAGCTGCCACAAGGTATTTAATGTCTACCAATGATCAAGGTTAAAAATGCACCAAATCTTTACTTACAGAAAAATGGAACTCTAGTCAAATAAAAACCTGAATCAAGTCTGGTCAAAAGAATTCCTGCTGTGGTTAGATTCTCTAAGTGATGAAAGAGCACTTTCATCTTCAGCCATGTCTCAGGGGGCTCCCCAGAGTCCAAGTGTCCAGTCTGCCTTGGGACTGGACGCTGTGACTGCTGCGACACCCGAACTGGGAGGGGTTGGGGTGCTGTGCAGGGTGAAGTCCTGTCTTGCACTTAAACCCCTGAGATGCAATTTATTTCAAAATGTATAACCAAAACAATATAACACTGACACCCACATTCCCCTGTAAGAATAGGAAGACCCAGCCCACCAGGCAGGGGAACCATTTTCCATCACTGCATGTGGATATCACACCACATTTCTGCTTTCAAAGATGCACTAAAGATGCCCCAAATGAAGCGAGTGTGCTTTGTTCCAGCTGCATTATTTTGTTGTTTGAACTTTCCCTTTTTTTGTTTGCTTCATTTCCACAAAATCACTTCCATTTGATCTGAATCACCTTTTGGCCACACAGTTTAAAAGATGAGTGAAATTGCTTGCACAGCCATAATCAGGGGAAGGTGCATTATAGTGAAAAGATGGGAGATCCAACAGTTCAATACTATCCAGGATCACGATGGTGCATCAATGTGGTATAGAAGAACAGCAAACACAGTTCTAAATGATCTGCAAATCCCCCCTGTCAATTCCTGGCTTTGCCATCCATACACTGACTGATCCAGCCCTGCTCACTGTATGGAAGATGAAGAGATTACATCTGGACAAAGAAACAGAGCAATGATTAAGCCTTCTGGTTTTGATTAATAGCAGAGCTAGACATATTTACCATCTGGGGTGGAAAGAGATTTGGCTCTGCTCAAGAAAGGTAAGAAATGAAGAAGAAACACAGGAGATAAATAACGTCTGAGTCAGCAGAAAATGACTTCACAAAAGTCTGTCTCAACACAGGAGATGTCTCATGAACAAATGGCTGCAATTGCTGCAGTGTATGCAAAACATTTCCTAGCACAACCTGGGGGGCAGGGAAAAAAAAAAAATTAAGGAATGTGCCATCAGTTTAAACCACAAGGAAGAAGGGGAGGATACTGTAGAGGGAGGGGAGGAGGGGATTGCTCTTACTTTGTCTCTCTCAAGCCTGCTTTATGCGAACAGACACTTCCCATTCTCCTTGTGGTCATGACAAATGTGAAGCTACCTGGACAGCAGTGACTTAAAACTTAATTATTTTAATAGCAAATGAGGCATGAAAACTATTATCAAAAAACACGATGTCCAAAGTACAAGCTGCATTTCACTTTTCCAACAGAAAGCTTCTGAATGCCAGAACTGACTGTAAAGCATGGTGGGATGCTGGAAACATCGGTAATTCTTCCTAGGGCATGGCAATAGTGTCTTATGAGGCCAAGTTTGAGAGAGAGCAGAATAAGTTGCTTGTACGAGCACCTGACACATGGCTTTTTTTGTTGAAAGTGGCTGCAAAGCCCAGAAAATTCTCCACATATTTGGCCTTTGATCTTGGAAGAGTGGTCCATGACTGGTCCTATTCAGTGCAGAAAAACACCCAAACATCATTAGTGAAAAGAAAAGCCACAACAATTAAGTGCCTACCGAGACCTCGTGTAACATGAGGGCGATAGTGCCTGTGTAAGTGTGAGAGCCAATATCCTGTGTCCCAGGAGCACAGGTTGTTAATTAAAAGACCAGCTAATGCCTGGAGCAATTTAACCTTTCTTCCTCACCGTCACAAGCTGTAGCTCTAATGCATCTTCTGTGCTGCATCTCGTACTTTCTCTATTTTTGGCATGCTCCTGAGACAGCTGCCACGTGTAGAAACAGTGACACAGAGCTGCTAGGCCAAAATCATGATATCCTTGGACATCACGTGTTTAGGGGAAATACTCTACTGTCCCATTAGCCATGCAGCCCCACTGGTGGAAGTTCAGCACCTCTTGTTTATTCTCAGAGGTAGCACTGTCCCTGCTGCGAACTTATTCCAAGTGTTGCCCCACTCATGGTTGTGAACAATTCCTGTTGCAGTTGACAATTTAGGGGAATGATAGACGGTGAAGTGGGGACGGGAAGAAATTCTTGTCTGTGCACCAAACCGTGTTTAGTTAGGGCTGCTAAAGGCTTCTTTCACCTTTCTTTGGCTCATTAGAGACAGCACACTGAGCACAATGGACTTGATCTGGTGTGAGAAATCCCCCATTCACACAGGATGCCTCCATTAGAGCAGGCACTTCCCTGACAGCTATTACCTCGCTCCAATTTACTGACCACTGGCTCTGACAGAGCTCTGTAAAGTGCACAGCAAATAGTTTATTCCAGGAAAGCAGGGTCCAGCCTGCTCCTTTACCCACCTCACAGAGAGAATGAGGCTGCAGCACACCCAGAGCACAGAGAGCCAGAAGAGGAAAATTAAAGGACACAAACAGTTATGAACCTTGACAGGTGAAAACGTTTGCTGTCGCAGGGAGATGCTGAGATGCCAAGTCAATGCCACGCACACCAGACACCAGGGCAAAGAGAGACAAATGCAGGACGTGAACTGCGGGGATTTCACAACAGAAGAGATCTCTGGCTCCACAGCTTTTGATCTCTGTACCTTTGCAATGAGATATTTCATCTGGGAGTCAGCTTTATCCAGTGCTGGATTAACTTCTTGTTCCACAGCTTGACCTGTCACCCAGAGTATTACAGAGATGGGCACTCAGAAACCCATATATAGAAAACACGTTGGGTTGAGATAGATGTGTTTAACATAAGCCCTGTGCAATACATCACACTGCTCACAGCCTAATTTCGGCTTGATTTAGACAAAACAAAACCTCAACAACTAAGAAAAGGCTCGTGTTTTCATCAAGGCTGAACAATACTAAGCTCTTCTTCTGATATTGGTGAATACTGCTATGGAAAGCCTCACCCATATTTGTATCTTTTTCTAGACACATGTCAGCAGGACAGTTTTTGGGACACATTTTCCTTTGCCAGAAAACATTAGCTACAGTAAAAGCTATTGCCTCCCACTTAAATATCTGTCATGCATATCATTTCCTGGGACCAGGACATTGCAGACTTCTGGAACAGGGACAGCTTGTAAGCTGTTAAAAAGACACTGCTCTTCACTATTTAAAGCACTTAAGAAAAAAATATCACCAGGTAACCACTCAGAACTTTTCCTGTGTTACACCTGAAGGATCCCCAAATCTGACTTTGCTTTGGCAAAGGTACACAGAAATGTGGGTATTTTCATTCACACCTACTCACACTTTCTGAAGCAAAGTATAGAAAGCATGCAAGGATATTGTGCATTTTTTCTGGTAACCACAGAAGAAAACAGAGCTAATTTTAAACTACAAACATTTCACTCTCCTTAAACCCAAAAAGGTGGGTCTAGCCCAGGAAGAAGCAGAGTATAATTTCCATTGATGTAATGATATACCAGCAATAAAGCTGCGAGGCTCTGATAACACCTCACAGAACTGGATTAGACCTAATATTTACAGATTAATATTAGACTGAGTGGCACCCCTCAGTTTCCTCCAGAGAAATGTTTTGATAAAGAATAATTTTCATTTTTTCAAAACCTGTGAGTAGAGAGAGGGGTACAGAAATAGCTGCCCTCCTGTCTGAATCAGTGTGCCCTCTGTGTTCTGCATTCTTCCATTGGTTCCAATATTCCCACTAAAACCAAACCATGTATTTCTCTTGGCTAGGCTCAGAGAAACACGGGAGCAAAGTATTAATTTTCTGAATCAGAATCAATATGCTGCACAATCATTTTCCATGAATTATTCATTCCTTAAAAGAATATGCTAGCAAACGCTTTGATCCCTGCACCTCCTTTCACCCAGCCTTTTGCAACCAGCTCCTGCAGTGTGACACCTCTGGGTGGGACTATCAATTCAGCTGCTTACCTGGTCTGCAAATAGTAACAAATTACATCCAAGCTAGTAAAATTTCACAACCTGCAGTTATACCCAGTGAAGTGAAAATTAACAACTAACCATCAATTGCCCTTTAGCAAGGACATTCATTCCTGGGTGCCATGGAGGTGCTCACTACTGCTGGGCAAACTTGAAGGGGTAGAAGATTTTGCTTTCAGCTACTGAGGACACATGGGAGTTTTACAAAGTAAGAGAACGTTTATATTTTTTCTAACTTCTTTAAAAATATTTATAATTAGAGATCTTCCTTCTGTACTGATCAAGTACCGCACAGTATCAGATAAATAGAATGAATTCCCATTAATATAAAGTCAGCTAAGGGAAAAAAGTAACAGAAGGCCACAAAGATCAGAGAAAATTCTCACTTAGTTACTGTGACCAGCTGGCTTTTTGTCAGTGTCTGAACAAAGTCAGGGTTTGATGTTTTTCTTCCCATACATTATTTTCATGCAAAGGCCCTTCTAGCTCCAGTTCAAAAGTGAGTTTGATTTATATCCCAGAACCATCTACCCATCCAGGCTCCAGCAGCTCTCTCTAATGACATACCAATGATTGTTTGGATGGGTGTCCACAACATGGATGGTGTTTAGCATCCACCTTAATTGCTCCATTTCTATGTTCACACGTACAAGTGAGCACAGCTAATCCAAAGGAATGTCTCTACATTTTATCCCTCTTTTTAAACTGTCCCTCATAAACATTTAAAACTGTGAACAAGCTTGCAAGAATGGGTTTTGGCATGAGGAACAGGTGGTGCTAATGTTGGGTAAATGTTCCTGCAGGGGAGAGACTGGAAGTCTGCTATAAATTACAGGGGTATTTCTGCAACTGAAAAACTTGATGTTCATTGATGAATCTGAGATTGCTCCTTGATGGCAAAGCCATCGAGGAGCTTTAAATCATGTCACATCACTGAGTCTTCTTTCTCCATTTGTCTTGGAAAAATATTCTTGCAAACATATGTGATGCACATAGCACCAACAAGTGATGGTGGCCTAGAGAAATTATGTATTTTTGCTTCATCACAAATTCAAGCTGAATAATCTCGTACTCAGACAGTTTCGCAGGTCAAATTCTTCTTGTATTTACAATGGGGCAAACTCACTTAAATACCCCCCACTGAACATAGGAAGCACGTAATTTAATTTTGCAATTTGGAAAAACATGTCCTAAATAAGCAGTGGTATCAAAACTTCTTTCTGTCCATCAAAAAGTCATAAATCTATGGTCTACATGACTAAAGGACTCCATGCAGTGAGGAAAAGAAGAATATATAGGAATATACTTGCATATATATATAGGAATATACAGTATGAGACCCAAAATTTCTAAATCATGCTATCAATGTCCCTTTATAATCTGGAATACTTGTTCCCTACAGTGCAGCACTTAGATAATGCCTTTCTTGTAAGAGATCCTCTCCATGGAGAATCTGACCTGGACAGAACTCCATGGGACACTTAATGAGCAGGAAAACATTTCCTGCTGATTCATTTTTCTGGGGCAGTATCATCCCCACGTCCCAGTAAGCATTTTTGATAGGAAAATGGAAAATCACTGGAAAATACAAAACAGATATTTCTCTTCCACCTATTTGCTCCACATGGATGGCTGCAGGACACGGACCCACTGTTTCAGCAGCTTCTTGGGAGTCAACTCTCAGTTGACTTCTCAGTCAACTTCTCAGTTCCAATTACTCTCAATACACTGCAGTTTCCAAGATGCAAATCTCAGCCATAAAGGAGAGCCCATTTCGGCATATTTAAACCCAAAACATACCCCCACCAACCTGATTCCCACAGCAGAGCCCTCTGGATACGGCAGTCACTGACCTTTGTGCTCTGTCTGTGATCTCCTCCTCCAGATCCAGCAGGAGTGCTGCCTGAGCCATCAGCTCCTTGCTGCAGGGCAGGGATTTGAGGTGCAGAATCAGCAAACCAAGGCAAAACTTGCTTCCCATCTCCTCCAGCTCCTGCGTTCCCAGCTGCAGGCCCTGATGGAGAGAGCCACAAGGTTTCATGATTCTACATATGGAAGTTTCCCCCACAGAATCATCTGTAAATTAACTAACAGCACATTAGGCCATCCTAAAATAGCCTCTGTTTTACAACAGGGGAAACAGAGGCAAATAGTTTAAATGCCTCAGCTAAATTTTCAGAAGTCATTGTAAGAATTAAGCTCAGACCCCAGGAGAATCTGACTGTAAATCCACTTTTACAAATCATCCAGTTTTTCTTTTTCTCTGTAGAGGAGTACTCTACCTAAGCAATGGGAAAAAATAAATCCTGTGATTCTAAACATTAGGCAGTGGCAAAGATGGAAAAGGGAACTGGACAAGGGGAGAAAAGAGAAGAAGAGGTCTTTAACAAGTTATGGAATTGTTTAAGAAAATCAATTGCAAAGTAATTGCAAAATAACAAACACCTCTAAGGAATTTCTCAGTCTGTTAAAAGCTGGTGGCACAGGCAGGCTTTGGATTATCAACTTCATCTTTCAAGGGAGGAATTCTCCAAGCTGTGGATCCTTGCTGACTGTGAATAGTCTGTGTTTGGTTTTACACCAAGGGCCTGCATCAGAGTAAGTCACTGTAACTGATGGCAGTTTCATGCATCTGGTGAGAGGAGGGCAGGAGACAAACAAAGCTCAGATGTACCAAAAAGACACTAAAACTGCAAAGTCCCTCATCTCTGGCACTTAGTGACCGCATCACACGTCAGGGGCTGGACTGGCTGCTGCCTCTGCCAATAACAGCCCCTCGTGTTTCTGCAGCACAAAACATCTCTGCAGCCAAGCTGCTGTGAGACTTCCAGCTCCATTCCCAGGCTGTTTCCTTAGCAACTCTCAGGAGTCCAGAATAAGCCCTGGCCTTAAACACGGTGTGAGCTCCACATCAGCACAGCCCACACATCACTCTCCACTGGACATTTGCTTGTGAGCATCTCATGGGTAATGAACACATTTTAATTTACCTTATAAAATATAATGTGTTCACTAATCCATGACAGGGGACAGAGCTCTGATCTGATGTTGATTTTTATTTTTTCTATATAAAATTTTATTTGTATCATGTTTTGGGATCCTCAGGTCTGAGCACCTCTGTATAGCTAGAAGACTATTTCTGAGCCAAAAACATGCAGGTGGATGGAAGAAAGAAGAGATTTCACATATAAACTTCTGCAGCTCTCCTGAGGAGCTTTTTTGTGCATTTTTGTTAGAGGACAGAAACTACCTGCACAGCACCACCATCACCTCACCTCTAGCAGGCCCAGCCTGTGCAAATATCACCTGGCATAAAAAACACCCTCTTTGATCACAAATACATTTTCCTATGGACAAGATATTGTAATTCAGTTTCATTTCTGAGGGCCTGTGAGCAAAGCATGAAACCAGTGTTATGAGGAACATAATCCAGAACTCAAACCTATACTGAGTGGCTGGACAAGGCAGGACCTGCTCAGAGGAGCACAGACCATCTGAGGGAACAGCCTCAGTGCTAGGCAGGGTCTAGGGCCCCAGGAAGACTGACTTCTGCTTTCTGAACAGTCTCTTAAGTCTTTTATCACAGTGGGCAAATATCTCACATCATTTCTACTCTCCTCCTATTCACCTCTACTACAAGCTTTGCCAAGCAAGATGTGAGTGTAAAAAAGTGTAGCAATAATTAACAAGAAAATAGAGGGAGAAGTTTATGGGAACTGAGGGTCATTAACACAAAACAATGAGAATGTTCAGCAGCTCTGAATAGATTCCTAAATGTTTTATTATTTTACTTTAAAAGACTTGAGATATTTTAGTGTGGCAGAGTTACAACCAGCAGGCAGAAGTGGTGACATTTCAGAGAAAAAAGGTGTCATTTCCACAGTAAGAGAGTTATTTTCTCAGGGGCAAAAAATACAAAGAACATCTTGAGGCTTTCCCTGGGGTGCATCTCAGGGTCTTGCTTCCAAGATTAAGGAAACATACTAAACAGCTATCAAGGAGATGCAAACAGAGCCTGAGCTGAAACTCAGCCGGTGGCTTTGTCACTCCCTAGAGCTTTATTCAGGATATGAAGAGGCCTTAAGAAACTATGAGCAAATAAATAATAATAATAATTAATAATAATATTATTATTATTAAAACTATAACACACCTCAGAAGGCTAAGGCAGTAACTGCTCATGCACTGTTAGCTGCTGTACGATGGACCAATATTGCTTTGATACCAGATAGCTCAGGAGTAACAGCTAGAAACTCAGCCAGAGGATTGCCTGTTAGCATATTCACCTCAAACACAGATATTTATTTATTTTAACTCAGACAATTCTCTCTCTCCTTCCTCCCTCCTCAGTTCTCAGCAGAGGGAGGAGCAGGAGGTGCAGAGCACGACTGTCATTAAACTGAAGCTGGAGACAGAGGTGACATGTTAAATTAATGTTATTGATGGCATCTGCCAGCAGTGCCAGGACCTGGAGTAGTGGTTAATAATCAGTCCCACCTGAGAGGGAAGCCTGACCTCCAGGCACTTCCCTTGTAGCCATGTGGCACAGCCAGCTGCAAAAATCTTGAGATTGTGCTAACAACCCAGAGTTATGAAAATATTCTATACGAAACACAAGAAAGAAGAAAAGAAGGATAGAATGCGGAGGTGCACTCTGCTTTGGTTGAGAAGCTGGTAGGAAGCACACCTGATGGCAGGGAAGCTGTCTGGGTGTTACCAAGTGAGGATACACGTCTGTTTGTCACAGCTGTACAGGAGGAAGCTGCTCTGCCTGCCAGCACCTCTCCTGCAGTGCCCTGCCAGCCTGGATTCTCAGTGACCCCGTCTTCCTCTCTGGCACAAGGCTTTACAGCTCTGTCCCCTCCTCTGGTCACGTCTGTGTGGAGCACGGTGCAAAGTCTCCCTTGCCAGAAGGATCCAGGCGAATCCTGAAGCAGGAAACAGCACCCCTGCACCAGAAAGCTGCAGACAAGCTCAGCACTGGTAATTAGTTCATCCTCAGAGACATGCTAACTAAACCATCCTACTTTAGTGATCAGCTCAAAGCTCCACACAGGTTTTGCTCTCTGTTACATCCAAGTTCCAGCGTGGACCAGCATCAGCTTGATGCACCACATTCCACTGCACAATGCAAATTGGTCCCTTGGGCCCTGTCGTGCAATAATCTTCTGCAGACATCATGTTAAGGGATAACAGGTTAATTGTTTCCTGGCTATTATAGAGAGTAATGGAGCTGAAAAACTTTTCTTAAACCCTTTTCATACTGCAACAGACAGAATGGGAGGAGGTGATGCCTAATAACTGACTAAATTTGGGATATATTTATTTCCCATTGTAATACAAAACAGGGGAACAGGAATAAAAGATTTATCATTTGGCCAAAACACTGTCAATACAAATTTTCCTAAACAAAATTGATCAAATTTTATTGGAAAACCAGTTCATTCATGCTCGGCACTGATGCATCAAATGAATATCCACAACTAAATGTTTCCAATATCTCTCAGCTTGCCCTCAAAATACTTCCCAGGCTGAATGACAGTGTAATGGAAAAACTTTATTATTCATTACTCATGTGCTTTAAATACTCCAGGAGGCAAAGGCAGTAATAGTTTTGCAACACAGATATTGTTGAAGGAGGTGGAAAGACTCCAGGAGTTAAATTAGAGATTTCTCCACAAGGGTAATGAGAATTACAGTAAAATTAGAGCTGGAAGATACTAATAAATACAAGTAGAGAGAAAATTTCAGAGGGATCAATTTTTTTCCTAAAAGGGATTTTCAGCATTGCGCTTGGCCACGTCAGCAGCCTCTCCTGCTTTAGGTCACTGTTCAGCCCTTGGGGCAACAGCTTTTCCCTGCAAACCCACTTCCAGTCAACACATATACACACCCACTTACAGAATATTCCCTGCATCTCAATAGCTTTACACATGCACAATGGCTATGCCCTAAGGCCGGGTATAAATAAATTGACAGTCTGGTTTCTCACTAATTCCATCAGTGAGCTCTCCCTTGGAATACTAATCAAAACCATTTGGAAGCTCTAGAGGACAAACTTAGGGAGCTGAATGAAATGTTTGGTGTCTGGTGTTTGGTGCCTGGTATCTGCAGCCTTAGTTTTAGCTTGAGCTGGCCCTGAAGGTTACTGTACTTTCAACCCCTGTGGATGAAAATACACAGACACCTGCTGGGGAACTGGCTATTTAGACAACTAGGACAGCAGGGAATAACCCAGGTTTTCTCATGCCCCAGAGATCCCTCAGCAGCAGGTGAAAACAGATGAAGTGGAGGGGATAGGAATTTGGGCCAAAATGTTTCAAGGGGATTAAGTGAGTAGAAAAGGCTGAAGATGCAAGAAAAAAAAAAATAGGCTAGCAGGAATTTCTAGAAAGAAAGATGAGAGGGACTGGAGTTAGAGACAGGAGATAAAAGGATGGGAGACATAAAAGGATGAGAAAGAGGGAAGGGTTGTTGAGGTCAATGGATGCTGATACGGAGGAATGATAACAAGAAGAAAGCTAATGGCAACCTTGACCACCTTGGCACCCTTGGAGAGGTGTGCCTTGCTCTGAACATCTGTCCCCATTACATCTGCTGCTGTGGCCATGTGGTGAGGAGAAAAGGCCTGGCTTGCTTTGAATCTGCTCACAAAACTTCTGCTGAGCTCAGCTGGTCTTTTGGCTAAGTAAACTTCAACAGCACAGAAGTAGTTATTGTTTTAATCACTCCAATGGGCTCTTTTACTATTAAAGATGTGAATGTCACAGGCATCACTGTTCAAGGAACAGACTGAAAGGGAAGATGAAATACCTTCTCCCTCCACTCTGCTGGAGGAAGAGTCCTGGACAAACTGCTCATAGGAGAACTGGGGATTTAGCAAACAAAATACTTGTTGCAAATTTCTCTAGAAAAAACAGTTATTTAGGTTATGAATTCTCCAGTTCTACTGTGGAGAAAGGTTTTTTCCTTCTTTCCACTGACTAGCTATGTGTCTGACATTTCCATCTCTACACCTTTCCCTTGTAGTATTTCCACAGCTGTTTCCCTCCACCCTTATCTCCCTCCCAAATTTCTTCTCCTTTGTTCCTTCCTCAGCATCCTTTCTCCCTTCCTTAATCATCTCCCATGAATGACTCAGTTATGTCAAGTTCATCATGGGTTGGGAGAGCCAGATTGCATTAGTGTTGCACCTGAGCTAGCTGTTTTGCTTGGCCACTCTACCCCAACACTGCTGCTGAAGTTTTATGTCAATGATTTGCAAACTACACAGGATGGAGAGACAGGGGTGGATTTAACTTCCCACACTGAGGTAGTAGTTGGACAGGGAATAGCATATTACCTTTTTTCTTTTATGTGGGCCATAATTGTGATGGGTGGTCATGTCGGGAACAAAAAGAGAATGAGAAATGAGGGTATTTTCCACCTATGCAGACAAACCATGTAAAAAGATGCTATTCTTTGCAGAGTTCTTGCTTTCCAATAAAATTGAGCAGTACATTGGTTTTCTGTCTCATTCATTTCCTTGTGACACGCTGGGGACCTATTTTAGGGCCTGGATGAACCTGGACTAAGCTTATCCCTCTCTGCAGACATTGAAAAATCTTTCACCTTGTCCCACGATGTCTTTTCAAACAGAACTGAAGGGGCTGAGTGAAGGATATGCCAGGCCAGAACTCACTTTAGAGGAGCCTGCACTGTTTCACAGTAACAGGATCAGGAGTGCCTCAAGTTCCTGTCTGAGGACTGCAGACAGTTTTGGGTAGGAGAAGCCTGCCTGAACCATCCAGTGAAGATGTGACAGCCCAGAGAGCAATCTTTTGACAGCAGACCTAACCAATAGCATAGGCAATGCCCTTATTTTAAATAATTAAAAAACCCCCAAACTCAACATGCTAATTTCTAAAGGAAAACAAACGTTGATCCAGGATACTTAAACTGCTTTATTCAAGAAAATTTATTCACCTTTCTTCCCCATGCTCCCAGTATTTGCAACAGGCTAAGTGGTATCTGATGGTGCCTTGAAAATTCATCAGCAGCCTAGCCATTACCTCCTCTCACATATGTTTCATTCCCTGCTGTCTGAACTCTGTGGAACATGGAACAAGTCACAGACGGGTTATAGCCTGAGGTATGTGGAGATTAAGTGTGAGGTGGAGCTCTAAGTATGTCTCAGAATCTGTGTCAAATGAATTAGCTTTTAAAAGCAGTTTGGGAAAGCAAGAAGCTGAAATCTTTCAAGTCCTAAATTGGCAGCCTAATCCCCGGATGACTTTTCTTCCCCTCTTCTTCCACTTAAAAGTTTGCCTCTATAAATAATTTTGGTGTGCAGAAAAGTAAGAAGACTCTTAGCCCACCCAAGCCTTTTCTTCAGCCATGAATTTACCCAGTTTGGCCATATTTCACCATGGTTGTAAAAAAATTTTCTGATCCTGGCTGTTGATCATCACACGCCTTAGAAAAAATGATTTATGATACTTATCCTGGCTAATGTAAATGTAGATGCTACTCAAAGTGCCAAACCTGCTTTAAAACTTCTCAGTAAGGTATTTGTCTTCATAATGACATTCACAGTGGGGATCCCCAGGTTAATTATGTCTTACAAAAAGAATCAGTTGTTGCATCTTAATTTCATGGAATGGTGACACACGTTTGTATTATATTACGCAACACTTTGTTATTTTTCTGCGTGGTTTTCAAGCATTTAATTTAACAAGTACATTCTATTCTTCCCATCAGAGAGGGGATGAAAATGTGTATTTTGACCAAAATGATACAGCAAGGTCAGTGTGCTTTGATTCCCCATCCAAAATGAGACACCAGGATCCTGGCACCTTTCACTTTTGCACCAGCACAGGGGCAGGGGCAGTAGAACAGATTTAGTGAAAGCCAGCACGACTCAGGCAGCACCCCAGCTGCTCCAGCGTGATGCCCCACGTTATCTCCATCCTTCTGCTGCCACGCTGGATTACCGTGGAACCTAGCAAACCACTGAAACTGTGCCTTGGTCTGGCAGCAATGTCAGGTAGAGGAGAACCCTGTGAGGTGGGTTCTGCTCCCTGCTGTGCTGCCTCCAAACCTCCCCAGCACTGAGAGCCTCCCCCAGCCCGGCGCTCCCGCCGCACGCTGCTGCGCTCTCTGCACTGCTGAGCTTCATTCCTCCCCTTTATAACCCAGCGGCTCTGGGATCCCTAATGCCTTCCCCGTATTGAAGCTGCCTTCCAGGCCACTAAACACTTTCATCTGTTTCCTCCAGCCCGTGTATATCACTGCTTTGTCTCTTACAAAGAAATGACCCGTAACACACACACTGCTCCGCAGGAGTACCACCCACATCTACAGGGATATTAGAACACCTCCCAAGTCTCCCTGTTTCTTCACACACACACAGGCATCGTACTCACTTTTTTTTTCTTTATTGCTGCTGCTGCACATGGCACAGACATCTTTATCAAGCTGTCTTTATAATAGCTACTTATGTTTTCCTGAATGGTTAGAGCTAATTCAGAGCCCAGCCATGTGTCTGACTGCTTTAAACTATTCCTTCAAACATGCTGCACCCTGCCACTGCCTATGTTTCATCTTCCATTCTAGTACCCACAATCTTTCGGCCCTTCTTCCCACTGTATAATTTGCATCAGCTGCTCGCAGCAGATCTTATTATCTTATTATTATCTCCTTGCCTTCCAGTCATTCAAATTACAAATACTGACCAGCACCAATTCCCAGAGCGGTAACTGATTCACCTCACATTTCTTTCCATCCCAATGTTGCCTTATCCTACCCACTTTTGCCAGCCTTTTAACTAGATTTTGACTACACAGACAGTCCCTTTTGTTTCTCACTCCATAACTCCCAAAATTTCTTGATATTTTTTTTTCTTTTTGTGGGAGCCTCTCCTTTCATCAGCTCTGACTCATCTGGGATGCCCACTGATACCATTCTGCATGAAAATTAGCCTAAGTTCACCCATGAAAGCCATGAGTGAAACTTTGTGTACTAATTTCTCCTTTGTCATCTAACTTCTGTACTTATTTAAAAAAAAAATTAAAAATCATATTATCAAGGCACTATTAAACCTATTAATACTCTCAGTCATTGAGTTTCCTCATCCTTATGTTAGTCCAGTTCCTGTGGTTGTGTTATTGGTGGTTCTCTCATGACATCAAGTAAGTTTTCAAACATAAGGAATCATAATTATGATTATTTACCTTGTTGAACCTGGTTTAGACAGTAAACTGCTGACTCTGCTGGCCAGTTTTAATGATTTATTTTTAGTAGTTCAATTTCTTAATTCCTTGCAACTCCTACAGGAGAAAAACCTGGGCTTCACCTAATTCAGTGAGTTACAACCTTAATCGAATATCAAATAACACAGCAGACAGTGTGTGAGCACGGATTTGTGTACAAAGCAGCCAGCTCAGTCCCACAGCATCCTGCTCTGTTCCCATCCTGGCTGCCTACAAGCTCTGCCAGGGTACCCGTGGCTCCAGAACGCATCCAGATCTCAGCCTACACAAACTCTTATTATTCCAATGCTTAGAATCCATTATTATTTTTCAAATCACACCTTGAAGCATACAAGCATACTTCTTTCTTCCAGGTCTATGTCTAGTCTCCACAAAATCCCTCACATCCTTCTGCCAAGGGCCTCAGAGCAGAGCTTCCACCTGGGGGAGGCTTTCCTGGCCACATCAGATGGCACATGGCAGCTTCCACGGTGGAATAATTACATGCACACGTCCAGAAGAGATTATCCTGAGGCCCTCTGTGTTGGTTTCCCTAAAAATATACTTTAAATAGCTCCTCACACAGACCCTCTCAGGTGAGAGGTAAGCACACAGACCAACCCACAGCTCTGCACCTTCCTCTCCCATTTCACTTTTCATTACTGTAACCTTTCATGCCTTCTATATCCATCCCCTTATTCTGATACATGTCAAGAGCTACCTGAGACTTTTTTCCTAAATTATAAATGGCTCCCCCAGGCTAATTTCTTTTTTCCATATCACAAATTCTCTTTGGTCATCTTCAGCAAACACCATCAAAGCCAGCCTTCCCACCTACCCCTCCCTACAAACTCAGCATCAGTGACAGGAAGCAACTATGATTCTACAATTTATTGTATTAGCACTTCTAAAACAGCAAAGGAGGCATTGATTTTCCAAGCCAAAGGCACATGGGAAAGCACAAAAAGCATCTCTGCCCAGCTCAGATCAGAGGAAAGAGGGCTTCCCCCAGCCTGGTGCCTGCTCCCTTTGAAGAGGGAGGATGGAAGTACAAGCAAGGAGCTCGCTGGCTGTTCTCTTGCAGGTGTCAGTGCAATCATTCTGACACAGGACCCTTCTTGCTGCTTGTCACATTTAGCAGAGAAATGGACGATAACAGGGAAAATATGACCCTTTTTTCTCTTTCTTTCTTTTGAATACTCCATACTAGTCACCTGGCGAATGGCTGATAACACTGAGGGTAATTCAGGCAAAAATACTGCAGGACCCTCTTTGATGTCTGCTCTAACTTAATATAGGTTCACAAAATGAAGGTGTAATACAATAATACCATACAAAGTTACAGAATACATGAGAAAGCTGGGTCAGAGGGAGATTTCACCAGACAGTTCAAGGGCAAGTTACTAATCATTTCATTCAGAAGCTGGGTTAGGAAGGACATCCTGCAATGAGTCCCAGGGATGGGATATCCACAGCCAGAAATCAAAGATCAAAAAGGTCCTTTCAGGTGAACCAATTGTCATTAACCACTAACAAAGGTTTGCAGGCCTGCAGAGCCCAAAGGTTCATTTCATCACAGCCCACATGCCCAGTGGCACAAAGTAAACTGAGAGCCATTAAGACACGCATGCTGGATATTTATACTTTAAATTTCATTGGAAAAAATTATTACTAAAAGGAAAGCAAAAAGGAGGATCAAAACAAAGCTTCTATTTTATTATAAGAGATAGGAACTTGTGGTGCTTGTCCATGAGGAGCTGACCAGGACCATGCAGCTGATTTTAGACATTTGAACATATTTACCAAGGACAACATCTGTCAGGAACAGCAGCTGAATGTAAACTTTTGCAAACCACCTGTCAGTATTTTCTCTTCTATAATCCCACCAGCACAGGGTCATATTAATACCTGCACACTCTATGCTTTAGGAGAGGCAGAGACAAAGAAATCAGGTCTTTGAAGTCTGTGAGGAGCAGACTGGAGAAAGGGAGACAAGTTCAGAGAGACAGAGCTATGCTGAGGGGAGGCAGCTCTCTCAAGCAAGTGGGGTAACTGATGTGACCCACACAAAAGCACACGTTGCCCCTTGTTCTGCCATGAACTTATCCACATTGGCTTTTTCAGAGATGGAGACCAGAAATAAGCAAATGGAGAGCAGCTGGCAAATGTTTCACCTCCTAGGGAGAGCATCAGGTGAGAAGAACATAAGACTTGTAAAAACAAACTGCAAGTTTCTGAGTCTTTGAAAACCAGCTGACCGTTCACAGCAAAGCAGATGAACCTTTATCAGCAGAGGAGATGCTGACTCCAGATTAAAGGCTCTCAGCATTTCTCATCTCGCAGCTGTACCACCTGAGAGAATTTGCATAAGAACATGCTGCCTTTTTCTTAGGAGTCCTTTTATGATTTCTACTGAAAATGATAATCCTTTGTTTGTGACATTGCAATCATTTCTACTACAATCAAGTGTTCTGTCCAAAAGGGGGATTACTGCTTCCGCCTGGAAAGTGTATGGACTTTCAGAGGAACTAAGGAGCCAGTTTCCAAGAAAATGACCTTGGTAATAGAGAACGAAGAAGACAAAGATCCAAAAGCAACACTACATATGATCAGAACTGCCTCTTCCAAGAGGTGTCTGAAGCCCTTCAAGTTCCCAAACACTGATGTTCCTACAGATGAGGAGATGGAGATGATGGAGACAGAAAAAGCGGCGAGACATTCCTCTTTACTGTGCCACTCCAACATTCACTCAGATTTTTCCTTTGACAAGCTATTAATGTTTTAAAACTAAACATCACAGAGACGCGTATAGAACACCCGCTGCAGTTTTCAACTCCATCCTTTCAGCAGTGTCCTGTGGGGAGGAGCATCACTGCACGTGGTGCTGAATGTCAAACAACTCGCTTAAACCTGCCCCTCTGGCAGCTGCTCAGAAATCCACAGAACAAACAGTTAAAAAAAGGGGGAGAAAAAAAAAAAAAAAAAGCCTTTGTTTTCTGCCCTTTCTTTTTTTTTTTCCAAGAACATAATTTAGCATGATTTTCCACAGAACAATTTGCATCGGATTACCCACAATGCACTGCATTATGGTAATACATTTCAGCCTCTGATGCATATTAGACTGACAAGTCCTAAGGATCTGTTAAAGGAAAAATAAATGATACAGGATAAATCACGATGTAAGACAGGACAGTAAACATTCCACACTTGTGTAATCTGCCAAAATTCAGTCTAAAACTGGCCTGAGAAGGAGAACAAGAATATTGTGCACTCAGAACAGCTTTAGGGAATGTTCCCAACTCAAGCAGAAAACAATACCTGACTGAGACATGGGTGTAATCACGAAGGAATGGAAAGTACAACAAACCAGAACTAAGAGCTGAACAGAAGACAAGGAGAGATTTTCTTCATCTCTTTGATTTCCCAGTGGGTAGCACTGGAGGGAATATTCCTTCTTGCCCATCCAAGGATGGTTCAGTTCACTGCGCTTCGCCACACACATTCACTCACTCTGCCTTCTGCTCCTCTCCAAGCCCTGCTGCATCTTCTGATGCTGGTAGCCATCCCTAATAGATCCTGGACAGACTCTGTGTTCAAAAACAGCCCTCCCAAAATGCTGAGGCTCAGGGCTATGTGGTCACAGAATCCAAACTCCTTCCTGCAGTCACGGATGGTGACTCAGCCCTTCAGCTGGGGAACAAACACTTCCTCCTAATGTTTTCCAGAATTGGTCCTGCACTTTCCCATAGGAAATATCCACGGGAAAATAGAATCAAATGTTAACTCTCCCCTTCAGTCAATTCCACACAATGTTTTCCTAGTAATTGAAGCAATCAGCTATCACTCCTCAAAACCTGAACTGAGGGATAAGTCTCTTTTGGTGTGCAATGAAGAGACATTTAACTGGCCAGGGGACTTTCCTGCAAAGCCCTCAGACAAACAGGAGCAAAAGGTAACAAGGAGGGAACAAGTTACAGGGCTGGTCGAGGGGAAGGTATATGGCAAAAAGCAGGATTTTTCCATCAAGGTCTTTTCATTAGTTCTCTCAAAGCTAAGTCACAGTAAAATGAACAAATTAAGGGTTGAGGCCAAATAATATTTGCTGAAGAGGAGTTATAGAGATTAGTGTATTAATTAATCGAGACAACAATGTCAGCAAGGGCCTGACCTTTATTCCTGCCCTAGTAGCAGCTTTGTCCCTGGTGACTTTCAGCCTGCATGCTAAAGCCATTTAGATACACCCCTCAATTAATCACAGGATACCCTCTGGGAGGTAGGAGAGCAGTGCTGCAAGCTTCAAGCAGGGCTGCTGAATCAGAGGAGGAGTAACCTAGTCAAAGGCACCCCATCAAGGGCATTGGCAGAGCAAGGGAGAGAGCCCACAGTTCTCCTTACCTCTCTCACTTCACCCCTCATGGCTAGGAACTAAAGAGCTTTAAGGTATTAATCTGGAATTCTGCCATATTTTATTAAAAAAAAAAAATCAGAGACTAACAAGAAATAAAGATTAGGTTTCAAAATCCCCACCGCAAAACCACAGGAAAGAGCCTGGCTTAAAAAGAGCTTGGATCCTTTATGTTTTGTAATAAAAACCCAGCAATACATGAAACCTGGGCAAAATGACAGATAACACTGAGACTAGGACAGCAGGTAGGTCTTCAGTCACATCTCCAGAGCACCAATCACTCTGACAAAGGATCTCCAGAGCCCACAAGTGCAGCTGGATGGCAGGATACGAGGTAGGTGAAGAGCTGGTGCTGTCCCACACAGCAGGGACGGACAGGGGTGGAATCTGGACAGGCTCAAGAAGACAATAAACAATCACAGGCTTTCAGAGCCAGCCAGGGGACCAAAAAGCCACAGGAGCTGGGGAGAGAGTGGTGACTCTCAAGGATGGATGCAACATTGGAAGGTGCCTGCTGCTATCAGAATAGATGTTATCACAGCGACTGGGAGCCTGGGTTTGTTTTGCCTCCCAAGCACAAGCAGCAGGCACATCAACCCATGGATCCTGCCCACAGGCCCCATCAGCCTGAACTCCTGCACACAGACTGACCTTCTGGCTTCACCTGGGACCCTCCTTGTCACTGCAGATCCACCAGTGATTCCTAGGCTGACCCCAGTCACCACCACTGGACCTGACTCTGATTCACTGGTTTGCATTCCCGGCTTGACCTGGTTCTGCTTCATCACCATGGACCTGCTTAGTGTCCTGGGCTGTGGGTTGAATGTGCCCATCCTTCACAGGCCTGCTCACCTTGCTCAGCTGCAGAGGGACACAGGCTTGGCTGGCAAGGAGAGACACCTGGAATGAACTCAATTTCTCCCATTAGCACCACTGCACTTAACGCTTTTCTCAGTACAGGCTCCAAACTGTCTGTCTCAACTCCAGATGAATGATATTGCAGAAGCTGTAGCTTGGACAAGAAAAATTGTTCCCTTCTGTCTATCTCTAGCTGAGCCAAACCTGCCTGTCCCTTCCACTTCAGCTCTACATACAGTCCTTCACATTCAGTTCTGACGCTGGAGAAAGCTCAGACAAGAAAGTCACTGGTGTGGATGGAGCCTAGACTGGCACGTACTCAGCTTTGTTCCATGCTCCTTTATTCAAAAGTTACAACATCCCAAACGACAGCCAAACTTCACTACATTACATTGCACTTGTCTGGCACCTTCTGGTCCATAAGTAGCCAACACCTGTCACCTCTCAACTTTCAATATTTGAATTTGGTCAAAAAAATTTCCCAGTACAAATAAGCCTTTAGCTTTAGGCACCAAATTAATTTTCATTAAAGCCTACAGGGTTACCTCACGCTAGAACCCAGCTACAAAAATAGATTTCCTTTCCTCTTCCCTAGCTATTGTTGGCAAACATTAGTAATAGTGAGAGGAGCTATTTTGGGACTTTTATTGGCAAGTCTTATGTTCAGCCACTAAAGGAAGTAATTGGCTGACAGTGGGAAGAAAGCGCTAGACATGGCTTTCAAGAAAATACCACTTTCTGCCAAGCTCTTCATGCACAATCTCTCTGGAAAAAAACCCCAACACCAAACCCCAAAACAACAGAAAAGCAAAAGGCTTTATTAACTGCTACTAACAGAGGACACAACTGCGAGGATGCATGAGAGAAAAGGGCACATATGGAAAGTTCTCTGTCTCAGACTGACAATCACAGACATCCAAGGACGCATTTCCGAGACACAGGTACCATAACACACCCATTCATAAATACACAATTGAAGTAACATGTTCACCATGTACAGACACACCAGTGTACATCTGTGTACTTGGAGGTGTGAGAGACCATGTTTTGAACTAGTTCACTCATATATATGCCCACATTCAGTCATAGGCTCCAATCAAGACAAGTTTGCACTCAAATATTCCCTGCATACACACACACTCCACCAATACAAACACTCACCTCTTGTGAGCCAGGAAAGTACAGGCAGGAGCTAAATAGAAGCACACAGAGATCCATATCTATTTCTCTTGTAAATTGTGCACACGGTATTCACTCATTTATTAACACCGTGCTAATAATTTCTAGTAATTAGTGCTAAAAATGGGAAAACATGATAATGCAGATCTTGGTCCTTTGCAAGTGAATTAATTGCATTCAGCAGTACCTGTCACCTCCAATACATACAAAGGAGTAGCACAGACTTGTTTTTCTATTTCCCAGGCATTTGCTTCAGTGTAACTAGGATTTATTCATCAATGAGCTCAGAAACAATACAATAAAATTCACTGAATGGAAACATAAAAATTAAGCCCTTTCCCACGAAGCCACTCTGAACTGTACAATTACCCAGACTCTTTCAGACACCTAATGAAAATCAAAAATGATTGGCAAATGATTTAGGAAAAATATAACCTGTTCTTTTTCACTTCTTTGTTTGGGTGTGGAGACAGTACGTTTGTCAGCAAGCAAGGGATGATGCAGGTTACAGTCATGCATAATAAACTTGTGCTGTGTCTCGGTGCCACTAACCTTGCCGTGTATCTGAAACCCAATAAGGATTACAAGCAATCAGTGTAGACAAAGTCTTTATTCAGTCCCTAAAGTGTTCTTGTACCAGGCTTGCAAGAGCTGTGGGCACAGCCATTCACGAGGACTAATCACCCACTCACAGACAAATCGTCAGCAAATACACGTAGAATTATTCTCTCCATGTACCCTACTACTTATTTTCCCTCCAAGTGAAAGCAAATTCTCTACAATCCCTATACAGAGAGACTGAGTTCTGTGTACATAACAAATAATTTTGTGCTGTTTCCAAAAAAAACGTGCCATGGGCAACGGAGGAAAGAATTCTTAAGGCTTTATTTATTTTCTTTTTTTATTTTTTTCCTCTTTTCCTTTTAAATTCAAGAACATATACTTAAATGAGATGTATTTTGGGATTATGCCAAGCCTCAGTAGTATTGACACAGAAATATGGGTAAAATATTTCTGGTTGTCTTGGGAGCATTCTGGCTGTCTTAAAGGAGAAGGCCTTCAATTACTGATTCTGCCTTTTTGGAATCTCTTTAAGGTTTAGATTCTGGGTGAGGAGTTATGAGAGCTCACATTTAATTCAGTTTATCATAGCTGTACACTCTCAAATGAAATCAGTGGAACTGACTGGAAAGAGTGGGATATTTAATGAAGCACCTTGGGGGTGGAAATATCTGTTATTCACTCTTCATGAAATAAGCCTCTCTTCAGAATTTTACATTCCCTTATTTCAACCAGTCAGGATCTCCAGCAAAGCCAGCCTGACCTTAAATGCCATCTGGACTGTACTTATGTATTCCAAGCACACCTAGAAGAGCCACATGCTTCTCATTCTTGGGCTGTATGAGCAGATAATAAGCCAAATCTCTACCACAATAATTTGATCTCTCTTCAGGCTGTCCCTCTTTTACGAACCTTTTCACGTGAATTCATAAATCTACCCAAGTTTTTTCTTTCCCAGAGGTTGCAACAAAAGATTTTTCAAAAAATATATGAGAAATCCTGATAAGACTTCTCCCTTCTAGCAACGGACCCACAAAATATCCCATTCATGCTACACCAGTTGACAACACTGAGTCAACAGCACATCCACTAAAATGTTATCTCCATACCCTGATAGCAGGGTCTGCCCTTGTAATCAGGATCAAGGGCATGAACCAGTCACCATTCACACATCTGTGGGATACTGAGCATCTCTGTATCAACGGGCTGAGGGCACTTCAGTGGGGTCTGACTCCACATCTCCCTCTCCAGCTGAAATGGTCTTGGCTTTGTCCTGTACTCCTCTGCCACTAAATTCATCCACGTAATTTTAATTCCCAAAATGTTTGCGCTGACAAAGACATGCCTGAAAGGCTGTAGAAGACCCCAAAGAAAGGTGAAGAGAGTCAAGAAAATATGAAGGCTCCTTTCTACCTTTTAATGAACACTGCATGAGCAGAAAGGAGGAAACATTACAAGGGATAAGCTGCTCTCCCTTGCCCTACAAGCAGCAGGTAACAGCTGGAAGCAGCAGTTGTGACAGGCACTGCCTGTGCTGGTTTGCTTTCCACCACCCAGGCACCCCTCACGTCAGTGAGGTGTCATTGAACAGGACTGCACAGTGCCAGGAGGCTGCCCCACGCTTGTGCTCCAATCCTGGCTGGAAGAAGGGATGGGACAGAACCTCACAAGGCATTCGTCTCCTCTGCCGTCCTGTGGGCTCCCACAGGCAAGCAAGAAATGCACAAATGGCAGTGCTGTGAGCGTGCTGTCCTTCAGAGGCTCCGCTGCACTCCCATGCACTCCACACCTCCACTCCAGTTAGTTACAAATAGAGGGGAACTGACAGACAGAATACCCCCCAGCTCTGCATTTATTAAAAGGTCACCAAGGAAATGTGATTTTTTTCCTGTGAACAGAGATATCAGAAGCTAATGAAATCTGAACTCCATCGTTGCTGCATGCATTTTCTCTTCAGTCTTCCTTTAGAATTGAACTTCCTTTCCCTTTCACGGGCTACTACAGACTCCCATATGTCCTATGGCAGGAAAGATTTAACAAGAAGGCTGAGGTTATGCACCTCTGCCTTCTTCCCATCCTACCTGCACTAGCACCTGTGACAGTGTCACCTGGCAGCAGAATGACACAGAGCTCATGATAATTTTAGTTGCACCTTGCCCGGTATAGACCCACAGGGAGCACCCATGTGCATTACACATGTCCACACAAGGTACATGCACTCATGTAGTACAATCATAAAATCATTTATTCTGGGGAAGACCTCCAAGAGCAAGTTCAATCTTTGTGTTAGACTCAGGCAGTGCTGATACCAATCACCTGTGTTTCATGTTCTGCCTACAAGCAGAGATAAGTGTACACTCACACACGTACACACAACCTTGTGCACGGCTTCTTTCAAGTACAGTCGCTCGCTTGCACACAGCCAGAATATGCAAATCCATGTGCAAATCATAATCATGTACATCCTGCCACTCAGCCATGCTAACACACCCCTACAAACCTGCATGCTCTGTCCCCAGGCACACACCCTTCCTGACCCCCACCTCTAGGAATGCCAGAGATCTGGGAATCAATAACCATTTAATCCTTCAATCCACCACTGTCAAGTCTGTTCTCCCCTGTTTGCAGTGACAGACAAAGCAGACTAAAGATGCAGGACATCAGTATGCAGAGGAGGGGAGGTGGGCACTGTGTCAGCATAAAAAGCAGGAAGATGCTGCTGAATCCAGTCGAGGTTGTTCTTGCCTCCTGCAACCAACTGAGCAGAGCTGCCACTGTCCCAGAAACCTCCTGCTTTATTCCCAGGACATCAATGCAGAACAGAGCAGGGAAATAACCACAGGCTGTTTTCCAGAAATAACATAACTGCACATAGGAAAATTCAGAAAGAATCCTGTTCACCTGTTTCCAAAGCAGAAGCAATGACCTTACCCACATAAAAATGTGCTACATGATCAATATCTCACCAAAATGATTTGATGCCATATCCTAGAGAGGAGGTAGTGTGAAACTAAGCACACTTCAGGCACAGCAGGCTGCCTTTAGAACAGTCAGGATGCTTTGCTGACCTTATAAAGAGAATGAACATGCAAATGCAGTGCACCTGAAAGCAGTCAATACCCGTACCAATGGGTTTCAACCAACTTTGCAGCATCCAGAATAACCAAAACACTGACAGTGTTCCCAGAGTCTGACACGAGCTCTAACCATGTACCTCTGTCACAGCCCACAGCCTCACCTGCAGAACCAGCACCTGAACATCACAGAGCTACTCAAGCTCAGCCCACAACACAGGCCTCATTCTCAAAGCCCTGAGTTTATCATTGTATCTGTATTCAGAGATCTCTATTCTGCATTAGAAACAAATCCTATTAGGCCAGGCCTGAATCTCTCCTGGGCAGAGACTGGCATTAATATAAATATAATTATGGTTGTTTAATAAATGTACAATGTCTGCCGATCTATCTCATTAAATTAACCACAAGAATGAATTTTGCATTAGTCCTGACAAGGCCTATTTTCAAAGCTGACATTTAATACCAGGCCCCAGTACAAATCATACTTCAGGGTACAAAAATCAAAGGATTTGGTGACAACTAAATGTGTGAAACCACAGAAGCAGTTTTGGTGGCTTGTTGCAGGCACCCAGCCTCTGCAACACCTCTACGTAGAGCTGATCAGTCAGACAAGAAATTCAAGTCATTTCTGTGTATGTGGAAGTTAGCAGGGTTGTTCCTGACCCAGAAAATCTTCAATGCTCTGACCCCTGGAAGCCCTTCCAATCACTGAACATACTGGCTTGATCAGAAAAGTGACCTTTCTGTCGCTCTTTGCAAGCCAGCCTGAGCTCCGCTTTCAGATCCCTTTTATTTCATTCTCCCTCACTGGAAGAGACAGAAGGGCTGCTCTTAAAAGGTCATTACAAAATTGGTGTCCAGCTGCCTACTGCACATTCACAGCTTTCATCTTTGGTGGAATGGTTCTGTGGGGTAGCACAGGGGACAGGGCTGACTTCAGGTGCCAATTCATTGCCCTGGGTGGAGGAGAGCTGAAGGTTGGGAACGAGTCACCAAGTAACTCAGGCTTGGCTGTGTTGTGTTCTAGGGTTGTGTCCCTTCTTCCCCATCACTGCCAGCCAGTGAGGCATGCATGCTCTGGGCCATCATGACATGGTTGTGCAGCCCTTCTCCCTAACTCACATAACAGATCCAAGCCTATTCCTCCTCAAGGCTAGAAAGAAAAATATGAGAAAGGCAGGAAAAATAGAATTGAAAGTATAATGTAATGAAAAAAAAAAAAAGGGCTAAAGTAAACACCTTCAGAAAGGCTAGATTCATACTCCATTGTTTTCATGCAGAGATAGAAATTATCTTGCAAGATAACATCATTTTATCAACTCCTAGCTTCCCCTCCAAACCAGAACAAGTCTCTGCACAATCTGCTGAGCAGTATCTTTTAAACAAATGACTACTTAAAAAAAAAAAATACCTATGAGCAAGTGCAAACTACCCTTATGGATTCCGTGGCAAAAGAAAATCTATATATCTGTTCTAAATTATGTCGTATAAAATAAGTGATCTCCAGCAGGACTAAGCTGCTGTAAACTGGACCAAATTTCTAGGGTTTTTTAGCCCTGGTAGTACATAGTTGTACTTCTTCCCCAAACTCATTTACAGTATCTTCCTCAAACTCATTATAAAACGTCTTTCTCATTGCTGCTTTGTATGAACCTCTGATTCAATTTCATTGTGGAATTAAGTCATTACTTCCAGCAGCCCCAAAGGAAACTTTCTGCTTTATTCATAAAGCTAAGAGGAGGTGGGAAACAGGAAGAGATTTGGTGAGAAATGTTTTGAGAAAGATGCTTTGTCTAAGACAAAACTTCTTTGTGAGAGTATGACAGGGCACAGGTGATCTTTCTCAAGGAGAGCTGCTCAGCTCTTGAGTGACATTTTTGATCAGACCCCACAAGAAAGATATCCTTGCAAGCTGAGCTCCCTTCCTCCCTATGAGGGGTGGGGGCTGTTCTATTTTAGGTGAGCACCGCTGCTACTGAGTTGTGCAATTTAATCTCTTGCTGGCTCAAGGAACATCTCATTATTTACACAAAGTATTACAACTCTTACATGAGAAGCAGGGACAAGTTCAACAAAAGACCTTCTAGCAATCTAAATCCTTGCTTTGAAGCAGACAGACTGGAATCTGAGTTTTCTTCAGCCAAAACAGGGTAATGACCTGCTCTGTGATCAGCTGTTTTCAATTTTTGCAAGTTATTTTAAAATAAGCCTGTGTTTTCACCCCAGTGCAAAATGGGAATATTGGCTTGAAATATCAGAAGATTGCAAAGACAGCATCTGCTTTCCACAACTACACATCAATGTTTTTATCTTCTGTGGCAAAAGGTGCTGAGGAAATGTTGACTGTGGAGATGATGACGACAACAGAAAATGAGGTAAAGCATCTTCAGAGTTGTAAGTCCTTGCATCAGCCTTGTAAGACTTTGGTCTCTTTAAATCCAATCCCTAAAGAAAAAATGTTGGACTGGGACTAAGTGTACAAAGTAGAAAGTTTCCCATTTCTGGGTCAGAACAAACTGAATAACTCTTACAGATGGCAGATAGAAAAGGTCCTGAAAAGGAAGAGTTTGTTCTTTTTCTCTTAGTCCAGTGACCTAATAAATCCCAGAGGAAGAAATGACAAAGATAATCAGCAATTAGTATCATCATTATTGAAAACACCCAGGGCAAGAACAGGCCATAATCTTTGAAAAGACTAACATAGACTTGGGTGGGAAAAGGAATACCTCTAACAAATTAAAGACACTACTTTCATAAACATGTCTGTTTAAAAATCCATGTAATAATCTCTATAGCAGCATTCCAGAAGTTATTTTCTGGTGATGGTCTCAAATACTTTCTTGCTGTTCTAAGGACTGACTGCCATGAATTTTTACTTTTTATCTTCTTATATTCCAACATTACAATGGCTGGTGTCTATTTTCCCTATTTTCTTTGTTCAGTGACAATAAATCCATGCTATTATTCTTCACAAGATTGTTTTCATGAGCCACATTTAGGGGAATGACCTCTAGGGTTGTTTACTCATTACATTCAGAAATACTAGTAAACAATTAGTGCTAACAAACAAGAAACTGAGACTGAAATAACAGAAATCTGTCCCACTATAATCAATCATGTAGATTTTTCATCAGTATTATGAGTCACTGTCCTCTACACTAATTATTACTTTCTTCTTGCTACTAAACCAGCATCATTTTCAACCAAACATGTCCTCAATTCTTAATTAGAGAACTGTGCTTTTTTGGATATGTAGCAAAATCCTTTTTAGAAAAGGACTCAATTTCTATTCATAATAACTTTTTTTTTTTTTTTCCCTCTTGTGGTCTGCTTTACCTCTAATATTTCTTCAGCTCTGAAAAACCACCCTTATTAAGGAAAAAAAAATACAAGAAAACATGTTAATAGGAACACTGTCCCCTACCCACATTAAATGTAATTGGGTCATGATCACTGGTGTCTAGGTAACCACAAACTCCCACAACAAAGATTAATTCATCATTTCCTGTTACAAGGTAGTCCAAAATAGAGCTACAGTGGATACTACATCTTTTGTGTTACAAATTAGTCATCTCTAATGTTAAGAATCTTTAATAGTATTTCTGCCGCCACATGAAATCTCAAGTGAGATCTCACCCAAACTGAAATCCATGGCTACACATTTACTTTTTCTGTATGGAATACAAGTGCTTCTGAGGCAGTTTATCCCATTTTCTAGTTCAATTCATTGTGCCAGGCAGGATCATTTCCTAGACTTTGCCATCCTACCTTCAGTATGCAGACCTGAATTATCAGTAAATGAAGATGTAGCACACTGCCATTACCCTCATCTCCGCCAGACATGCTTCTGCCCTTTCTGTCCTCCCCAAGCAGGGAACAGACCAGCAGTGCTGGAGATGCTTAAATTCAAAAAGTAAAATTTCAGCATTTTCCTAGCAGGTTCCAATACAGCCAGTTAAATTACACCTTATCAACAGAGATCATCTGTTAATTAGTCTTGCTCATTGCTCTTTATCAGTAGTGTGGAAACATTTGAGAAATTATTGCATCTGCAGTTTTTCCTGCACTGGTTCAGTTTATTTATGACAAGGTGTTTGAGTTTGTAGTGCATTTGTTTTCACAGGGCTTGCCCTCCTACCACCTCATGAAAGATTAGTTCTCTTCCTCCAAAGTGCAAGGGACCTCATCCACACGATCTCCCTGAGCACTGGAACATGGCTCACTTCTCCAAAAAAAAGGTCTTCTGCTTCATAGCAATTTCTGCAACCACTACTTATCTTTCATTCCTCCTCTGATTTAAACCTTTAAAAAACCCTCTAGTAAAAACACAAGGATTTTTGTCTTTCCTTTCCATCAAAAGCCCTGAAGAACCCTAGCATGCATCACTCCACGTATTTCTCTGCCCTCTGTTCCCAAAATTCATCATCCAACCATGCCTTTGCATCTCATACTTCTGGTCTGGACAGACAATGCGCTGTCACATTGTACTTGTGTTTACTCCTCTGTCCACTTTTGCTAAGTGAGGCTCATTTATGACAACTACTTGGTTAAAAATATCCCAGTGGTTGCTTGTTTGCTGGCAGCAAAAGACATTCAGAGATATCCTTCTAATTCTCAACAGAGAAGAGTATCACACATCATCAGTATTCAATGTCTCTAAATTCTCTCTCTTCTCTTGGCTATAAGCAACCAACATATTTTTTATCATTATTTCTACTATCTTCAGCCTCCTCAGGTCTGAGCCTTCCCTGATTATGACAAGTATGCAAATGATTTCTGAATTGTCCCCAATATCTGCATGTTGCTTGCTGTGCCAAAATGCCTCTTTCTAGACCACATCTCTTCACTTGTAGATCTCCCACCATCTGGCAGCACATGTATTCCTCAGACAAAAATTAGAATATAACACATCCAAGGCAGATCACAGCAGTTTTTTGGGTTTTTACTTCATCATCCGTATGCAGTATGCAATGCAGGGTCTTACCTAAAGATAAGCCATAAAACTTCAAATTCCATCCCAAACTATGTTTATCAACTTCTGTCTCAGAGTTCATCTGGCATAAGCATACCCTCACTTTACAAGTTTATCACACACAGAAGCACATATTTCTGCTCTGGTATTCAGAACTAAAGTGTTTACAATTTAGGCTGGCTTAATTTACTTTAGAAATGAGTTAAGCCAAATTTAATTAAGGGCACCTTAATTCTGCTTCAGAGTGTTGACATGTGGCTTAATGTGGTTTAGCACAAGAATTTCCACTTGCACCTTTAGCTAATTCAGAGGCACTTTCCTGCATGTTCTGATACAGACAAACTATTAAAGAATTAAGCATGTTTAATTAATTATCAAAAAAGGCTGAAAGGTCGCTTAGGTTGCATTGTGTAAGTACCTTCCAGAGAACAAACTTGTAAGTTACTAAAGGTCTCTCTAAACTAGCAGAGAAAACACAAATGCAGCTAAAACATGAGGCAGATGAATTCAAATGAGAATAAGGCAATAATATTTAACAGTTACTGACACCTAGAAAACGCCAAGGGACCAGATAGATTTCCAATCCTGTGATATTCTCAAATCCTGCCTGGATATTTTTCTGTTTACACAAACACAAGTTAACAGGCTTTGTACAAAGCTGCCTGGGTGATGCCCAAAGGCTTATGATGTACAAGAGGTCAAACCAGAAGAACTAACAGTCTCACCTAAGCATCAAAGCTTCTTGAATTTGTTATTAAGATTCTGTTTTCAGTGCTTTATACCTTTCCCAGAAACTGCAACCTTCCCTGCTACAGGACAGGCTGCACCTGGACATGGCAGGGGAGGGCAGGAGAACGGAGCCCCCTTTGCTCTTGCTATGACTCTGGAATATTTGTCAAGTCTTCAGTCCAGAGTTGAGACAGAATTACAGAAAGGCAGAGAGGCTGTGGAGCTGTGCTACACAGGACACTCTTAACATACACAAGGAGCTGCAGAAGGAGCAGAATTTCCAGATGTGGACTCGTGCAATACCCACCTCCTCTAGCTGGAAGACCTGACTGTGCTTGAGGACAAGCCCACCGCATGGCACAGTTTGCAGACACACAGTATTATTTTTGATGTTTAAAGCACCAGGCAAGAGCTCATGTTCTGATTTAAGCAAAAAAATGTCAGCACTCTGTCAGTAAGGAAGGAACTTAGTACTTTCAATGCAGAGAAATAATAATCAGATCTGCTATATTGGGCAATTGGAAACCATTTTTGCGGTAGAAAGAAAAAATAGAGAAAAGGTAACAATCATTTAAAGAGTTCAGCACACCTGAAAAACAATTAAATCTGGATTGGAAACAAAACAAGGAAATTAACCAAACAGAGAAGAGCTGGGTGGAAGCAGGATGTATCTGCCGATTTTGAGACTGAAGAGAATGAACAGACCATCTAGTGTGATTTTAGGGGAGACCAGATCAGGGGACCTGGACGGCAGAGTACATAAAACAGAGGCATGAGGATGGCTGTGAGCATCCTCACACTCAGAGCCCACAGACTGGGAACTACTGCAGCTGCGGGAAGCACATTTTACAAGGATACAGAAACCAGCAAAAGCAAGATTAGATTTCATAATATAGCTTATGCTTAAGAAGAGACAGCATATACAAATTATGGGCATCAACCAGTAGAATTCACTGCTGCAGGAAACCCGGTCTGATAAAAGATTACAAAAGAGAATGAAAAAGAGACATAATTATTCACAGAGAGTGTAGCTCATTATTCCAAGTTTTGAAAATGATAATCAGGGCTCATGTTGTAGTGTATGAAGTGGAAGAGAGGTAGGTCAGGCTGGTAGGATTATTTCCTTGCCGTGTCTTAGTGTAATTGAATCAGTTGCCTTGCAGGCAGGTTTTGTTTTCTTCAGAGCTGTGAGGAACTAGTGTCTGCACGAGGCAGGATACCTGATTATATGGACCAATGATCTGATCCAGCATGGCAAATGTTATGATCCTAAGAGGAAAGAAATTCATCTTTACAGAAAATCCTGTAATCAAAAACCTTGAACTTGAGATGCTTCTAAAAATCCATGCACAGTCAAAGGCAAACATGGCTCTTTCTGCCTGTGCTTTTCCACCTACCCATTCTTATTTTCCATGCCTGAGGAGTTCGTGATTAGACTAGGAGCTTCATCAAAGGGCAATTTTCAGCTGCCAAATAGGTTTGTACAATAAATCCACACGGGGCCAGATTAACAAGCAAGAGAGACATCAGAAATCAAAAAGCTAGCTGCTGTAATTCCCCAGAAAACTTGAAAGGATGATGTGCAATGATATTTGGGCATTTAAAGGGGCACCACTGAAATGCTGCAGTTAGCTTTCATTAGGAATGTTGCTTTTCTATTCCTTATCCTTCCCAAGAGTTTTTTCTTTAGAAGACTGAGATCCCATGGACATTCAAGGTCATGCCATTCAGGATTTCTTAGTGGACTTCAAATAAAACAGTAACATTTCATCCAGAAAAATTATGTGTGTGTGTGACTGCAGTTGTCTGATTTGTCAGTAGAGTATTTAAAATAGAAAATGAAAAATAATCTTTAAACGTCGAGTTTACTTTACTTTTATACTTTTTCTGTTTGCTCTAATAATTTGTACTGTGAATGCAGTCAAGGCTCTAACATCTGAAGTCAAACCAGGTCCTCAGCTATGCCCATAAACTGAATAAATACAATTCAGAGATTAGCCTGACCATAAATTGCTAGGCATTTTCAGCCTTCTGGCACTACAAAAGACTATTTGACTTCCGAGCATGACAGCACTGATTTTAATACTAGGAGAGCTTGTTCCTCCTTGCAGCACATGGACAAATCTACTCCCTCAATCACAAGGTGACAGCACTTGTTGTTTTTATGTCTCCACACGAGCACACTGGTTTTGTTCATTTTCAAATGGGGACACAATAGCAGTCACTTGTCAGCAGGGTGAAAATATGGAGCTGAGCCATTGATTCATGTCTTGTTCCCTCACAAAATGCAATTTCTTCTCCATGCAACCTCAAGTGCAATAGCAAATAGATTTTTTGCTTCAAGCACCTGGGCTGCCCGGATTGATAATGTCAAAAAAACCTGAGATTCTTCCATGTAGTCCTGCTCTCTCAAATTCTGGAAGATGGATATGACAGGACACTTGCATTTCTGATTCTATGCAGTCTTGTTGCTCATCCACTTTGTAGAGAAACAGTTTGATAGCCCCTGTCAGTACCTATCACCTCCTTTCTGGAGTACAGCTTTGGAATATGGGAAGACTGGCCTGAAACCAAGTATCTGGGGAAGTGCAAAAGCAGATGAGGGAGAAATAATCCCATAAGCAAACTAGAAACATCCGTGGTTTACAACACACTGGGGAAAAACAGAAATTTAAAGGAAGATCAACATTCAAGACAAGCATTATTCAAGTTGATGCCTGTTTTCCACTGCCCAACCCAAGGAACTGGCTGTGTCCCTAGGTTTAACAAAAAGCCAACTACCAGCTAGGACACATCACTAACATCATAAGCAAGTGAAAGGAATGTGGAAGATTTTCAGGATTTCTTCCAACAAGCTCTCCAAGGGCGAGTCCCAAGCAGAAGGGGTAAACAGCAGAGCTAGTACACCTGTATGACAGTGGGAAAGGGTGGGCCAAAAGACAGGTCCTTGACAGCTCTGCTTTTCTATTCTACATGCTAGCCATGTTCTCTGAATCTCAACAGGACTGGACACCTCCCAGCTTTGCAGAGTCAAACCTATTATGATCTCACCTCTGTTGTCATATTTTATTGTGCTGTAATTTAACCATATGGCATGGGATGTCTTCTCAAGGTCATAGCAAGTCAGGGATACAGCTGGCTCAACATCTCAGGAGAAAGAATTAAAATAAGATGTGAAAAATTAATTCAGTATCTTCATTCATGATCCAGTTATCACCAGTGACCATCTCGTGTCATGCACAGAAAAAGAAATTAATTCCAATACATCGTTCCTTGGGTACTCATCAATAATGAGAAGGAATAAACACTGTTCCCTGGTGCTCCTGCTAATTCTTGCATTGGGTTTTAGTGTTTCCCGGGTGCTTTGGGGACAAGGAGGCTAAAGATAGCTCTGTGCTGTTCTTCTCCAGTGTCTTTCTCCCCTGTTTTGAGTAAGAGTGTGAGTTCTAACACAACAGAACACTCCTCCATCCCCCAACACTCAGGTTTTGCAGCCCAGGAACAGCAAAGCAGGTGGCCCGAGCAACAGCTGAAACCCACTGCAGCAGGAGCTGGGAAGGACTTTTTCCAAAATGTCTTTCAAGGCAGCATCCATGGGACACCTCACCAGATGGACCAGTGCAGGCAGCCACCCCTGTACTGACTCCTTGAGAGAGTTAATGTTTCATTCAGTCATGGTGGGAAAACATTTGTTTGTGTGTACAGCAGCGAGCTCTGCCTATTGGCCTGAGGGCCCACGGCTTTTCCAGAGTCATTCACAAAACACCAACATTTGGCAAAAGTGGAAAGAAGAGCTGAGTGTTCTCAGCAAAAACTTTAATGCAGTCACACTGACAGAAAATGGGTTTTAACCTTATATAGGGTTAGAAGGCCCCAAACCAATTCACCTGCCAAAAAAAAAAAAGAAAAAAAAAAAAGAATAAGCCCTCTTCAGATGTGAGGATAAGAAAAATAACCCTACCCAACGACTGAACTTTTCCAGAACAGCAAGGTTAAATTGACTGGAATGGATCAGGAAATGGGAAAAGAGAGTATGGAGACCAGCATTACCTCCTTGCAAACCTTACAGGCTAATTTAAATGCATATAAATAGCCCTCCCATACAGCAACATAGAGCACCTTCAACAAAATCTAGCAGATAGCAGAAACATCCCTGACTTTTGGAAACAGAGATGGTAATTAGATCTCCTGTGGTTTTGGTCACACCTGCCTTAATACAACTGTCTTATTCCCCATCAAGAAGGATGAAATCTGCTGGGGTGGTCCTACAGAAAAACTCTGGTTTTTTGTGTAGACATAAGGCCCAAAGAATCCCCACAATGTTCTGTAATTTGTTTTTCCAAACAGAAAGCCAAAATCAACACATCTTCAAACAGATCTGAGCACAGTTACGCATGTGATTTCTTAGTTAGCATCCTGTCAAATAATAAAACAAACCAATAAAAAACACCTAACAAGAGGAAATAATCCTGCAGTTACTATAAGAGCTTTGTATAAGAACTTCATACAAGAACCTTGAAGATTTAAGTATCTACAAGAAAGACAAACACCCACCATCTCCTGATTTGTTTGCTCAGAAACCCCTCCTCTCTTCTTCCCCCACTTCCTAAATGCCATTAGTCCCTACAAAACTCTCTGAAGTGAGGCCCACAATCCTAAAAGGTACAATTAGAATATCTTACAAAATGAATCACCAATCAATTAGTGCAAGGGGTGGGCAGAAATAACAGAGGCAGGGATATAAAGCAAATAGGATGCAAACTTTTGCCTTGGGTAACAACTTAAGGGAAAAAACAACACCCTTAATTTGAACCATCAGTCCTTAGATTAATATTAGATAAATATTTTTTTCTATACTTTTCTTGCTGTTACAGCTGCTTCCAATTTGAGCCACTTTGGACTAGAACTGGAAGCAGACCTATCAGAAAGAAAAATCTTTTTTTCTTATTCTCAGCATCTGCTTTAGAATGAGATCTCTAGAGCACCAAGGGTCAGCTAAAACCCACACATTTTAGAGATTATTTTTTTTTTAAAAAAAATAAGCTTTTGAATCCTTTTGAGACTTACTCATACTCAGGAAAAGTATAAGCTCTGGGGCACAAAAGAAATCAGAAATGGCAAAAAGTCTGTCAGACTTGCAAAGACGATATAATGATTTTCCAGAAATGTACACCAAAAAGCATAGAATATATCCTATTTCTTTACCTTTTACATCTACAACTACTTATCAAACATGCTCTATGGCAAGAATACTGCTGAAATCATTTTTGTTGGTGGCTGAATACTGGCAAGAGGCCAAATTAAAATTATTTGCAAGTTTCTGCACTAGACTTCCAATTACAAGAACAATATACATCTTACTGGAGAACAGAAGCAGCATCACGTGACCCACAAACTCCATCAAAACAACTCAATTTCTGACTATTAACTGTAATAGACTGCTTATGAATAAAACATACATTAAAAATTCGTCAAAGGAATTTGGTAAGTAATCTTCAAAAGTAAGGAAGATAAAGAAAATATTTAATTGTGTACTGATAATTATGAAAAGATACTGCTGCAATTCAGTGGCCAATCATACATGGGGAACAATTTGGCTCATCTGGGCAGAAAGAGATCAAACCAGAGAAGGCCTCTTCCGAAGGATGAGAAAGAGGGAAGGTTTCATCTTGGCAGATTGCTTTAGTTCAGCCACTCTTCCATGGCAAATCACCGATTCATCACTCATTTTAAATATGTCAGCCCATGCTGGTCAGGCTAAAGGGGACGGATAATATTAGATCTTCTAATTAGACTAACTCTCACCACTCCTGTTCAGCAAAGATTTTTTGAATTAATATCAAGGGTGTCTTATGAACTGTGTGCCCACACTGCTCCGTGCTGAGGTCTCCAATTCCAGTGTCTCTGCAAAGGGATGTTTTTTTCCTCTAATCAAGCCCAATGAGAAAATTTGGAGCATTCAATTCCTCTGATTTAGAAGAATTAAAATGGATGGGAAAAAAACCTCTTATTTCTCAGTCCTCCCAAAAGCTTTCTTCAAAGAGGGATCCATACCAGCAGTAAAATCTCCTTCACAGGATACTGTCAAGATACCTGCAGTAATTTTAAAACTCATTTGTTTCTCCTTGTTGTTTATAATCCGTTTGAAGCAAAAAACTAAAATCTATTTCCATTAGTACTCCATCTCCTCCATCAGGCACACCATGCCAAGGAAACTGCTTTTCCAACACAACATGTGCACACAGAGCATGAAGCTCGATTTTTTAGATTAGCTGTATTACCAAGACATATGGTTTGGAACTCAGCTGTACACCCTGGCACTAAAGGTATTAACTTGGAGGATGATGGATGCAGTAATGAATGGAACAGCACAGTGGAATATGCTATAGAAGGGTCTTAATTAGCAGGTGAGGTAACGAGGACTCAAGAAGAATGGTGAAAGAGTGTGACGTGACAGAACAGCAATTCTTCTGGGGTCATGGCTGTACCTGGCTGTACCTGTGCTCAGAACTCCTCACAGCAAAAACTTTCAAAAGCAAAGATGAGAAGGGGGCTCTGTATCCCACAAAAGGGAGGCAGCAATTGAAATCAAGTTAAGCTGGAGAGGTAAAAACGCCAATGAGGGACCAATGCACAGTAATCACTGGAGCAAAGAAATGATAAGGGGTTTATTATTTTATTATTAATATTTTCTGGTTTGACCACAGGGTTGTAAACTGGCAGAAACAGGAGGCAAACCTCCCTGTGGAACTTCGTTGTTTTGTTTTTTAGTAACTTTCAAACGGAGATAGGGCTCCTCTAAGACTTATCTGGGCAATCCAAACAAGACTAAAAAGAGTTTGGATATTTTACCACCTTCTTTTCTTGTTCCTAGGTTGAACAAAACCTTAGATAAGATCAATAGTTTCTTTAGTTTTGTGTTTCGCTTCCTTAAGGGTAGTTGGCTTATTACATTTCCATTGATCACACAGACAGGGAGATTCGTCAGACAAACCATCTCTTTTCTCCTTTCATTTTCACCCTCCTCTACATTTGAAATCAAATTACTTTTAAAAGAAGCTGGGGTCACTATTGTTTCTCATTTACATATCAATAGTACCAAATTCCTGCCTTATCTTTCTGTCACTAAAGTATTTTAAAATCTCAGTCCAAGAGAGGGGACACACATTCGAGGGGAAAACTCTCAGAGCTTTTCTATCAGGAAAACTATGTTCTGGCTTACCTCAGCCCTCACTCAACCTGTGGTGAGGTGGGGTACCCTTAACAGCTTTGTGCAATTAATATTTTAACCTCTCGTAGCCTCTCTACAGCTTTCTTGTTCTTCCTAAATCCTTTGCACAGCCCCCATCAGATGCCTCTGTGCAGCTCCAAGTGCTGTACCCGTGCTCACAGCCAGCAAAGCAGCTCCTTCAATGAATTCCTTTCATCACTTGAAAGCTGGAAAAAAGCTAAAGACCAGGTCTGCTGCTCGCTAATAGAAGTCTGACCACTGATTCACTGAATGATGCTGGACTTGGGAGCCTCTACTGCATTTAATGAGATGTTTTAAATCCCAGCTTCTGTTTGTACTGTACTTCAAGGTGTAAAACTAACAAAAACATAAGGGTGTGCTTGTCCAGCGGAAATTCTGGATATATTCCTACAGAGAGATCAGTCATATGCAATTAAAAAACTGACTCAATGATCCACAGTTAAACAAATCTTCTAAACCAAATATCAGAAAGCTCTAAGTATAGGATGTTGACATCTCCTGCCTCAGCATTAGAGTCATTCTGTTGCTTAGACACACATCCAACTTCAGGGTCCAAGAAGGAAGAACTCAGGTTGAAGCCACTAGAAAAACACAATGTGTGATTAATTTCAAGTTTGCAAGAATGGTTTCAGGGCTCCAAGATACTGATGAAGTGGCTTTGGCACGATAGATGAAAGCTGGGGATTAAATGGTATTTATGAAGCAAAATCTTAGTTCAGTCTGTCTATTCCACACTCTTACTAATCCACTTGTAAGAGCCAGTAAATAGGACCAACTCTAAAGACCACTAAAAAGAAGAGGAAATAGCTTATAAGTATTCATTTTCTGGAAGAGATACTGTATGTATTTGTATGCAGGTCCAGTATAACCAGCATAAGAAATTATATTCTGATACTAGCAAATTGGGTACTTAGTGCACTGGGGAAAAAAATAGTGAAAATACTTTAAATCTGCCTGAAACACAGAAGCTGCAAAAAGTGTTTGGATGATCCTTATGACAGAGAAACAGTGAAGAAATTCTTCCTAATGTGAATATTCATGTACCCCCCCATCTTTGAGATAAATCATAACCCTAAAAAAACCAAAAAACCCTCAAAAAACCAAACAAGGATATGTGACCTCATAAGCATAACCCAATGAGCCAATTAAGATTCAGCTTTTCAGGGCATTCAGAATGGAAATTTCAGAACTACTTTACAGCTTTCAGACTTCCTTGAGAGCCATGGGAACACTGGATTCCCTAACCAGTCATGAGCCCTCATATGTGAATTGGTTCTTGTCTTTAGTGGCTGCTTGTGGCCCTGATCAGTGACAATAAAGAGGACAAGAAAGAACACAGAAAACAATTTCATGCATTTTAAGATATTTCTCTTCCTACTATTTTAAGCATCTAATGACACAAATGAAACAAGTTTGGTTAAAGACCCCACAGATGCAGATGGAGGAGGAGTCACTAGATATTGATACAATCTGATGTGTCCTTGGTTTTAGAACTTACTGTGGTTATCTAAGAAATCAGTGAAATCCTCCTCCACAGAAATCATTTGGAGTTTTGTCATTGATTTCAGTCAAAGTAGATTTTCCCCCACTGTCTAAAGAGATTCAAACCCACTGTCTTGACCTGTGGTGCCTATTAAAAAGCCATTAGCACTTCTCAGGAGTAGGGAGTGTTAGATATAATTGCCCTGGGCATTACACTCTCTTGATTTTAACTGTCTGCTGTTTTTTAATTCTGCCTTTCCTGTCCTGGAATTGATGTGTGTATAATAGAGCATGGTTAAAACAGCAGCTGAATACTTCCTGCTACATTCTACAGAGAGGTAAAAGGATTAGTATAGAGCTTACAAAGATAATAATTTGAATGTCTTATTAATTAATTGTTATTTGTAATAATGGCTCTTTCCTTAAGGGTCTTTCAGGATCCTTAACTGCTTATTAATGTTGTACAGATAAGGATTGCTCCCTAGTGGAAGAAATGAGGTGGAATGCAGAAGCCTTTCAAATGAAAGCAACAGGTTTGGAATAAGAAAAAGCAAAAAAATTCATCATTTGAATGAATGGAGAGTTATGATCACTCAAATACAATTACCAGACTTTATCCTTATGCTTAAAAATTGCCAGGAGATCTCCCAGACTGACGCCTGACGCATTTGGTACAAGCACAGCCCTTCCTACCAACCTCATTTGATGTGGAATTTGGGTCTGTCTAGATCACAGTCTCAGGCATAGCTTGAATTTAGTGACATCTGTCAAAAGTAGCCTTAGATTGGCTACCTCTGCCTGTCAGGAGCAGGCAACTCTAAATGCAGGACTTTCAATGCAGGCTCCTAAATTTAGCCAGGTGAATGCTCAGGCAGTGAGCCTGTACCAGCAAGTATTCCAGTTAATTACCTTAGAATTAGGCTCAAAAATATCCATATGACCTGCCAGAATTTTTATTACAAGACTGTGAAAGCCCTTGTAAGGATAAGTGCCCTATATCATCCCCAAAACATTCCTTTCTCCAGCTCAGTGCTTTTGGCTGCAGACTGGAGTTTCCTTTTATTTCCCTGCTGAATGAAACCTCAGAGAGGGATTCTACTTTCCTGGTATGGAAGGTAAAAGAACGAGGGGTAAAAGAATGAGATTCCCCTGAAAAGAAACTGGTCTGGAGAGAGCAGACAATGCTCAGCAATGGCCATTTCCTCCATCCAAGCTCACGAGATGTGCATTAGGAGGGTGGAACGGGGCTTTTGGAAAGATTTACTCACTCTGTAGAGCCCGTGGCTGCAGCTGCAGTAGGTGCTTTCCATGGTGTAGCTCCTCAGCACCCCCATTTCCTTCCACACCACCACCCGGGCCGTTGACGCCCGGGACTTCTCCACCAGGAAGCTGCAGCTGTTCATGACAAATGCAGGAGCCACTTTATCCAGGATTTTGGGAAGAGTCTACGAGAAAATGAATGGCACAGATGTACACGTGTTGACATCATAGACACACACAGAGACCTGTGTTTTAATGTGTCCACAATGAAATATATCCATAGATAGTTACCGAGAGCTCCAACCAGTGCATTATGTCCATCCCATGTGAAACCCTCAGATTCTAACATTTGCTTCATTCCAAAGACCAAAATGCAAGCTTTCTAGTAGACTTATCTCATTCCAAATCAAACACCTGCACACCCAATAGTCTGGGACTGCTGAAGTCAGAGTTTTGTTCTCAAGCTGCTTCAACCAACCTACACCTTCCCATCGAGCTGCCAAGAGTCACAGCTCAGTACCTGACATCCCTGTTCTCCCCTCTACAGTTATAATATATCTCCTCCCACCATAAATCCATGGTTTGACAAGGGACTGAGTTGTGGGAGGAATTTTGTCTGAAGCTGGCATAGAGCAGAGAAAGGGGATGTGCTTTCTCATAGAAGGTCACACATAATTATGTGAAAATAAAGCTCAGCATTTAACTAACTTGCATTGTGAAACAAACCAAAATACTCTCTTCCAAGTCCAAACAACGTATTTTATACAGTTCACTTAAAGAATCTCAATAAAAAGTAATAATAAAACTAGCAAATATCACATCTTAGCCCTGAGTGATTTTCTTACTCTCAAAATCGTATTTCCCTACAAAGTCTATAAACACGCCTGAAGTATCAAATATTCCATCAGTGCAGAGGCAACAATTACTTAGTCATTACAGAGGACTAAATGTGTTATTTTTACACTCTATAAAAAGAGATAACAGCTACAATAGAGCACACCTAGTGCTAATGAATAGTCTGGACTGTTGGATACGGTGTATACACATAGACATGCATGTGGGTTATGTCTGCGTGTGTCTGAACTTCAGTGCTGCTACACCAACCCCAACATGTGCCAAAACACCGTTTGATCCACCCAGGGGAGACCAAGCAAAATTAGAACGTTCATTGTTTGTTTTATGATAGTTTTCTTAAACACCTGAACCAAATGGAATCCTGCAGAAGGAGTTCCAGCATGTTGCCAGTGGTGTTTACCCTTGAATTTCATTCAGTTTGGGCAGTGAAAACTGACCAGCTAATTTCACTTTCCAGGAACTACCAGTTTCAACAGTTCTGAGGAATTGTAGTTCTGTTCTTCTGGGCTTTACTTCACATCACTGTATGGGAATATTCGGTTTGAAAGTGACTGAATAATGTCTTTTCCTAAAACATGCTTGGTATGAGTGATACATATTTGGTCTAAATTATTTTGCAATATCTTTTGCAAGCTACTTAACCGTACATATCTTTCATTTGTACATGTTTCATTTTTCAGTATATTTTGGCTGCAGCCATCACTGGTCTCCTCCAGTTCCATAAAAGGTGCATTTTTCAGATGAAAAACCTGAGGTAGAGAAAACTGGAACAAAGCAAAAAACTTCATGTTAAATCTGAGACCCCCTCAAGCCTCAATCTCAAGCCAAGATCTCCAGTGTGGTACTGAGGACTGCATCACTCTCTTTCCTGTGGGCACACTGAACAGAGAAACCTTGAAAATTCACTTCTTGCCTTTGACAAAGCATCCAACATTTCTGCACTGCCTTCAGCCTGCCACTTGCTGCACGGAGATCACAAAATTGTACAGTTTCATGCACAGCTTCCAGGTTCTCGTGGGTTTTGACTGAGCAGGAAGTAAAAAAAATGCAGCAGAACCCTATATTTCAGGTGTTTTTAAGCCTCAGCACAACCATGAGACCCAGTTAAACTGTATGTGAACTCTATGTGCCCTTATCTGAACCTACACCCAAAATTTTGTAAACTTATCACATCAAATACAATAATCAGAACCCTAATCCAGTTTAGCTTTTTAAAGCAATTCAAATTACATGCATAATCAATCTTTTACTTTTAATTAAATAAAAATACTGGCAGGTAACAGTAATGTCTCTGTACATAGGACTCATTTAGAAGCATTAGCAAACCCGAATTTAATATTCTTTTCATTTTACCAGCATTCACTGAATTTCACACTAATGGCTCTTTCTTCTCTATTGATTCTTCTCATTAATTATCTCTCAATAATATATTTTGCATGAAAACACATCCCTTCAAAGGATGCTTTTATGATAGTGCAGCAGTGTGACTGTGTTCTGTGCCTCTCACACATCTGGATTTATCATGTGTGACAGCAAAGGAAGCTGCTCCACTTACACTGGACTCTGCCCATAAACCTCCAACTCCATTCGAAAAGAATGAAATTATATTTCTTTACTAATGTCCCTGCAGAGATTGCTGTCAAAGGGGCCTGGAATGTTTATCAAAAGGTTGGGATTACAATGCCAATGCTGTGCAAGCCACCCAAGGCCACCAAACATTAAAGGCAAGGAGGACTCTGTACATTGCCAAGGGCTACAGCTGAATCTATAACGTATGAGGCAAAGGCTCTTCCAAAACCCATAATTTTCTTGAGGTATTTGGTTTCTGTTCCTGGGGAGAAGAATCAATCATGGAGGCCAGATTAATTCCCATCACCTAGAGGTGGCAGGAAGGAAACCCATGCAGACAGTGCAAGGCAGCAGGTCTGAGGCAGGGCTGGGTATCTGCCAGTTTGCAATTGCAGATGTGTCCCAGATGTGACCCAGATCCCCCAGCCTGACCAGGGACAGGGTAACCCATTGCCTGGACCTGCAGCAAGCACCCACCTCCCATTTTGTGCAAAAGAAAGGATTTGAGCAGTAAAAACCTTTCTTATGGGCCACTGCAGAGTATCCTTGGACAGCCTTGGAGCCTTTCTTCATTGCAGATTCAGGTCAGGCTCCAAATGCTGACAGTAACGTTTGAATTCCGTCTGTGCAGCAGCGAGCCCTCCTCAGCCTCTGCAAGCCCCCGGAATTCAAACACAGCCAAAGACGCCCTGGCTGTGAGAACCCTCCCTGCTTGCCTCAGGAATCAATGTTTGCCCAGGGACCCCTCACAGCCAACGCTGGAGCACTCCAGGGAAGTTTCAGTGTGCAGCTCCATAAGATGAGCACGGAAAACACGACAGTCTCGTGGAAGAATAATGAGTATTTATGCTGAAGTAGCAAAAAATTATACACAGGCATAAACTGACAAAGACTTTTCAACCTCTTTCAGGTTTGCGTGATCCAAGCTATAACTCTATAATCAATTTAAGGCCACAATTAATGTTTTGTGAAATTAACATTTTTTAAGACTAGAATTGGAGCTTGTAAAATTCTTTTTGTCCTGAAAAAGCTTGTTTAATAGGAAAATATAATTTAAACAGACACAAAAAAAAGAGAGATGGACAGGAAATCCAAAGAACAGTTTGATGAACAAGAAATTGCCATGAAGCAGAAATAAAATAGAATTTGGAATTTGTTCTAATTTAAAAAATAAAAAAATTCCTAGGTATGACACCAATGCTTGCTCTAGAGATAGCTTCACTATGTTAGATTTGTTTGGCATCCACTCAATTTTCTTGTGTTTTCAGTGGGACCAGGAGCATTTTGTAATGAAGAAATTCAATTGAGCAGGACTGTGGAACACCATCATTTTCTCAGTTAACATTACATAACTCCTATTTATTTTTGTGTAATGGGAAGGGTGGCGAGGACAAAATTGTATGTATATTTAGAAATTATAAAACACACAAAAATATGTCTGTCCTATCAGCCTGCAGCCAAATGTTATAGGGCATCATTTTGCTAAAATGAAATAAATAGCAAATATATCATCAGTAGATGGGTCCCTTATACCTGGTGCATCAAGATATTACATGTGACCAAACTCTCTGGACCATTATTCCTCTGGAGCAAGGAAATCTTGCACCCTATCGCCAAAATTTCTGAGGTGACCCAATCTTAAATATTTTAAATATATAAACGCATACAGACTGGTAATTAAGGAAGGAACCAAGTGGACCTACCCTGTAGCCAACATCTTCTGTGACAGCTGCTGTGTCAACCATGCAGCCTGCTTGCCACAACGTCTCTTTAATGCTGCAGCCATAGAGAAACACATTCTTTTTCTGGGAGTGCCCATGGTAGTCACAGAACACCTACAGAGAGGAAAAAACAAGGCAAAATCTTGAAAGTTGGAAAGGTTTCTTAGTTCTTCATAATAAGCACTATCAGACTATGGCAGGGAGGTGTCAATGGTTTTTTTTCAGGTCTCTTCGGAGAAGCTTAGACTCTAAGCCATGCCTATGACCTGTGTCAGACTTAATTAGTCACTTGTATCTTGGTTTATTTATTTGATCTGACATGATCTCAGGGGTCCAGAGTCAAGCCTAGTGCACTTCTGTCTGCAGCAGAAATAAACGTGACACCTGTGCAAGAATCCATGGCAACACAGGGACCTAAGGGTTCATGGGAACTCTTGGTATCACAACGGAGCAATTTGTTAGGCTCTTTCTGCTTTTAAACTCCTAATTCCAGCTTTATCCTCATGAGATTTGAAATCTATGCCTTCCCAAGCGATTAATCATTGCTTTGTCATCTTTAAATTAAAAACCCATGCTACATAATTTTCAGGAAAATATAACTGTGCAATTGTATTGTCAGATCTTTGCATGAGTTCCTGCAAGTCAAGCACAGAAAATGACCCATATTCAAGGCAAATAATCTCATTCCACACTAATCTACCTGTCTATCCAAACCATCTCTCGTGTCAGCTGTCATATAAACCAGGCACAAGACACATTCCCAGTTTTAGCGGAAGTTTTGATTGCCTTTATAGGCAGATATTGATTCCCATGGAAATGAAAATCACAATTTAATGACCCAAGAGGTAAATATTGACCCAAGTCTTAAAGAATAATCAATCTCAGTGCCCTCTGAGATATGAATTCGATGTACACACGGCTGTTACATATATTCTCCATGTCTTAATCAAGAATGTTCAGGAATCTGTCAATTAAAATATGGGAATCTCTAAAGAGAAGGAATTATTTCATTTTAAACCAGCATTCATTATTGAGTAGAAAGGAGCTTCAAGATTTCATTGAAACAGTTTTCCAGGACTTATGTTGGAGACAAATAAATAGGAAGGTGGAGAAAAATTATGGGTCCATGTAGAGATGGGGGAGAAATATAGGGTGCAAAAAATAGGATCATAGAACCATTTAGGTTGGAAAATGTCTCTAAAATCATCAGGTTCAACCGTTAACCCAGCACTGCCATCACTAAACCCTGTCCCCAAGTGCCACAACTGCAAATCTTTCAAATACCTCCAAGGATGGTACTTCCCCACTGCTCTGCGCAGCCTGTGCCAATGCTTGATAACCCTTCAGAGAAGAAATTTATTCCTCATATCCAATCTAAACCTCCACTGGCACAACTTGAGGCTATTTCCTCTTGTCCTGTCAATTGTTGCTTGGGGGAAGAGGCTGACATCCACTCACTGTCATCTCAGAGAGCCAGCCTGTCCAGGTCCCTCTGCAGAGCCTTCCTACCCTCCTGCAGATCAACACTCTCACCCATATTCTTACCTAAAACACATACATGAGAGGGGAGAAACAGATGGAGAACATGAGCTTCTTCCACCGTTAGGGCAAGACTTACCCTAGTTTGCTTATTTACCAGCTCCACGGTAACTAAGTTTAGCTGCAGCATGTCAGGGAGTTTATTTATCTGGGGACTGAGCACGTACACTCTCCCAGCTCCTCTGACAGTGCTGTACTGGAGAGGCTGAGACACACATAATAACCAGTCAGAGGGACAATTATACACATCCCATAACTTGCATGCTGCTGCTTCCTTTGTTTTCTGTCCTGTCAGCTTCCCTTCCCACACCACCACTCATCTCCAGATCTTTCTGTGGGGCTGGGGGCCTGCAGAGTCCACACCTGAAGCATGTGAGCAGCCACCTACCCAGCACCAACTCTGATCCACGCACAATTAGCCTGGAATGCCTCCTTCCAAAGAGCTGCATTTTTTAATTCTCTTAATGACAGACATTTTTCCAGCTAGTGTTTCATCTAAGCTATCAGCAATACACAGCCATAGCTCAGGTTAACCACAGTTACCACCTAGAATGTATTTCCATGAATATCAAAGATTTTACAGCTTTTGTCTTATTTCAAGGCAGAGAACTCAGCTCAATTGGGCATCAATTACCTGCCAATTTACAGAATTACAACACACAAAAGACAACATATTATCTACAAATAGATACAAATATTATTTATCAGAAACCACACAGGGATGATCAGAGAGTGGGGCTGCCTGATCAGTAGCAGGTCTATAATTCTGCACCTCAAGAAACCTGCAGACAAGTCCTTAGTGACAAGTCTGGAATGAGACTTCTTTACTGGTAAAGGATTACCAAGGCCAGGTTCTGTAACTTGGCAGCTGGTTCAGGCCATGGAATCTTTCACTGAGTGTCACCAGCTTCCACAGTAGAAGTGTCAGTGACACTGAAAACACTTTCATTCTATCTGCAAGTTGCATAGCACTACATTTTAATTAATTTGACTGGATACTGCCGTCACTCCCAATGTTTGTACTCAATTATTCTCTACAGTACATCCTTCTGCCTGATTTTCACATGACAGAGTAGCTTATGTCTCACCATTCAGCCAAGGCTAAGAGATATCTTGGAGTCTGAGCACCCAAGACAGAATTCTTCCTGGGATATGTCTGGGCAAACACTGAGCAAACTTGGCATCACCCAGTGCTTCTTCTCCAGCCTGTCCTTCCATATGGCTGGGACACTGAGACACACGAACCAGTCAGACTCCCAGGCTTGCACTCACTGGGATATGACTCAAAGACATGCACAATTTTTTAATCTATTTAAAGTTATTTGTCAGCACTGATCATCCTAAAGGTAAGGACTGCCTTCTAGCTCAAAAACAACCCTCCTTATGAGTCACAGAACCAGGCACCTTTTAAAATAAAGGGAAAGCTATATATAAAGTGAAAAGCAAGAAAATCTGTTGGAAAACAGAATTTTTTGAAATTTCTTTTCTTTTTCATGTAAAGTCTCTTTTTTTCCCCTTAATAACATTGTGACAGGACATTAAATGCCAGTTTTGGCTTAGGGGTTTTTTTCCTCTCAATGAGTACATCCCTGCAGGCCGTGCTTGTTTCCAAGCTTGATATAATGCCTTTGAGAGGCAGAAAACTCTGCTCAGAGCCTTCTGGTCCATTGGAAGTTCTTTCCCCTTTTAGGGCATCCTGCTCTTCAGTAGAGATGAGACTCTCTGCAATGTCCCAGTGCATCCAGTCCTCTTGGTCTCATTAGGGTTCCCACAGCCAAAAAGGGAAGCAAAAAACCCCCACCATTTAACAGGCTGTTTTCTTGTTAACTAAAGAATTGAAGTGGGCTTTGGTTTGAAAGGCTGCTAAAGTTCTTTGCTTTTCTCCTTCAAGCAGCTTTTCACAGCTTTAAAGCAAGCACTTGCACATCCTTGGGAAGAAATAAACCAAATCAGTTCACAAAAATCATTTGTCTATCAGTGAACTTGGCTCCATGGGATCTTAGAGGTTAAAAGAAAACCCAACAAAAGNCTTCTGAAGGAGGGAAAAGGCCTTTTTGAGAATGTATAAACTAAAATCAATGTGCTCTTCAAAGGCAAAGAAAAATCAGTTTATGAAGTCTGACATGCAGTCTGAGAGTGAGGGAGATGGTAGGATCAATAGTCTCCCTTCACTCAACAATGATGAAAACTTGTACCGAGTGTTTGACTTTAAGCACCTGAATATGACAAGGAAGGCCGTGTACTAAAAGAGGCCAGACAGCAAATTACAGGGTAAAACAAGACTCATCCTACATTGCTCTGAAACAAAGGAAAATGTTGGTGACTCAGTTTGCAACTCTGAGTTGAGTTTCCACAACATTTCTCAGCCTACAGAGATAAATTTCAGGGCTGTCAGCTTAGACAAAAACCAAATCACTGCAAGAATTCTCTTAGAGAAGCTCACAGACATTTTCACTTTGTTTGGGGCTTTTCTCACCAAACCCAGAGGGACTCTGGTGCACTTGCACATTTCCTGCCTGCTGTAGCTATCACCAACAAACCTGCCAGTCCGTGTATCCACATCTGTTTGTCACCTTCTGAAGCTCCCTGTGGTTTTCCTCCTGAGGTCTCAGAACTATCTTTTCCTTCTGCTGGGTAACTGAGCAGCTGGGATGGATCCCAGCCCTGTCCCAGTTGCAGCTTTGAGATGAGACCCATCTCATGAATTTCTGATAGCCCCAAAACCCAGTCCTTTTCTTCCCATGACCAAAGCAGCATGGAAGCTCACACACTTTGAGGGCTGCTTCCTCTGTTTTTGCTACTGCATGGGCTTCAGCATAGCTCGTTTAGACTAAATCTTTCCAGAATTTCTCCTAACGCTTCCATGAAGATAGCAATAACCTACTCATAATATTTAGCTTAGTTGGAGTACTTTGAGGATATAAAGAGCTTTAAGGAATTCATTTTCTCATCTTTATTCCAGGTATACAGAGATTCTGAAGTGTGGAGTTGCTGGTTAGAAGATTCAAGAAGAGATAAATATTCAAGCCTTTCAAAACAATTCCATAAGATGAAAGCGCAACAGCACGTGCTGCTCTAAATCACTCCAGCTCTGTAACAAGACTGCTCACACAAGTACAATAATCAATCCCTTCACAGAATCCCACAAAAGAAGCTGGAAGAGACTCACCAGAGGAGCCCGGCCAATGCTGCGCAGGTAATAGAGGAGACCCTTGGCATGGTAAATTGTTGGATGCAGCTGGGGACTGGGTGTGAGCCACTGCCTGTTGAGATCATCCCCACTCAGAGAACAACGGTGGCTGAAATGAGAAAGCAACACATCACCAACTGGCAAAAGAACAGCTGATTCCAAAGCATTTCCAATCCTGGCAAGCCCTGGCACAAGGACAGGGAATGTCAATAGAACACAGATATAATGGTTTTATCATAACACTGGGCTGGAATGAACCAATAATCTGTATTATATTTCACAGGTGATTATAGTATTAGAATTCTACAATTTCCTTTCCTTCTAAGGTTCACATAATTGCAGTCCTGAACATAAATGTAGGTTTTCATTTACCTAAGCAGGCACAAATCAAAAGACCACGTAGAAAAAAAGTCTTCAGAAACGTTCTAAATTCTGTGCTAGGAAATTCACGCAGCTTGCATAGAGCACAGGCTTCTCAAAACCCCCAGAGCAAACAAGCACATACAACTTCTACTCATTCTAATTGAAGACAGGCACTCAAACCTCATTGACCAGTCTGAAATATGAACGTACTTAAATGAGATGAGCTGGGTGTCTCATTTGAGCTCCTCTACTCACAGGAAATGTCTCTATCTAAAGCCCATCACAGAGATCATGGTGCCTGCTAGAGCATTACGTAGAACAATTACCCAGTTTCACTGCAAAGGCTGGATAAAAAGCTAAGTAAGGATCCCAGATTTGCACTGAGGAAATGTTTCCCTTAGTTAGTTACAACATATTCTGTTACTGACTCAGTGATCAGTGGAAAATTGTGCAGGGTATTTGACCATGTGGAGCACTACAGCACTGTGCAATTTTGAAAAATTCAACTAATCTCCCTTGTTAGTGACTATGTAGATCAGAGCCTTACACTCTTCAAAGGATTTGCTGTAATTTGGTTGATAATTTTCAAATCACGGTGTGGTGATAAAATTCAGGAATCAACCCTCCAGCATATGAGATATTGTGGTAGGTCCTCATCATCTCCAAATTGTCCACTAGAATGCTTCCGGTGGCACTGTAAACTTGGGATGCTGCTTCTTCAAAAAAGTTAAAATATCCTAAATTTTGGATGAATTTCTAGCTATGGAGCTGCACCAAGCTTCACTGTACCAAACTCCTAGAGCAAATTAAAATATAAATGTACCCATAGAGATGGGTTCTGCTTTTGTATTGACAGAGGTTAGGGTGTGCTGCAAGCGGCATCTTGGGCATGATCAATGCCTTGCCTAATGCTTGGAAAAAAGGTTCAAAAAGGAGGAATGCTTTTTTTTTTTTTAAAAAAAAAAAGAGGTGGGAATAATGGAGAACTGGTTAAAAATGAAAGACAATGAAATAGTAAGAGTCACTAAGAATATTTTATACATCTTTAATGCAGAAAAACAGTGTCTTTAATGACATCTTGGGGGTTTCTGGCAACACCACAAGATCCACTCCAAGTTTACTGTAGTTTCAGTTATCTGAATTCCCTTATTTCCTCATAATCCACAGTTCCTATGTTACTCATTCAGCAAATCAGAAAACACTAGCAATAGCTAACACTTGGGAAGTCAGCAAATGCTGCTGGGAGGCTTCTGCCAAAAATTCTGCATGAAAACATGACAGTTTCTGTTGTGTTTCTTAAGGGGTCTTCAGATAAAGTTACCTTTAGGCTCACCTCCCCTGATCTTCAGGACAACAGCTGCTCAACTGAGACGAGCAGCTGTATTTCTGCTAAGAATTTGTGTGTTTACACAGTTTCCCTTCAGTAGGTACAATGCCACAGAGAAAGTCACTGAATTGCATAAAGGAACTCATCGTTAACCAATGTGACCAGCAAAAAAATAAAACCCAAACACTTCCTTGGCATAAGACTGTGATGTCTTTCTCCATCACAGTTGTATCAGGAAGCAAAACTAATTGAAAACAACAACAGAATTTTCATTCTGAAGGAAAGAATGATAGCTGGCCTTGTATTCCCATGCTTTAATTTGCTATCAAGAAGAAAAACCAGAAAGGAGTCTTGTTGTTTCAGACCTACAGAAATAGTTTCCAACATTGCCATTGGTCACCCCCCAAACCTACTACATCCCCCTTTCCTGTGAGAATTGACATTAGTTTATGCCTACTCAAACCATCCACACTTCCCTCTGCTAAAATGCCTTAGTACACACCAGACATAAAGGGGAGTAGAACAAGCAGGGGAGTAGAAACACAACAGCTGAAAATTACTTCTAAAAGGATTCAGTAAATACAGAGACTAATATTAAACCACTGCCACACTCAATTTTTATTTTTCAGACTAAACTAAAAGCTTCTAGAAATATTCATTATCCCTTCAGTAATTATAAAGAAATCCCATGATCTGTCACATGAGAAAAACTCCTAATCCAGACCATAATACAGCTTACCAATTCTGTTGCTCTGACACAAATTGTGACTTTTTTCAGAGGTGACTATGACAAAACAATCCCCAGCTCTGCAGTTCACAGCTGCTGCTGTGCTTAGCAATAGTTTAAAAAGTGTAATCCAACTCTAAAACAGTAAAATTCTTAAGAACTGTATGGAAAGAAGGTAACATCTCTGCATAAAAGCAAGAGCTAGGAGACAAAATTCGGCTTTGTCCCTTCAAAGATTAACATCCCCGCTCACTTAAAACCTTAAATATTAGCTTTCAGCTTGGCTGTATCCACAGCTCTTAAGGAGATGCAGAACTTAAATTTAGTTACAAGAGGCTGATTTTTCCCACCCTGCACTGTCCTTCCTCCACACTGCTAAAATCTGTTTACTTTTGAACATGACTGTTCCCTGCCAGTCCTGTTTCTCCTTATCCCCTCATTTCTTCCCTCTCTTTCCTGATAGTGATGACATGCATAGATAATGGCTTTGCCCGTTATGCTCTGCAGCCAAGGGTGAAGGTAAAATATTAAGCTGATTTCAAGTGCTGATAACAAATAAAAGGACTGGAGAGCTGAGACTGGCTTTGAAGGTTTGGCAGGATTTAATGAAATTCACTACACAACTCAAAGGCATTTCTTACAACACAAGTTATTATATTTCCTTTAAATGCTTTACAGGTCTTTTCTCCTTTGCAGCGCTAGCAAGACTACGTGCCACCTTGGATGGGAAAAGTGGCAGCTTACAAAAACAATTGCCAGAAAGAGTTCCAATTTAAAAATCCCCACTTCTGTGTCCCTATATAAAGTACCTGTAATTCTGCTAATTGTTACATATCTTCAACCCAAGTGCATTACCCAGAGATATCCAAAATAGTTAAACTGTGTTTCTCTTGTTCACAAATCTGATCTGTTTGTTGTCGTCCTGCCTCCTCTACTTTTATATAGCCAGGACAACCTTGTCTTTGGGAGCAAAGTAAGCTCAGATACTACACAAAACTCTGCACATGCCATGTGTGTGGACGGAGAGATCCTACCTGGTCCTAACATGAGGCTTTACAAGTCCAGTGGAACCTTTCAGTTGACTGCAGTGAGCCTGTGTCCCACAAAGGCACAAAAATGGCAGGGGATGAGAAACACTGGAAGAACAAAACTGAACAGGGTTGCACAGTAAAGAGATTGGGGGTAGGAATAATACACAAGATATTAGACAAGAAAGAGTGAAATGGAGAGAGAGAAAAGTCACTTTTTAAAGAAACTATGTTGCTGTGCTTGGAAGATAAAATGTTTCCCAGTCTCCTGTCCATAACAGATAAAAGGAAAGACAGGAGCCATCATATTGAATGAATGATGTCAGGACTGATAATAACAGCACCAGGGGCACAGGGAAATATAAAAGCTAAAGGGATACATCATGTTTGATATGTAGACAGAAGCATCACCATTCACTGTGCGTCTTAAAAGCAGACAGCAGTACCAGTGTAGGATGAGAGTATCTGTATAAAAGGCAGCAGGCACAAGTAAACATCAGGATGCCATTGAGCAGCATGAGGCAGCTTCAACCAGACACAGCATGCTGGACTTTATAAATAACAGCAGCTTAGGATGAAAGCTGAAATATTTGTATTACGATGTTTTGGTCCTCCCATTCAGAAAACTCAGAGCAACATGGAGGAAAAAAAATAAGATGGACAGAAAATCCTTTATTTCTTTTAATTTTTTCCACTTGGTGATGTGAGGAAGCAGCAGCAACAGCTAAACCCTCCTTCATATTTTAATGGAGGGTGTCAGAAATATAACCATTTTCTGTCTTTGACTCTGGCTTTGTTCAAGTCCATGTGCTGAAACCACAATGGCTACATTGCATCCTGGTATGGCCCAGTGATGCCAATGATTATTCCAGAAATGGAATATCACCAGAACAATGCAAATTTTGGAGGCTTTACAATGAAACAGTTCTCATCAGCATTACTGCAGTTAACAATTCACTGCCCATCCTTCTCTTTCCTTCTGACTGCAACATGAGTGTTAAAATGTGTATAATAGAGCCAGGCTCTAGAGCAGTTTGCCTTCCCAGCATAACCAAAACAGCTGGGAGTCCAGGAGCTACAATCCCTATTCCATATCTCTTTTCTTCAAGTGTGTATTTCATTCCTAAGTCACAACCACACTCCCCTACTTTCTTATGCATGACCTACTGCAATGTTAACTGTCCTCAAACTTCATTAGCACCCCATCTGACTACTAAACCTGTTTTTATCAAGATTAAAGACCACAGTTAGCTTTGGAGCTCCAAGGCAGGCTGGCACTGTTTAACTAGATGATAACAAACAAGGCCAAAAAGTCAGCTTCTCCTAAGACATGCCCATAAAGTACCAAACGATGTTTATTCAATTGCACTGTGAAATGCTGCCTATTTATTTTATCACCAGGCCTTTAAGAGGAAATTTTTTACTACTTTCTTCTCTTTTTTTTTTTTAATGGCACCTCACACACACACAGTGCCAGACCCATGTCCTGAGTGACACTTGTGCTACCTTGGTGCCACTGAAAGGACTTGTCTCATTTCAGCCCATGGCTGCTACACCGCCCTCCCCTCCCAGCACTGACTGATGAATCCACGACGCACAATGCTTCCTCTTGGGCAAACACTACCCTGAAGTATCACTCTGCCAGTTTTTTCTTGCCTCCCTACAGCTGAGAACTGATACTAATTAGTGTAATGAGCCTTCAGCGTTTCGCTCGCTGCATCCGACTGATTTTGTCGCAATGGACAATTCCTTGCTTCCCAAGATAAATGATGCAATCTGTGCTCTTCCTGTTCTGTGCATGTACCATATCTCTATCCTTGCTCAGCTGCCTCTGATAGAAGGGCTCCTTTTCTCTCTGTGGACACATTTCATTAAGTCACACGTGGTCACAAATCACTTGGAGATGCAGAATGAGATCTGCCTCGCCCCAGCTAAATGCTGCCAATGTCATAATCAAATACGACAAGGAGTTCACCTGATCTGCTGAAAAGGTGAGCAAACAGCAGCTCCCTCCCAGTTCCACACCAAAGGATGCCCAGCTTACTTCTATTTGTAATAACAATCATTAAATACCAGATCATTCATTCACCTGCGTTGCCCACACTTTGCACTGTCATCTACAAGAAAAATTCAAGTAATAAAAGTTTTCTGGTATTTTATGAAGGAGCAAAAAAGGATTCAGGGAGCAAATAAAAACTGGGTCCTTATCCATGACATGGGGTCATCTCAAGAGTCTCTTCTGAGGAGCTTCAAATACTTTATATATCATTTGTTTAAAAAAGCCTTAGCACACCATTCTTCACCACTGGTTTTGGGGGGAAATGTCAATTTTCAGCTCTTATAACAAGTATCGACTTTTTGCAGAAAATGTTGACTTTTCCTCCTCAGTCCAACACCTGTTCCCCTCAAAACTCTGATTTTTTTTGTCAAAATCTCAAATTTTACTATCCAAAACATCAGAACTGGTTAAGAGAGATGTCTCAGAAAACAAGAATTTGAGGTTTCTAGGGCACCTGTTCCTCTCTTTCAGAGCATCTCCTTGAGGGGGGCACATTTTCCTTAAATGCAACACCAAGACTCCGTGACAGCAACTCAGTGAGATGCAGAAATATGATAAGACATGGGAGTTGTAGTTTGGCTGGAGGAGCCTGGACAAGGGCAACCAAACAACTCCCAGACAACACCGCGATGATGCTCCCAAATGGAAGTACTGTTTTAAAATGGGAAGATTTGGCTCCAGTTTTGATTATCTATCATTCACAGAAAAGCTTAAGCTTTCCATGGAGGAATAAAAAAAAAGTCCTGAAAAACATTTTCCCAAACAGCCCCACTTATATCCTCCTACAAGAGATGTCAGCAAATCCTAATTTTGCAGGCAGGGATATTGAGAAGTGGAGCCACTCATGCAACAAAGCAGTAAATCAATGAAAAACTAGGAATAGAACCTGACAGCTGATGAAAGCATATCACATTAACTAAAACTTTACTTTTAAATTTATGTCCTTTAGCCTGTTTCTAATTCCTGTATCCGATCTTATTTTAAATGTGGCTTGTATCCATAGAGCTGAAGAGGATTCTTAACTGACTTAAGCTAATTGCTCACATATGGGTTGCAATGAATTAACTGAGTAGATTTAAAAATCTGTTAGTTAAATCAGTGCAATCTCTGCATATAAACGAGCACTAAGAATTGCAGTTTGCAGATGATTGTTCTAAAACTTAAACCAAAACAAACAAGGCAGAAGGGCAAAGCGTGGCATCGTAGAATAAGTGATAATCACAAGCAAGGGTTTTGTGGAGGCCCAGGAAAAAAGAATGATAATAAAAAAGAATTCACTCCAGTGACTTCAGATCTCCAACAGCTTTTTCTAGAACCCATCCGTAGCCAAGGAGTCCAGGAGGCAGCACCCTGGCACCTGCAAATCTCTGTGTGGGAATCAGGCTTGTTTCAGCCAGCTGACACCTCAAAGCAAAGCAGGACAGTGACCTGTCAGCTGGCAAGGAAGAAAGAGAAAAAGGAAAAAAGAGAAAGAAGCCAAGAAGACCTCAGAGAGATGAAGGTGAGGGAGACTGAAGCCACTCCTCCCCAGCTGAGGTGCAGTATGTCCTGTTCTCCATCACCTCAGCCATCTCCAATAAAAACAAGCAGCAGGGATAAGTCTCTGCAAGCCACACCTGCATGACAATGAGGTGGTGGTGTTCCAAAATAAGATGCTTTTGAGCACATATATTTTTGGCGCTGTAGGAGGCTGAAAGGTTGTTTTGCCAAACTTGTTGTGTTGATTTCTGAAGAGAGGTTAATAATAAGCTTTACAAAAAAAGATGTTGAAAACAGGCCTGATCTAGATTAGGCAGTGTTGGTTGTCTCCTGTAATGCTAAGTAGGCTCACATATTAATCCTTCAGTATTAAACCCCATTGCTCAAAAAAGATGCTGTTTTTCTTCTCTAAGAAAGATCTGGCACAGGATGGGTTTACTTTGTCACCAAGTCGTTCATTTCAGTGTAGGAGCACAAAAAGGGACCTCAGTGCACAAGAGGCTGCTGTGATTTATGGTGGAATTGGCCACAGGCTGACATAATTCCTCCATTAGTAAATTATAGTTCTGAAAAAGCAGAATTAACTGAAATATGCTCATTTGTTGCTTACAAAATAACACAAACCCAAGTGCAAAGCTTGCTAACTCTTTCCTTTGCAAGGCAGTAGTGGGCTGGCTAAGGAAGATAGTACTGGATTGTGTTTGTTGCTTATCCTAGAAGGGTTTCCCCTTTTTTTCCCCATCTCCACTCGACCTTTTTTCCCAGTTGTTGTAAGCTCAATATGATTATGAAGATATTACAGCTATATCTTCAACATCACCAGAAATTCCCACTATAGGTGGAGGTAGCATTATGGGACTTCACCTTTACTAACCTCACAGGCTACTTGCACAGCAAATATCATCTCTCTGCAATACAGAAATATTTCCTCACAGGTTACTCTGCAATGAGACATATGAATCCAGGCTTTTTATATTTCTCCTTTGTGACGTGGGATTTCTAACTCTGCCTGTGAATTCCATTGAGGACCCAGGAGTTCCTATAAAAACGCTGTTTGCTTTCTTCGCAATAAATGTTCCCCTCTGTGCAGATGAACAATATTTATGGATCAGACCCATTTGCGATCCAGCTTCCATTTTAAAGCAGGCAAGCTGGAAATTGATGATCTTCTTTAAGGTCCCTTCCAACCCAAGCCATTCTATGAAAACAGAAAAAAAACCCCAAAACAACCAACATATACCTCACCAAAAAAATCAACACCCCTAAAACCATAATGAAAACACCTCCTTTTATTTTTTTATTATACATTCCACATGCCTTTTTGTTATACATTCCATGCCTTTGGAAGGATGTGGTTGTTTTGCATTTTACCAGACCTTGAATTCTTTCTTTGCCAGCACACTGTATCTTCCTTGTTAATGTTCTACTCTCACATAATTCTTCTTTCCAGTGTTGTGAACTCTCAGCTAACACTGTGCCTGATTCCCTCACATATTACTGGAGACCATTAAGGCTTTGAGGGACTTGAGCAGAGAATTAAAAATATCATCACTGCCATTACTGGAGACTGCTTCTTGCAATAGGTAGAAAGTGATGCATAGCAAGTGGTTTAATAAGTCCTTGCAGTTACTGAAAAAAAATTTAAAAATAGTAATAATAATAAAAAAAAACAAACCAACAAACAAAAAAAGAAACAAAAAACAAATACACTCACTCTTCTTTGGACCTTCCTGCTCAAAAATGTGTCTACCATCTCTCCCACTACATCCCTTCTGTAAGTGTCTCAGGAAAAGAGGAGCAGAGGAAGGGTTGATTTCCTCCAGTGCCCAGGCAAAGGAAATAATGTGTTTTAGGAATGAGAAATGATGGATTCAAATTGTCCCTGTATGAAATCTGGCAGCTACACCAAGGCCACACCTCCAGCCTGCAAACAGCAAAGTGTTACCAATAAGGCATCCATTCTCCAGGGCGGGCCCGCAAGCAATAATTATTGAATAATGATAATGGCGAGGAGACACAAAGAGATAACAGCTCTGCATCTGGAATTCTCTGCAAAACAAATTCAGCCCTCTGCTAGCATCTAATCCTTCAGTGCATCCTCAGACATCAGGCAAGAGCCACTGCAGAATGCTGGAAGGGCATTTGGGGGACTGAGCTGCAGCAGGCAGAGCAGTCACAGAGTAGAAAAGCAGTTCAGGGTTGTGTGTGTGGATGCACTAAACTCTCCTTTATTTGTTTACTTTCCCCCACATGCATGCACGGCGAGCCTTCAAACCTCAGCTGAATCCTAATTCTGATACTAAAAAAACCACAACAAATTGCACTTACAGAACTGCTCATCCGAGCATGGTGTCTCTGGGCACTTCAAAACAGTAAAGTTAAACGAAGCATTCAATACACACTTATTAAAATAAAGTATCCACTAGAGAAACCTGATGGGCTCGCAGAGCACTGCAAAACAGTCAGGAAAAAAAACCAAAAATATACACATATTACAAGCAGTAGTAGATAGAATTCCTGTCAGAGGAAAAGAAAAAATAAAAAAACCCCAAATTCTCCAGAAAGCTTCACAAACCCCTAGCAAGACTTGGACAAAGTTTTAAGAGAGCTCATTTAAGTGCTAAGTAAAGCTGGCACTGAGAATTCAGGATGCACAGAAAGATTTAAAATTCCTAAGAGGTGCTATCACAATCTCAGGGGAGCTGAGAGACTTGCAATGGGTACCTTGCTGAACACATTAACAGTCCAAGTCTTGCTGGAAGTTTCCAGTAAAGAAAAACTAGGGCACTAGATAGGAACAAATGCATGGAAGTGGTTCATATATACTCATGTGAGCAAAAAATCTAAGCTGCTTTTGCATAGCAATTGACAAATTTTAATTGGGGACTAGTACGATCAAAAAATTCCCTCTTGAAACAGATTTGTAAAGTGAAGTTACTTGAATACTGAAATAAATGACCTGATTTTTCAAAATATGGAGCTATTCATCATAGCCTATTGAAGTTCAATAGAGTTGCAAGCACTCAGCATCTTCCAAAGTCAGGAAATTCTTAACTAGCTTCCTGAAAAAAAAAAAAAAAAATGGATTGGGTCAACCAATTTATGGACCTTAGCGTTCATTTTTAACTCTCTGCTTAATATGAATCAGGAAGCTTGAAGCCTCAGAAGATATCAGCAATATTCCAGAATGGAGGATCCAGTGCTTTATCCAAATATTTTGGGTTTTTTCCTCCTTAGCTGTTCTCTACCAACCCCTCCACACACTTGATTTTAATATAACATAATAGAAGAATCATCTTTTAAAGGGGTACAAATTGTGTATAAGTGAATATATGGGGACTGATCGATAATCACGATGACACCCATGAAGAAAATTGATGATCAGCCTCTCATTTTGGTAGCAAAATGTTTAAAAATCTTTCAGATAAGTGGCACTGCCCTTTTTCAGTGAGTTAAGAATATCAGGTCCTGATCAAAAATTGAAATATTTCATTGGAAAGTAAATGACAAAGTACCAGGTTGACAGAGCCCCTTTGTTAGACAAGGAGGAAAAGAAAAGAGAAGAGAGCTGTAATGCAACCTCTATATCACTTATTATAAGACACAGAGAAGGGCAATCTACAGCTATAGCTCTCCCTCTTAGAAGGCCCATGGATAAAAATTGACACAGTGTCACTAAAAGCAATTTATATCCCCTGGCTGATGCAACTCAGCACAGCCAAACAGCAGCCAAAGAACAGGCCCATGTTGTTTATCTTCATAGAAACCAGAGACCGAGGGCTACAGTTTTTCTCTGCCTATATAAGAAAACTCATTTTAACCTCCTTATAGAGAAAAATATTTTACATATCTATGTAGAAGAGCTGAACACATTTTACCTGTTAATACACGTTTAGGCTCAACAGGTGGATGACAGCACTGATGTACTGCACTTACAGGGCAGCACAACATTTGCCTCTAAGGAGAAACAGTGCCAAGATCCAGCTGAACCAAGAGGTTTTCAAAACTCTTTGCCATAAAAGACAATATTCTGTCACTGCTAGGAAACTTCAGGATATTGTTTTCCATGCAGATGTAGCTATAGTGTCTCTCTCAGTAGATTCACGTTAAAAAACCAGAGGAATAAAATTTTCTCAATTTCAAGATGAGTTGAAAGAGAAACAAGTGTGGTGCTTGCTTAAAATACCAACTAAAGGCTAACGAAGTCTCTAGAATAATTCTGATTATACCCAAAAGTGTTCTTCCTTTTTTAATTTCTTCAGGATTCCTTGTTCTTTGAGCTAATTCTACCACTTAGACCCAAGAGAGAATAAAGACTCAGCTGCATAACATTTAGTCAATACAGATAAGCTCACAGAAATATCCCCTACGAAAATCAATGTGCAAATTCAAGCAGGCCATTCTGATCAGGTGGAATAAAGGTTGTACAAGGTTGCCAATTATTTTGGCTTCTCTTGCATTTTTTGAATATTTATAAGCAAGGGAAGTCACTTGCTGCCTACAAGATAGGATCTAGCTAACACTTTGACCACTGTCATGCCCTTCTTGACCAGCTTCATTCCAATAACATTGTGTAATTAATAATGCTATATAGTGCTGCACAATGTTTAATACTTGTAATTTTTGTTAAGCTATAACAATGTTTATAACCAGAAAAAAAAAAAAAAAGTTTTCCAAAAAGTTGATTTTTCTGAGCAGCTGGTGAGTTTGATCATAAAAATTTGCTAGTGAGGGAAAAAAGTACACCAAACCAGTCATATTTTTTGCCATTTTTGAATGGCCAAAATAAAGATCTACCCTCTTTAAAAAAAATTAAGCTTCCCTATCCTCCTTCGGAGTGCAGTGAATGTACTTTCAGTGTGAAATCTCCATTTCAATAGAACCATCTCTTTTCAGACTAACACTGGGACATTTCAAACAATTATATAATCATTAAATTAAGCCCAAAAAGCTTCTTTAAGGTATTACTGCCATCACTGTATAGATGGGTAAAGTAAGTACAAAACAGTTTAATGACTTGCCCGAGATTGCACAGTAAACATTTGAGAAAAATGGAAAAATGATGATTCAAAAAGAGCAAAACATTCATAGGATCTTTTTAAGCTGTTCACAGCCTGAAAAGCAATTACTTAGTGGTCCTCAAAGGATGCCATGAAGGATGCTTATCTCTTTTCCTGAGCACTGAAAATTACCAGTGACAGACAGCAAAAAAAGAATTGTAACCAGGAAAAGAATAAAAAAAAAAGGAGAATTAGGTCTATAGAGCTCATTTCTCTCCAGCTCACAAGGCAAATTTGTTGGCCTGAAAAGCATGCTCACTGAATTGCAGCTTTGAATGTATTTCTCATGGTGTGACTCCACAGCTGCAAAATCCCAGCTGCAATTAGGGAGCTGTAGGGCTGGATCTTATATCATCGCTATACACGCCGGCTCTCCAGCGGTGGCTGCGGCAGGCTGCAGCTGGCCTGCCATCAGCCCCAGCTGCTGTCAAGCAGCAAGGCAGTAACTGCAATTGTGTGTAAACAGTAGTAAAACACTAATTTCACAGGTGTGGAAATGGGCTGAAAGTGCTTAGTGTGGTTTCAGTCCAGCACTTCAGTCAGGTGAATACGACTTCCTTGGGAGAAGGCACAGAACGGGGTTTTACACAATCAGACAGGGAGAGGTGATGAGGTGAGTGTTAAGTCTTCAAACAAAAACTTAATCATTGAATTTAAAAGTAAAATCACTTTAGAGAAAAAAAACCCCTCATGATTCCAGTCGTCCAACAATTAAAGATTGGGATGGTGACTTTTTCTCAACATTTGTCTGGGAGGAGGATTCTCATGTCTTCTGTAGCATGGTTGCTCTCAAAAGAAATGCTGCATCAAATCCTTCACAGATGCTAAGGATGAATTAACAGAATGGTGGTTTACATCCAAACCCACAAATTCATTCCTTCCTCAATATTCAAGTTGATCCATTTTGGTGAATCCTTCTGAGTACAACTCCTAAAGGGTACAATCAAAGCTCTCATTCAGCTGGTGTAAGTCTAAGATAATTTCACCGCTAGAAGACATTGACAAAGTTAAAAGGACTTATATAGTGCTCAACATCCACTCAAACAATCATTTATTGTACAGCTTTATTTGACCTGTGGCATGTGGCTATGCCATCTTTCCCTTCCTGGGTCCCCCTGTAAAGCCCATTTAACATTTAGAGAAGAAAAAAGTGCTGAGACTCAAAACAGATCTCATGGGCAACAGCACACCAATACAGCACAGGTCTCCCCACAGCAGGGTTTCATTTCAAGCTTCCAGTGCTGCTTAGGAATTTCACATTTCATTCTTAAGTAGAGAAAACCATCTCTCTACCTCTCCAAGAGCTAAGCAAGCCTTGAAAGAAAAAAGCCAAAACCAACAGTACCCAAAATGTTGAAAGCTGTCAGGTCAAAGACAAGACAAAAAATATTCTACCAACCATCCTCTGCAAATACACCTCCTCTCTTTCGGTTTGTTCCAAGTGTAAAGCTCCAGAAGAAGAGGAGCTGCCCTACTACAAACTGTTGTCTAAGTAACATAAAGACATGAATTAGGCCAGGAGGTCTTTTGTAGATAAAGATGAGAGTAGTTGAGGAGCTGCCAGTTCCCTTCCTGCCTCTTACAGGTCTGTTGCTTTACCTGCCTGATCAGCCAAGTGTCGAGGAAAAGTTCCCCTTGGAAAGGGTTTTCCTGTTCTCACACAGTGCTGGCACACGTGGCACGAGCTGCATTGGCCACTGCTGCAACAGTTGGGAAGGAATGCCAAGCCCCACCATCGTGAGCAGACTGTTTATCACTGACACCAGAAAGCTGCTGGAACGGGAGGACTTGGGCCCAGCACTGCCAAAAGGGGATGTTTGGCCTGGCAGTGAGAAGATAATAGGATGCCACAGGGCTGTCCTAACTTATGGTACTGGCACTACTCTTTGGGTAGAGCTTGCTTTCTTGAATTGGCAGAAAGACACCAGAGTTCAATCCTTCTCTCCCCAAATGATTCTTCAATCTGTCACAAAGAACAACTAATGGACACTGAAAGGAAATAGGTGATTTTTTTTTTTTCCCATATGTTAGAGAGATTCTCCAATATACAGTTTAAATTTCCCCTTTGGAAGAGAAATGGCACAAGCAGGAATTAACCTAATTTAAAGATCTCTGCTGTTGGCCTACAAAAGGAACAGGATGATTCAGTAGTCAGAGACTGATTTGCTGTCACCATTTATTCCAAGATCCCTGTTTACTCTAATAAATCCTTATGCTCTTGCCTTACTCCAGAGGACAAATAATCACCAGGTCTTCCTCATCTAACAGGGTCAGGAAGATAAATGCCCAAAGCCACTCAGCCTCACAGACAGCAACAGCTTTTGGCTTTCATGGTGTTCTCCTTCACAGCTACTTCTGTTCGTGCTATGGGGTCCTCCAGGGATGATTTGTCATGGTCCATAGCAAGCTGCCTAACAGTTCCCCGCATAATTCAGTGACAGGTTACATCATTGTTTCTCCTGGAGTGCCTCAGGGGGTCTCCTCCTTCTTGCTTTTCCCTTTGCCAACTTCCACTCACATCTACCATCTCAGCAGGGATGTTATTTGAAGCAATGACAATGTTTTGGAGCAGGTTCCAAGGTAAATTAGTTTGCATCCGTTATGAATTCTGCTATAAACTATACTTACAGCCCACAAAAAAATCTCCAGGATAGAAAACTTTTAAAGACAATGGAGGCTCAAAGATCCCAGTGTTTTATTATTGACCTAATCTCTCCCTTAAGAAGCAAAAGTAATCTTGCTGCAGCAGCAGTTTGGGAGATACCACTTGAATAAAATAACAATAGGAATAAACTCAGTCAAATCCCTTTTCTTAAAGGTTATTAAATCCTCCTGAAGCAGGGGAAGTGTCAAGAATAAAGCTTAGGACAAATGGCTGGATATAATTTTTACTTTCATATGTGTAAAGTAACTCAAGAGCCTTGAAGGAAAGAATCACTTCCTTGGGTATTCTGATTCAGTGAGCTAAGTTGAAATTCATTCCAAAACATGTTTCCCATCATTACAAAGGGACATTTGAGTCAACTATGTTCTCAAAGTATTATTTACATCCACTTCTCAGGATTTCATCAAATGCAAAGTGACTACACTGATTGAACGGACACAGCTCCTTAATTGCTTCCAGAAAAGAGAGCTGCTTGAATTTTATTTATTTACTTACTGATTTATTATTATTATTTAGCTGTCTGCTTCCAGCTGCAAATACATCTTTGCTGCTCCATTAACCTGACCACATATCTGTCTTTCAAATTCAGCCCAGATTGTCCACACAGGAAATATCTCTGCAACACTTGGGGAAGCCATGCCCCGCATTTTATGGCCAAATCGTGGGTTACATTTTTAATGAACACCTGCCCAGTTTTCCTACACAGTAAATAGATATTCTCCAAGAGATTGTGTGTGTACATCTAACATCAGGTCCTAGCAAGAGTTGCAATGTCAAGGGAGCATCAGTACACATCTTTCTTTTGCTGTTCCCAAAGGAAATGTTGCCTTGCCACCACAACCCTAACACACAGTGTTTGCTACTTGTTATATTCCTCTGCCAGCAGATGTTTAAGCCAGATGTTTCACTGCCAGTTTCTGATTGGTTCACAAAGCAGACAGTTTGTTCTTAACAAAGAGGGATTAAAAAAAAAACCAAAACAGGAGAAATTTACACAGCACAATTGGGTTACGCTTCCAGTCACCAGCAGAGCAATAGTGAATTTCCAGTGGGGTGTAGGAAAACAAGACCCAATCATAAGACAAGGTACCTGTGTTGACCAGTTTGCCCTTCAAGATAAAGGATGTAGAAATGCTTCACACAATGTTACTCAAATCACCATCTAGACATCTATTTACCATTTCCTGAAACAAGAAAATTAATCAAATCACTATTCTCCTGTTGTGTATGACTAGCCAGCAGAATATGCTTTTTCAGAATGCTCACAGGCTCAGATTCCAATGTCAAAGATATCCCTGTTAGAATTTGGGGCATTATGCTACGCATTAAAATAAATTCTTTAGAACAAGGTAATAAGAATTCTTATTCCTCCTGCTCCTGGGTATAAGATTACCTCAGCAAACTCAGAAAGTTTTCCTTACCATCCCATCATCATTAGAATGGCCTGCTCAGAATTCAGTATTGACACTTGGTGTCCCCTATTTAATCTGATGATGACTACAAATGTCAGGCTTTGTCCTCTTGGACCAGGGTTCCCATGTGATGCCTGTCAAATTTTTACTATGCTTTTTTACCTTCCTTTCAGCTGCTATTACATTGCATGGTGAAGAAGAAAAGATGTTTTCTTTCTGTTGACTATAAACATCTTCACTGCACTTCAAAGTAGCAGGGGGGAAATAATTACAAATGGTGAAAAACATTGCTCAAAACAAAGAGGAAAAAAGAGAACCCTTCTCTTTAGTGGGTTGATGCATCGATATAGATATTTGATACATGACCTTTCTATACCCAGGTGCACTGCAATATGTCAGGGATCACTCTGAATAAATAAGATGATCTTCCTCCAAAATGTACCACTACCGACTCTGACACAATATTTAAAAAACAAAATCCTGAAATTATGTACAATACTCATTTCTGTTCCCTACTAGACACTTATCTTTTTTTACCTCCGGGTAGGACACTCTATAAAAGTAACTCCTTTCCCAAATCCCTACTGGAAGCAACAGGAATATCATGTTACAATCAGCTCCACACAGACAAATGTTTTATTCATACCACACAACTAAAAAAAAACCAGATACCAGTTAATTTTATCTAAATAAAAACCACAACATGGCTTTTAAATGCTTTCAAATTCTTAACCTGCTAAGGTGTATTTTACCTATTTGGGATGAGTGGCATCAAATGCAGGTACTGAGAGTGAAACCCCAGAGATGTTTACAGTAAGTCATGGAATTCTGGGGCCCTTCCATATATGCTGCAGATAAATGGATTATTACTAACACAAGTTTTAAAACAAGTGATGAAAGACAACTTCATTTCACTTAGCCAAAAGAATTTTAAGCAGGAGAAACAGAGAAATCTGCTGCCATTTTCAAGTTTGATGCTGCTGCTCTTCTCTTGTAATTCTTCCCCACTACCACCTGTTTCATACTTGTCATTAATATAATAATTACTGAATTGTTAGTCAGAGAATTTACAAGCACCACTTGTTATTTCTTGGAGATTAAGGGAAATTGCCATAGAAAAGAAAGCTATGGTTGGGAAGATATAAACACAGGAATCTTTTTCCTGGGATTTGAATTTGTTCCAGATCTGAAGAAGCTTAGGCTGCACTAAAGATTTCTGAATGCTATTAATTAGACCATATAACACTCTCTCTTATTTAATATAAAACATTCTACATAAGTAATAGGGGGAAATATTGTAATAGCACAGGCCAACAGGGAGCAAAGCTACTTAATGAATTGAAAAGGAAGAATTATTTAAAGAATGCAGGAGAACTACTAGGCCAGAGTCTCCCCAGATTGAGGTATATTGGCAGAGCAGCAGAGGGAGGTTAGAAAGGGAAACAAGACATAATGACCCTCAGAACAGGGTAAACTGAGAATAGCTGACACAAAGAAGACACTTTTCAACAAGTACTACGTCTCCTAAAACACATAGTACCCTAAATAACTCCTGGAATCTTGGATACCAAATCTGGGTAATAATTAGTCTACCTGAGAACAGCTGGAGAAACAAACTGTCCTATGTGCTGTGTGGAACCTGCCCTCTCTAAAGTACAGTATTTTGTGATCATAGAATGGTTTGTGTTGGAAAGGACCTTCAAGTTCACCTTGTTCCACCCCCTGCCATGAGCAGGGACACCTTCCACTCCCCCAGGTTGCTCCAAGCCCTGTCCAACCTGGCCTTGAACATTTCCAGGGATGGGGCAACCACAGTGTCTCTAGGCAGCATGTTCCAGGGCCTCACACCCTCAAAATAAAGAATTTTTTTCCTAATATCTCATCTAAACCTACTCTCTTGTAGTTTGAAACCATTCCCTTTTGTTCTCTCACTCCAGGCCTTTGTAAATACTCTCTTTGTTGTTGGCTCCCTTCAAGTACTGAAAGGCCACAATTTGGTCATCCCAAAGCCTTCTCCTCCCCATTTCTCTTAACCTTTCCTCATAGCAGAGGTGTTCCAACCTTCTAATCATCTTGGTGGCCTCCTCTGGACTTGCTCCAGCAGGCTGATGTTTTTTCCTGTGCTGGGGTCCCCAGAGCTGGGTGCAGCTCTGCAGGTGGGGTTTCACCTGAGTGGAGCAGAGGGGCAGAATCCCCTCCCTCCCCTGCTGCCCACGCTCCTCTGGAGGTAGCCCAGGATGTGTTTGGCTTTCTGAGCTGCCAGAGCACATGGCTGGGTCATGTCCAGCCTCTCACCCACCAGCACCCCCAAGTCCTTCTCCCCAGCACTGCTCTCCATCTGTTCCTCCCCAGCCTGTGTTGATCCCAGGAGTTGCCCCAATCCAGGTGCAGCACCAGCACTTGTTCTTGTTAAACCTCACGTGATTACCCATGGGCCACAGCTCAAGCTTGCCCAGCTCAATGTCCTTCTTTGAACCCATCTGATAAAAATGAACTATTTTCAAACAGCCTCTCTACCACCAGGAAACAACAGCAAACAAAGTTCTCTGCACAGTAATGATAAGCAATGAGCTTGGAGCTTCCAAGGTCCTTGGTCCACATCATGCTAAACAGGAACTTAATAAAATCCCAGTGGATTACCAACGCAAAAATAAATAAAAATGAAAAGTGGGAAACCAGCAGACAAAAGGCAGAAGGAGAACTGCATGGGGAGAGAGACATTCACAGAGAATGAAAGGGCAAAAGTGTAAGACAAAGAGACCACATTCTGAACAGAAAAGAAATTAGGATCTAACTCCCTGTGGGGGTAAAGCAAGGGAAAAAACAACATATGCTGGGATAACAAGGAAAAACAAGCAAAACATTTACATTTCTTTTCACATAACTGAAAAAGTATAAAGCATAAGAAAAACCAGCTTGGTACTCAGGGGGTTTCTCAGTATTGTTTTGTTTACAAACAGAGACCCAGGACTTTGCTTAGAGCATCTCCCATTAGCTCTACAGAGCAGAATTACAAATGAGACATCAGATCATTCTCTGGAAGTGACGCTAATGTCAGTCTCCGATGGTTAATAAGCTTCTGCTTTGTGGAGGTTTTGGCTGAAAGTTCATGCTGCAAATCCACATAGAACTGGGCAAACATCGGATTGGAATCCTGCAAAAGATGCCAAACACTTGCATCAAAAATCCAGAAAGATGAGAAAAACAACACTCTCATCATTTGACAATGTTGCTTTTCCTTCCCTGTCTCCTGCAAAGTGACACAGATACTGGAAAGAATCTCATTTTCAGTTCACTCCTTGTTACCAAAAATCCTCACTCAATTTATAGACTATAATTATAAACCAGACAGTGAAACATGAAGAAACTGAAGACAACAGCTGTTCTCCAATCCAGAGCTAAGAATACAACATTAGCAGTCCCAAAAAGCAATTACAGCCTACAGGACCTTTAAACCAGAAAAACCTGAAAGTCAAAGTCAAAGGTTGAGTTTCACTTTGCAGCCTGAGCTGCCAGTCCATCATTTGTGACTGTAAGCTATTGACAAATTGCTCCATCAGGTTACAAGATACTGGCATCGTTTATCTGTTACTGAAATGCAGTTAAAACATTCAAATATAATAAAGCGACACCTCTACATCATGTTGGAAGGTAAGCAAGGAACAGCGATCAACCAAAATTAGTGCTCCAAGGGAGGGACAGCACAAGTGTTTGACACATCATCAAGGATTACTGCCCTGCTTAACAAGATTCCTCTGATGACAGGCAATGACAAAAGTGATGGCTAATAAGCTGGACTATAGATTTTGCAGAGCAAAGCAGAAGGTGCCACATGGCCTTGCTCCTCTTCTGAAGGCAGTGCACAGGGCTCACATTTTTGGGGGTTGTCTGAGTCTAGAGAGAAGTCAGAATGAATTCAGAACAGAATGACTCAAAAGGTGTCATAACTGAAGTAAACATTAACCTTCACAACATCTGAAAAGATATCTTCTTGTCATAGCTGCTCTGGATTTTATTTAACTGTTGTGGGGGCTTTTTAGCCTATTTTGTGTTAGGCATGCACACTGAAAGCAGAATACACTACAGCATTCTACCTGTGCTCACTGTAGCGAGCTAAAGGATCACGGAGAAATGTATGGAGGGTATAGAGATGCTTTTCTTCACTCTACTCTTTCTTATGACTTCTTATACTAAATGAAACTGAAATTTAGAATTTCTTCCTGCTTTGCTTGTTCATCTTTTCTCCCAGCTTGACTTTTCTTTTTTAGCCTTACCCTCAGGATTTCTTACCCTTGGCTCTGCCATTCCAAGCACTTTTTTTCCTCTGTACTCAGCCAGGTCTCCCTCACTGTGACTTCAGCTGTAGGAGTTAGGAAAATTGGCTGCTTTGATTAGAAATGTGTGAGTGGAAGGGAGATAATAGCCTGGTTCTCTACACCTGATCTCCCAGTGAGAGGTCATTGATAGGTCAACAGCTGAAATAAGTGTCTCATCACATGAAGAGTTTGTGAAGGAAAATCTGTACTGCCAAATAAAGTGGAGCACAGCAGCACTGGGAGCTGGAGGGGTTCGAGTTATCTATATATTTAGGTTGGTTTGTGTTTAGCAAATTTTGTTCTAGGAAGGAGCTTCCAGGAACTGCAGAACAGATGCACCTGAGGGACTGGCAACTCCATCCTCCCAGAAATGGATTTGCCAAAGGGGCAAGGGAAGCTGTAGCCACCCTTCTCCAAGGCTATGCTCTCGTTCCGTATGCAGTCAGGCTGCAGGAATAATCTGGAAGCAAGGGGACTTCCTTAAGCCAGTCCACTGATGGGCTCTGATTAAATTATCTCCAGACTAACTCCAACTAATTTGTTGATTGACACTTGTAACATGAAGACCATCCCAGATCATTTGACACTGGCCATTGGTGAATCACCAAGTTAAAGCCCTTACTTTAAATGTGACTGTTATGAATGAAACGTCAAGCAGTGACATTTGATATTTTGCACCAATTACTACTGTGCATGAGGGCACATAAGCACCATTTAAGCAGAGTCAGACTCAGGCTTTTAGGAGTTCAGGGATCAAAAGAGACAGACTACTTGTCTTGTCTAGGTGTAGAGACTACATAACTATTGAGAGTCCATTAATCATGTAGAGAAAAAACAGCCATTATGGCTAATGAACAAAAAGAGATGGACACAAGGAGTTGGAAATGGATGGGTGCCTCTTATGCCACACATCATTTGCTCCTCCTGAACAGCCACTGGTGCATGTGTCAAACTGAAATGAATTAAAAAAATAAAGAGCTACTGTTGGGTTAAATGTGACACAGAGAGAAGAAATCTGAGATCAAGTCACACACTTTCCAAGAGTGGGAGGCACAGAGCTGTGAAAGCTTGCCCCATTACTGCTTAACTTGAATGGCCAAAACAAGTAGAATGCATCCTACAGACAATGTTCCTGTGTCAGGTATGCTGAGAGTCAAAGCCCCGCTCCTTCCCTCAAGACTCTTTTATCACCCTGACATTTATAGCAGCACCTGTACCATCTTGCCTGTCTTTCCCATGTCTCACTCCTGTAGGAAATTACTGATCAGGACTTTCATTCCACTGCATTTCAGACTCAAACTATCAAACAGAGGTGAAAGGAAGCAAGAGAGGAAATCTGAGGAATGAGGGAAAGTCTGGGGATGTATCAGGGGACAGAACAATGTTTCCAATCCAAAATGTGGTGCTAAATAGGCTTTCTTTAGAGAAAGCTTAGACGTTTAGAACTAAACTTGGTGGCTTTTTGAAACCTTTTGTCTGCACGATTTTTGAGACAACTGTTGAAACAGAGGTTTATTCTTGACAAAGATGTAAAACTGGGGTACTTTTTCAACAGAAAAAGACTAAAATTCTCAACTCAAGACTCAGAGGCTACGATTCCCATAAGAACATGCACTTCCAGCTTTCTTATTTTCTCTTCTGAGCACACCATTGACCCTACCTACAGCATCCCCCAGCTGTTTGTGTAGCTGCCTCTTGTTTTAGAGAGTGTGTTGAGAGGAAGCCAGCATGATGGATAACAGGAGTCCTTTGACATACCATGTCATTTATCACATAACAGCCTCAATCCTGCTAAGGGGGCCTTCTCCATATGTCACTGTCAGCTCCTGTGCCACCTCAATGCATCAAAAAGAAAAGTTTGAATATGAAGCACTGTAATTCCTAAGTCACAGCTCATTGCAGCTTTCCAGACATGAAGAACCATTCTGTCTATCTGCCAGCTTGTTTGTTTAATTTTCACTGTCTCACATATGTGAGAAATTAAGTCTTCAGTGTGGAAGAAAACCAGAAAAAGTCAGAGGTTTAGCAGAGGGAAGGAAGATAAAAATCTCTAATTCCATCAGGAATCCAATGTGACATTTTGAAGTGGAAAAAGAAAAGGCAGCCTATGAGCAATAGGTATTAGGGAATTACTAAGAATTCTACCTTCTTCCTACTCAAGGAAAGAGGTTCTCTAATGGGCTGAGAGGTTCTCTAATGGGCTCATGTGAACATAGCAAGCTTAAAGCAATGCAGATAAGCTCCTGAACTTGGCTGCCTAATGGATGCCTATCTCATCTCTTCCACCCCTTGAAAGGTACAGAATGCAGTGAAGGCTTCCAGGAAAGCCTCTTTCAATTATCCAGCAGGTCTTGCTTTGGGCTACCTAAATTAATCAGAGCTCACCCCCCAGTGCAAGATTTCAGCGAGTCGGTTCCCAGGGGACACCTGAGAACACAAAGAGGAAGCCAGAGCCACTGCCCCTACAAACCTCCCTCATCCTGCCCTGCTCAGAGCCCACCCTCTGCAGAGCACCCCCCAGCACCATCAGGGCATCCATGACTCTCCAGCTGAGTCCAGAACAGGCTCTTCTTAGTTCAAGTGTCCTTGAGTGACCCATGACTGAGCACAGCTCCCACACCTAACCAGGCAAAGTGTCCTACTACCCACCCTGTCTATGAATCACCATTTGGAAAGTCAAAGTTATAACCTTCCTTTTCACATTCTTTTAGCAGCTAACAAAGCTTACATTCCTGGCCCAAACTTATATGATTCATTTCACAGACCCATTTCCCAGGTTAGATAAATTTGTGTATTCCTTCCAATGATTCACAGACTCCCCCAGCATGAACAGTGTTAAACTCCAAGAATTCAGATGTCATTTTGGATCACAATAAGTGACTTAAAATATATGGTTTCCTACTTCCTTGGATCATTGTCATATAGTCTTGATATAGTTTCCTTCCAAAAGAACCACAGGCAATCTACAGCTTCAAAATTAATCAATAAACCTTTATTATGCTAACCCTTAATAGGATTACTAATATGAAGGAACTTTAACATGAGGTTTTTTTCCCCAGGAACTGTTTACTGACAAAATCTCATCCTTCTGTGACACTCACATTGCTACTGTCCTTTCCTGACATCTACTCTTAAAGAACCGCTGAAGGGATATTAAACACAATCTTCTTTAAAAGCAGTATTTCCATTAGTCATAAGTCAGAAGACTCAAAAGTTGCTATTTTTGGTGCAAATTTCAGTGTACTGAAGATCTTTGAGCAGTTTAGCTTCAGCCCAAATAGCCTCCCATTCCTGTGTCAGATTGAACCTCTTCATCCTCTCTTGAATATTTGCAGTAGATGTTCTACATAGATATATTAAAAATGTGAAAAAATAAGAGCCTATTGAGCCTGCAGAAAGGCTGTGAGCTAAGTCACTAAAAAACCCTTTAAAGGCCTTTGTAGACCTATAGGCAGCTCTTTCCCTCAAGCTGCAGGATGGAGCTCTGAATCAACAATATTTCTTTTGCTTTCCTCTGTCTTTCAGAGTTTGGCATAAAGACAGACTTGTTTATGTGTATGTAGGGAAAGTAGGAAGCATGAGAATGATAATTCAGCTAGGGGCAAGCCTTGGTCATTATTTGGGCCACTAGGCAACAGGGTTGAATTATGGCTTGCCATGACAATACCCTAAATAACTGTTAGCAGGAAATATTATCTTGCATTACAGAAACAATTACAAGAGTTAACCATTTGGAAAAGAAAATCATGCTGCTGAAGGACTGCCATTCAGCCACCACAGCTCGCATTCCTCAGATTAAAATAGACATTTCAAAGGGAAAAGAAGATAAATCAATCCAAGTTTATGTCCAAGTAACGCAACATGTTTTCAGGGTAGCACACACCAAAACATATGCATATTTGTGTTGCTGATTTGCACAAACTCATTCCCACAGGATGAACATCATAATTGAAAATGAGAGCACAAACGACCACTTAAATGCCTAAACCCCAGCCTGAGTAATTGTGCATGCACACACATATCTGTTTTTCAAGCACAACTGCGTCCTTTCAATCCTGACAGTCTGGATCAAAATGGTTTCTATTAACATTATATATGCATTTACATGCATAGAATACAATATCATTTGGACCTCAGAGTTTTTGGCAAACCTCAAAGCAAACTCCTTATTTAGGTTTACCTGAGGTTCAAGCAAGAATCAGCAATGACAGAGTCGTACACGCACCACAGCTAGCTTGTGGAGAATTAGATATGTGCTCTTTAGGGACCAACCCATCTGGGACTGCATGTAAAATTATGGTTTCAGAGCTGCCACGTGTGTTTCTCGGAGATTAATAAAATACTCAGGGAAAAACACAAAACAGAAGGGGTTTGATTGCACCTAAGTGATTTCTTTTCGGTGCTTTGCAACATCTGCTGCAGACCTGGTTGCCACAACTTCTACCCAATGGCCTAAAACCAGAAACACACAACATTCACAAGCAATGGGTCCATCAGTTATGAAAGAGCCAACTCCAAAGGGGTGACAGTAAGCAATGCCTGAAAGTAAAGCAGGTGCTCTGTTATGGCACTTTGAGACCAAAGATAAATAAAGATAAATAAAATAAAGACAGAAAAACTTCTGTCATCAGTCCCCACTGTCAGAACAGATACATGTCAGTTAAAACAAGGAGAGGTATGAGCACTGTCAAAGCCAGTTCATTATAGAATGATACACTCCTAGTGAGCCCTGAAATTGTGTGGGATCTGCTGCTCCAGCTGGATCCCTACAAATCTATGGGGCTTGACAGGATTCATCTGAGGATCTTCGAAGGGCTGCTGATATTATTGGAAAACCCTTCTCAATGATTTTCGAGCAGTCTTGGGCATCTGGAAAGGTCCCTGATGATCGGAAGCTGCCAAACCTTGTCCCAGTTATCAAGAAGGGCAAGAAGGAGGACCCCAGTGTCTGTCAGAGTCACCAGTTTGGGTCAGATATTAGGAAAAGGTTCTTCACCCAGAGGGTGGCTGGGCACCAGAACAGGCTCCCCAGGGCAGTGGTCACAGCACCAGCTTGAGAGAGTTCAAGAAGCATTTGGACATACTCTCAGGCACATGATGTGACTCTTGGACTGCCCTTTACAGGGCCAGGAGCTGGACTCAATGATCCTTGTGGGTCCCTTCCAACTTGGCATATTCTGTTGTTCTGTGATAAATAACAGCCCTGAGCTGGATTTTTGTTTTGATAAGAAATTGTGTAATGAAAAGATACACTTGGTTTGAAGTATTTCTACTGTTTACAGCAAAAGAGCCTTTCTCTTAATATTCTCCTTTTTATTTACATTCCCAGCTGTATTACTGTTATGAGCCTGAACGCTGAAAGCCATTGATACAGACACTATTTGATTTTTGAACAGACTACATGCTGGATAGGATTACATCCCATTCAGAGCTGTCTAAAGATAGACAGAGAAGTAGCACAGTTCAAGGGTGCCCTCACCTGCATGTCAGAGAAAGAGACAGAAATTATTGTGACTTAAAACACTTTGCTGTTCTCCGCCTGAAATCCAGCATGTGCACAAGACCAGACAACAAAGTTACTCAAAAGCAAACTCTCTTCTGTGTAACATGCATGTTCTGGAGGGGAAAACAACTGTTCTCCCACCATCTTTGGATTGCCATGCTCAGCCTCTAAGTGGATTTACAGCAGGACCCTTGGCAGGTAAATCTGCAGACTTTGGTTTGGCTATTGCATGCAGATGGCTCAACCCACAAAGTGTCAAGCTGCCTGTACAGAGATCTCTGTCTAACCCCAAAGATGTTATTTTTGTCATCTAAAAATATCCATGAGAAACATATTTTAGTCTTAATCTCCCATAGCTGCTTCTACTTCGTGTTCAGACCTTGTGTCACCACTCTGCTCTCACAGATGTAATCCAGACCTGCTTTGCCTTTATATCCATCTAAGCACAGAATTCACTGCTACTCAAAAGAGGTGCTAGAGATTTCAATTACATAGATCAAGATCTATTAGAAAATTGGATGGGAGATCAACTTTTTTCCCACATCACTGGAGCAAGGACTTAAAGTCATGATAGTGCACTGTAGAAGTGACTGATTAGTGCAATAAACTACGTGGCTACATAAAGCCTCTTTCCCTGGTTCTTCTCATTTCTGAATGGTATTAAAATAGTTTATGAGTGTTCAACTGCTTTGCACTTTACACCATCTTATGTGCCATAACTGTTAGAGGGAAGACAAAAAAATAATCACTTTTTTAATCTTTGCCTTTTGTTGTTATGCTAATGACCTTTTGTTATCTAACAGACAATGAATACAGGAAACAGCCCTCAAGAAGTAAGTTTTCATTAACGTCATTCCTGTTACTGCTGGCAGAAGACACCACAGACCAGAGCTAGAACTGAGAACCAAACTTCTGCTTTAGGCAGTGCTCCATGAGAGCCAGAGTCCCTGGGAGGACTGGTACTTCTCTCTCCTTCAAAAGCTGAGCTTATGAACATTTTGGGAGAAAAACGGGGCAACATGGGAAACAGAGAAGGAGACTACTACTAGAGATGCTGTCATGGGATGCACCTGAAAAGAATTCTTGCACTCACACCTTGTTATTGCCTAGTAACTTTTAAAAAAACCCAACAAAACAACATTATATGAAGATACGACCTGATTATGGATTGTTATGTGTGTGCATTTAGCAATAAATCCTTTTTCCTATTTGCATTCATTGATATATATACAGTAGAATATGGCAGTTTTCTCCAAGAGTCCTTAAGTCTTTGCCCTTTGTGGCAGACAAATGAAAGCAACCAAAAAGGTGAATTAAGATCTAGACTATATTGTTCACTTCCACTTCTCCTCTGAGTTCTGCTTCCCCAGACACTGAAGGATCCTGTGGGATATGATACAACATATGACCATTTTATGTAAGGACACATCCACTGGTGAAATTTATTTAAGCCAATTGTAAAACGCTATGGAAAAGTTTCTCACTTCTGCACGACTCTGAATATAGCATAATTTCCAAAGGATTTTACATCATAAATCATCCCTCTTTCCATGCAGAAAAATACCAGCAGTTACCTGAGAGTCCCTACCAAGGTTATGGCACCATGGAGGTAGGGTGTGTTCAAACACTAACTTCAGAGCTGTGCAGTGAGCACAGACCCAAGGTGCACCATCACTGGAACTCTCTTCCCTGCCAGTGTCACCCCAGGCTTCTCTATTTTCTCCCCTCAGCTCAAACCTGAGCTATACAACTTCAAAAACCCTTCAGTAGTTCTACCCCTTCAAGACTTGGCGCTACTTTGCAGCATTAAAACTGTGCTGCACCTTTTTCCTGACTCCCAGCAGCGCTGCCCATTAGGTTGCAGAAAAGGTTTTGATTTCTCACTCTCTCATGGCGGTATTGACTCAATTTTCTGGTTTTTATTTTCTTGATGCTTCTGTGGGACATTCAGCTGGCTTTATAAAATTAGGAGGGCAATTTGCTGAAAGCACTGGAGCAAATTTGGCCCGTGTAATTACCCAATTGCATGTGCAATCACACGAACCATGTGTACAGGTAAACAATTCAGCTTCAGCTGGACCTCTGTAGGTACATTTTTGCACAGCAATTTTGAAAACATAAGCTCTCAAATGAAGCTTATTTCTGTAGATAAGGCTCTTCATCACTTTTCTACAAACACCATTTCCACTTGCCAGTCTGTTTCCGCAACCCAAGGTCATTTTACATCCCCTCTCCTATCACAGCACTTCACCAGCTTTTAATGCTACATTTGACTAACAGGTTCCAAAGAGAGGGAAGGGGAAAAGTGAGAGAGAAATAAATAAATAAAAATGTTAAAGAACAACGTTAGCCAAAACAAAAAGCTAACCCAGGATAGAATTTTTCAAAAGCAAACTCATGGAAAATCAGCTTTATACTTGCAAATCTAAGCTCCTGAGATTTTCTTTTTTTTTTGTTCATAGGCTTTCAAAAATTTCAGTGCATATTTCACAAAAAAAATTTTGTGTTTTAATACTTAAAAAGGATCAAATAGCCATATAAAATGTGAAATGTCACTTGGAACTCCAGGGATGTCCAGTTTTCATGGCAAAAGAAATACTGCCTGATTTATTACACAGGGTAATATATGAAGGTATATTACAAGAGACAATAACCTTCATTCCCAGGCAATTTCAGCTTTCCAGGTAGTGTGGATATTGCAGTAAAGTATTGGACATTCTTCATTGCATCTATAAAAGTGAAGTTTTTACAGTTTCATTTTGTGGACTTCTCTTTTCCTATCCTATGAATAACAACTCCATCTCTGCATCTCTGGCTTCCAACAGGCTTTAACTCAGGTAAACAGACTTGATTTTGAGATGGGTGACCAAAAGAGCCCCTCTACTTGTGATATTAGCTCAACTCCAAAATATTCAACTCTGATATCAGTGTTTGATGTCTGCCACAATCAGCTACGAGGTACCTTCCAAGTTCAGCAGCAATTACGTCTCAGTGTAGATTTGCTTATGCAGCCACCTGGGCCAGGTTTTGCAGATATCTCCTGTAAATCCCAAGAAGGTATAAGGAGACTCCCAATTTTTAATACATTTCCCCAATTCCTGCTCTGATGATACTGAGATATCCCTTCACAAACCTTCATCAGGTGGTTGTGGAAGCTGTTGCAGCAGGATGCTTTCTCTGTGCCAGGATTTAATCCTAAGGAAGAGCTGCAACTACAAAGCTCAGAGCTCCATGAAGTGACCGGGGTTGAGATGCTGGGTCAGACCTCGTGGGAGCCAACAGCCCAGTGGGATTGGTGGGAATCCTTTCCATTCCCATCAACCCCATTGCACAGCCTGTGGCACTAATGCACCAGGCCCTAACAAGGGAGCAGCTGCTCCTTGCCTGTCTCTCTACAGAGCCCAGCACAGGCACAACTGTGATGGGAATAATATACCCCAAATGGGACTTAAATAAGCATAATAACAAACAAAAGGGATAATGACACACAATCAAGCTAACAAGAATTATAATATAATTCAATCATCTCATTAATTTTACTAAAAGCTAGCTCTGTACACCAGTCTCCTGGCTCCTGGAAATGTCTTCAAAGGAGTGCACACATCTGATTACAAACTCACATCATCAGTCAGGCAAACAGGCACGAATGCACAACAAAGGGATTCCTTTCTGAGCCTGTGGAACAACCTGCTCATATCTAATATTCATGCTAACTTGAAAATGCAAGGTAGAACCTAACCAAAATGAAATAATTCCCAAGGCTAGAAGCTGAAGTGTTTAGTAGTCCAAGACAGTAACATCACTGTGAGCCCACACCCAGTGATTTTTGTAGTAAAATTTCCAGGTGACCTTGCATCACCAGCATTAATTGTATAGGAAAGAGCAAAGGGGGGCACACTCCCCAGCTAATTGGGCACCTTTACTGTTAGCAGAGCTTACAAAGACTGCATGTGCTTTGGCAATTGGCAACTGGGAGACCGATGAAATGCATGGGATCCTTCCAGTTTTTAATATGGCCATTAACTAATTAGATTTCATGACCATTTAGAAGACAGATGATATTGCAATCTCCATTCTATTAGCAAGAACAATATGGTGGCTTCCATAAGAAACCTGCCAACAGGAGAATGAGGCCTCAGAATTAAAAAAAAAAAAACTTAGATCCTGTCTACACCACACTTTTTATTCAAAAAGCAGCAGTTGTGTTGGTCAGTTATTAGGCTGGACACTGGGACAAGCAGTTATAAAGCAATAAATTGTGTTCACTCTCTGGCTCAAACTCCTGGAAGCACATGGGATATGTTGAAGACAAAGGGAATTGTAGCAAAGCACCCAACATTTCAGCTGTACAGCTTCTGAGAAACAAAAGCACCGAGCAATAAAGCCAACCACTGAGACAGGGCTGGTGCCGAGTCCCACAGAAAATGATCTCACACAGGCTCCTGTTTTAGAGGCTCAGGCACACTATAAATTAGGTGAGGGTGTTAAAACAACAGCTGGCTGCTAATTAGTCACAGCCCCCCTCAGCAGGGTATCAGCAAAGTGGCAGAGAACATCTCGAGTAAATTAAATTTTAAAAAATCCTACTGCAATCACTCCCCTGACAGACCCTTCCCTCATCTCCCCTCTCAGCTTTTTATTTATTGTAATTACTTTAGTAATAAGATTTGTTTCCTTGTTATTATATATATTACCATGCAGGGCAACAACAACAACAACAAAAAATAATAGCTGGGAAGAGTTATGGAGCTTATTTATCTCCTTGGCTGTTATTGGGCCACTGGGTGGAGAGAGCGATGAGGAGGTGGGGGCCTGGGAAAAGCAGTAAATAGAAAAGAAAGCATATTCCTCAGGAGCAGAGACATATGGGGGCATATTTACGAAGGAGGAAACACTGACAATGAGTGAATAGAGCTAATAACTCAGGGGGCCCAGCAGCTCTGGCTGATAAAGGAAGGAATAAACAATCCTGCACTGGAAGTGCTGTCAGAAGGGAGAGTCCTGGGGTGCAGCTGTCTGCAGGGGGACGTTTATCACAGAAGGAGAGCCAAGGATGGGCTGTCACATCAGCACGGCACAAAGGGCCTTGGATGAAACTGGGGCACCTCCCACAGCAGAGAGGAACTCGGACAAGTGTGTGGTGCAGGGCCAGACACCATTTCTGGCTCCACCAAGGAACAATTTGCAGAGATGAGAGCTAAGAAATACTGCAGCTCATATTTTATCTCATGCTGTGCAGGCACTGACCACATTTGCTACCTTAAGCTCTCAAATCCATCACTGCCCTCTCAGTGGAAGGCAACGGAAGCAACACCTGAGGCACCAAAGCAGCAAAGAGCTGTAAAAATTTCTGCTCCACTTGAGGAAAGTTAGCCCACAGTTGATATGCACTTCCCAGAGCCACCAAGTATTCCAGAAGAGATGTTCACAGAACTTGTGTCTTTGTCATCTCTGAGGTCTTCAGGAAAGCACCAGTGCACATGAACTTGCCACCTTACAGCATGCATCTCAGAGCACAGACAGTGAGTCTTTCCCAATCTACAAAATGCTCTTTTTTATCCAAGTGTGCCTTGCCTTCCACATATGCCTACCCAACTACTTTTGGCAAGGTAGTGACAATTTAGGTGCAGAACTTCTGAAGAAAACATGGGGAGAGACTCATACAGCATCTGCCAAAGAGCATCACATTCCTCCTGGAGCACCTCTCTCCTAGAGAGAAATTGCATTAATTCAAAACCACTCCTTTCCCAGCCTTCCCACATCTCTGCACTATCCTTAGAGAAACACACACATCATAGATTAACCAAGTCTGGGGAGAGCCTTTGGAGTGTGTTTGCAGAGTGCGTGGCACCAATTTAGAATTAAACTTCTCCTTCAATCCTCTGACAACAGAGAAGCAATAAAGAGAAGGAGCAATGTCTGCAGTTGTACAGCTTTGTGTGACACCACCTCAAGATTTAGTCCTTGAGGATGCAGTTCTGCATCATAAACTGACTCCTTAGACCAGCCATTAGCTTTTTTTTTCCAATCCCTGATCCTTTCTGCCTCTTATTGTCCAGAGAACACAAAGTCTCCATTCAGGAGAGCAAGCATTAATACAGGAGAGAAAAAGGTCATTTATACAAATAGTGTGTTTGGGTATAGAGACAAATGTGCTTCTTCTCTTCCTCTTAAAATCATCCTTCCAAACAGAAAGGACCAGGTTCCAAAGGTTAAGTGGGAGCACACTCCTTTTTTCCTTTGTAGTTTTTGAGATTGTGCAGAGGAAAACTGTTCTAGAAGGGATTTCAGAGGGCATTTCTTTCTCTTCATTTCAGTAATTGTCAAAAAACTGAAGCTTTTCTCTGATAGGTTTGAGGAGGTAATGAACAAAGCCCCTGAGTAAATAAGGAACAGAGTAAATTAAAGGGGTGGGAGTATCAGCAGAGAGACAGAAAACCCAGCACCTCACCTGCCTTACCTCGGAGAGGCAAAGCTTACTCAGCCTGTGCTGTGGGAGGGCAGGTACAGGAAGGAACAGGATGTTTTTAAAACAGATATAGTCCATGGCTATAATCCAAAATAAAAATCAGGATTTCCTCTACCTAGCTGCTACTATGGTTACCCCACAGCTTTAAAGAAATCATGAGGCTTCCAATACATTTCCTTTAACAAAAAAAGACTCACCAGCTCCCGTCTCCACTCATTGGTTCATTAATTTATAAAATGCATCAAGTTCTTTTCAATGAAAAGCCTCCTTGATTCAACAAGAGGGAAGAGTGAGAAAAGGGAAGCAGATGAAAAGAAAAAGGAAACATTAAAAGCAAGTAAAGGAAGGGGAAGGAAGTGGCAGCTCTTACACACCCACACACGCTCTTACACACTACCAATAAACCTGAGGCCCAGAACAAAAACTTTTTTTTATTATAGGAGGAACCAAGGCTACTAAAAACCACATATATAAATAAACAAGAAGAATATGTGGGCCACGGGAAGCTTCACAAGAGAGATGTTTTTAATTTAAGGCATAAAGGAATGGATTACTGCCCTCCCCATACCTCATGGTCAGTAAAGGAGCCATGGCCAAGTCCCTGTTCCCCCGGTCCCATCCCACATTTAAGGTTTACTAAACTTTGAGTTCATCACCAGATTTAACTACAGTTCAAGCTCATCTGCACCACAGAACACTAAACACCCCCCTGTGTGACACAGGCCTGGGCCATACCCTCCATTCAGGTGTCACCGAGAGCCACATTCTCCCTCCTGAAGGTCCCTTCTCTGCTGCACTGACTCCTGACAGCTGGAGGAAAAGGTCAGGCACTCCCTCCAGTCCTGCATCTGATGGAAAATTTAACTAAGTGTAGTGACAGGAAGAAAATAAGGGGGGAAAGCCACAATTGTTTTCCTTGTTCCTTCTGTCTGTGAGGATCAAGAAAGCATTTGGTGCCAACAGAGGCTTTGAATACCCTGGGGCAGTACCCAGCTATTCTGAACAGTCCTCCCAGACTTCTGGCAGACCCAGGCCCTGAGGAGCAGAGCAGCCCAAAAGCTGTGACTTCACAGACTAGAGACTGTCAGAAAGACCCAAGGTGCTTCCTGGTGAACCCCTCACCCTAAACTTAAACAAGTTTTAAAACCCAACTCAACACAATTGTTGCTCAGGATTGCTTTTCTGTTCCTGTAACACTCAATCTGCACAGCCCAACCCCAAAGCAGGTAACACAGCTTATGAAGAGGTTCTCCACACTTTGCTGAGTTCCAGTGCTTGTTTAAGCCCATCTTGCAGCTTTGACATTTGTCCTGTGTTCCACTGCAATAGGCAAGGGGACACAGTTGTTGCAAACCCTGCAAGACCCCGTTACCAGGTCGAGACACACAAGTCAGCAGCCACTGGTAGGATGTGATCATGATGTCCTGCCCCTGCATCAGGCAGGACCAACACTTATTAACTCACTGCCACGCCACAAACCCCCAAAGTGAGCAAATTCCACTGTCTGCAGAAAGGAGATTTTTTTTCCCGCAAAGTGCAAGCCTACCTTACCTTAGTGCACTCTTCAAGGGTTCCCACAGCAATATTGATTTCATCTCAGCATATTAGGAGCAGAGTTGCACCTTTTCCCGTCATGTACAGGGAGAGTGAAGTTAGTGTGGGTGGATAGGGAGGGTATAAGGTAAAGAATGCAAAAGGAATCAATATTTTTCCAAGATCAGATTCAGTATCTCTTAGGAAACATGTGGGAAGAAAGATTGAAAAGAAGGTGGGAGAAGGAGGAAGCTTCACTATACAGAAATATTTCTGTGAAAATTTAAGAAATCCTTACTCATCCTCCCCCCACCAGGCTACACAAAGCATTAATTACAGCCAGTTTTTGCCAAGCATATCTGCCTTGCAGCTGTAATCTGCCCTGCTGCTCTAGCAGAACAGATAAACCTCTGTTTGTCAATAAAGATCCTGTTTCTCCAGCACCACTAACACTCCTTCCAGGCAACTGAGAGATCTTACGGCCACAGACAGCAGAGAACCACGTGCACCTGACAGATGCAGGACAGCACATCAGGCCACGTCCCAGATTCACATATTCCACACAGGACTGATAACAGGATGAACAAAACATGAGGAGAAGGGAATTCTCCCAGCACCAACACTAAAGATGAGAGCTGCTGGGTGCACAGACAAACCCCAGAATGAGCACACACGTCACAACTCACTTGCCATTGATGACTCCATCGGGATTAAGCATGGGCACAATCTTGAAGATGAAGCATTTCCGCAGGAGCTCAGCAATGGGGTCACTGCTCACCAGGAACTCCAGGGTCCCCTTCATCACCCAGCTGGCGTTGCTCTCGCCGGGGTGAACCCGGGCTGTGAGAAACACGTAAGGACGATTGCCTGCAAAACAAACCAAAAACACCCCAAAGCTGAACAGGACTTTTCTTTGAATAATGTCTCTGCAAGTGGATGTTATTCCTTTTGAATTTAGATAACAATCCAAAATGGATTCTAAGGAAAACGCATCCCCCTAGACAGTCCAGATATTTTCTGAAGGTGCTACTTGTAAATTGATCACAGATTTGGCCCTCAGAACCAGCACAGAGCCTGTTTCATCCCTATCCCTCTGCTTGTTTATTCTGTAATACTTTACAGATATTCACATTCCATTAGAGGGCATTCTGCAGGTGCAGGTTGCTGCCTTTCCAAAGAGCTTTACCATACTTTCTAGCAATTATTAAAGTTTGATCCCATCAAATTTCATTAAGGTTTAAAAGGCAGCAAGAAATTATTTAATTTTCTAATGCCCTGCTCCACTTTCAGTATTTCACCATTAACAAATTCAGAACTTCCTAAATATCTAAGCAGATTTGCCCACCCATAAGGGCTCTAAGGACATGCAAGCTGCCTGATCTCTGGAAATAATTTATGTTGTAGGGTCAAAATCATAATTAATTGAACTAAACTGATATAATTAAGGAAAATGCACTAATGTGTTCACCAGAGCTGCAGAGGCTGAGTACTCAAACCTAACGCTTATTTCATAACCATAAGACAAAAGGTAGAAATAACAATGCACATAGGTAGGGCAGGCTTTCTTTTGGTGGAAAGACATTTTCAGTTTTATATAATATAGATGCTCAGATTAGAAAGGCTGATTTTCAGAAGTTGCAACTAGAAGAGTTCCTCTGTTTCTAGCACTACTTTCATGCATGGAAAACATAAGATGTGGCAACTTGGGGTAGGGAAGAGGTTTTGGGGGGTTGCTTTTTAAAAAAAAAAAAAAATCAAATTTTTACTAAACAGTTCATCAATAATCTCTACTGAACCTATTTCAAAATAGGTTTGCAACTAAGTTTGCAACGTAACAGCAAAAGTTGCCTTGTAATCAGATACGTTATTTGCTGTTCCTGTGAAAAAAACACTAAACACATTTGGTCTAGTTACAAGCCTCCAAAAACTCTCAGCATACATATGCTTAGAAAAGACCAAGTTTGACAGCAGATTCTTTGAAGATCCCATCTGTGCTGAGCACACTTCAGGGATGGGCCAAGGAAACAGGAGAAGGCAGAAGGAGACACCTGCCAGGCACAGAAAATAAAAGGAAAGGAGAAAGCAATTATCTGTCTTAAAATGATCCTTTTGTGAGCATTCCCTATCATGAGTCAACCTGACAGATTTACTTCAGTGGAAAGCTTTATCTGCCAGGGCATCACAGCCGTGCCAGGGCAGGTTTGTCCTGCTCCATCAGGCAATGTCAGAGCTCAGGTTCTGCCCCCTTCGTGAACTGAAGGGCCCCAGCTGACAGGACAGGGAGAGGCAACAGGACAGAAAGCAAAACCAAAGGCATCAGCTGAGTGCCCTTGTAAACAAATGCTGAATTAGCAACTTAGCCTGTGCCCCCTTAGCTCCCAAAGCCACCCTTCAGCTTCCAAATGCCTTAAAAATCATTAATCAATCACAGTAAAACAGGGAGGTAGAACACCATCCTCAAAAACATAGATAATATTCAAGAGCTGTTCAGCTGTTTGTCTGACCAAGAAAAGGTTGCATCAGAGCTGGGAATACAAGTGAAAATTCTTATTTCACATTCCAACAAGGAATAAGCACTAATTTTTCTCCTTAACTATGCATTCTGCACAGTTCTGCTCAGTATACACATTACAGCACAATTTAGTTACATCATACAGGGACACATTCAGATTAGGAAATAATCCCCCCTCCACTCCTCCCTCCTGAGCAGTTGGTGGGCACTAGAAGAGTGAACTGCACTCCCAGCTCAAAGAGCTCATACAGAGCAGTCATATTCTGGTCCAGTAAAGCAACTGGGACTCTGTTTCTCACATATTAGGCTTTTATCATTCTTACACCTCACGATACTGGGGGGGGTCAGTACGTTTTCATCAATGTGTACTCATAAGTGCCTTAGGCACGTATGGACTGCAAAAGGCTCCTCCAGCCCCTGCAGAACCAGACATTCTGATTTTTTTCCCCAAAATTAGAGTACACTGGTTCTATTCTTCTCCAGCTAATTGTGCATTACTATCTACCTTAGTAATGCTTTATAATAGCAACAAACAGAAACTAGATTTCACAAAGACATCAGCTGCATTTTGCCATTTCCAAACATTTTCTCCTTTCTCCCATCACCATGATTTAGTGCTGTTCTGCAGGCTCATTGCTGAGCTAAACTTATGGGGCTGTGCAGTTATAGCTGGGAATGAGGCTCCTGAGGACTTCTAATGGACAACAGCTGTAAATAGCACAGAGCAAACTAAAACGTGCTCTCTTTTGCAATTGATGAATACAGCTTTAACAACTCTGTATTTTGGGAGAGAGTTCAGCATCTTAATTGAGAGGTTCATTCCTCAGTCAAAATAAGAAAAATTAAAAAAAACCTCCAAACAATGGCTTTCTCATGTCAGAAACCCAGGACAATTTGCTATAATTCTGCTAATTGCAATAGCATGGGGCTGGCAGAGACCTGAGTTCTGCTGTTTCTCTCAAGGCTCATCAAAGTCAAGCTCGCCTTACTTAGACTCAGTGTTGGAAAAGCTCCTGGAGTTTCCAGATCTTAAACCCCAGGAAACATGAGGGCAGGGAAAGAGACCAGAGATGACCTACACTGTTTCCCTGTGGGTGACAACGGAGGGCCCCATAGCCTGCAGGTCCAGCCAAAGAAATCTCTCCGTTCCAGTGAAAGTTTCCTTTGAAAGATCCCCTCCTGCCAAGCACATCCGCAGCTCTGATATCCCACCCACAGGAGAGTCATAAGGAAGGTTTGTACAAGCAAGGAAACCACAGAGCTTGTTAACTGCCTGTTCCCTTCACAGGAGCCATCACAGCGAAATCCCACATCCAAATGCTGCTCCCCCCCCGCCGAGTGCTCCCAGCGTGAAAACTAATGAAGCAGCAAATAGAGCAAAGAGCTGATGACATGGCCATAAAACTTGCTACCCTTGAAACACCTGGAAAACAGCAGGAGTCGCCCAAACCTATGTTGTACAGCATATCCAGTTACTTTGGAATTATTGTGCTAACTGCTATTAGCAGAGCTCATGAAAGGAGCAGACAGAGCACTGGCCAGCCATGCTCCACACTCAACTGGCAGCACCAGTCGAGATCTCTGCACTCAGTTCAGCTGCTTCACTTCATTCCTGACTTCCAACACCCCCATAACAGCAGTCCAGACCAGACCACCTCAGTACTACCCAGTACAGCTTACAGGTTTATACTGGTGCCCATCTGCCCTTCTCTCTCTGCTCTTTCAGAGCCCTGTGGTACAATTTCCCATGCCCTGCCAAACTTATGTTAAGTACTCTCAACCTCAGGTTCCTCATATACCTCCTCCTAGGATCAGAACTGTGCTTAAGTCTTCAGAATCCTCAGGCCAACACTTAAGGCAGCTCCTTTCCAAGTTCTGAGGAAGCTGCCAGAAAGCTCAGGTTAGCCATTTATCTCTGCAAAGCCCACATGACACATAGCCTTCTCTGGGAATGTAAATAATAAAAAGGGAAAGTGGAGGAATCTTTTCGTGCTACATAAAGCCTTATCCAACAAATCACGCCCCCTTACACTGCGTTACATTTCAACATGCCCAGAATATAACATGGCATCAACAATACCCAAGGTGGGAGATTAAAGAACCACTGATTCCTCTTGCAAAACTTCGAGCAAAGAACCTTTGAATGATAATTTTACTAATGCATCACCTAATTCCCATCTCTCCTTCTCTTCACTCATTTTTGATTGTGGATATATGCATGAAGATGAGAGCTTTGTTCTTCCAGTCGTGCTAACTTGCTGCTTAATCTCCTGCCTCTAAGGATCCTCCTCTAGTCATGTCATCACCAAGGTTCACTAGGAAGTGACTTTGATGTCACTAATCATGACATCAATTGTGGAATGAGAAGCCTGAAAGAAAAGAACAAAACCCTATTAACACAGCAGTGTCCCTCATCAAGGGGAGCACAGAAAGGAAATGAAAAGCAGTTCCAGATACCCTGACCTGGGCTGCTGCTCTAAATTATTTCAAGCTGAGGTTTGAGCCATGCCATTTGTAAAGGGATAGGGCATTGAAATAACACAGGGCTAGGTTTTTTAAGGAGTCAAAGGGAATTATATACACAGCATGTGAAAAATTCAGCCTAGATCTGGGTCTCGGGCTGAAAGTTTCAGGCTGTGCCTCTGCATTCCTCTCTTTCCTTTGCACAAGCCCAGGGCCATTAAGACAGAGGCTTCTTTTTCTCCTTTATGTCTAAGTACAGCATGACTACCATTACACAGACCAAAGGGTCAAGTTTACCCTGGGATATAGTAGAGAAAATCCAAGAAAGCAAAACTTTCCCTTCCAACTTCGTTAGCTGTGCCCACTACAGGCTATTCTGTGAGTAAATGATGGGTAAACAGGAGGACCATCACACAGCTCTCCCATGCATGTCACAGCTGCATCATGTCCTGGCTACATCTGACATGCCCGAGGCTGCATAGGTATGCAAAGCCAGAGAGAAGAGAGGATACGGTGTGATGTACAATGAATAGATTATAGTATATTTATAAAAAGCATCAAATACTGAGATCACAGAAAACAATGAGCCTGATCTGAGGCAGAATCTGTGTCAGATATTTTTGTCCCCTCCTAAAACTTTTCCCACTAGTTGTCAGACTTTCAGTTGCCTTAAGAGAGAATAATTCTTTCCTGCCCATCTCCCCCCACCCCAGATTGCTCTCTCCTTGCTGTGCCTGTTTTGGGCTAAACGCTCCAAAAGAAGACACATCTTAATACAGAGGCAAAATACAGTCTAGCAGGATCAGCTGTTGTTTTCCAGAATTATCAATAAGCTATCCCTTTCTTAAATATTTCTATATTATATGTATTATTACTGTTACCTATGGCAAAGTGAACATTACAAATCACCTCAGCAGCCTGTTCTCTACCTTCGAAGCTTGGTGGGGGAGTTTCGGCCTCCAAGTTGCTTGGCAACAGTCTTTTGTGTACATTTTTTATGAATTCATTCACCTCTGAATCAGAGATTATCAGGGAGCTGAATATGGGTACAGAATGCTCAGCCTCAGTTCAGCTTGACATCCTACTAATGCTGGGTTTGAGCTCCAGGAAATTGGTAAGCAAGTTGTCAAGCTTGCTTTGGGGAAGGTTCCAAAATCCCAAGCTCTTAAAGCAGCAGGAACCACTACCATTATTTAGCAGGACCTTCAGTATGACTGAAGGCAAAGAAAACTCACATGAACTAATTCCACTTCAAATCAAAGCATACCTCTTGGGGAAGATTGGGGAACAACTGAACCCTATTTTCAGAACTTACACCCATATAAAACCTACTACAACCCTTTGCAAATTGTTTCAGTTTGTAACTAACATCCCTCTCCCAAGTGTGTGTGCCTGCATTAGTCCAGCTGAAATTTCCAACCACTGCGTCCTCCAGTCCTGGATACACCCACTCAGCATTCACTGGCCCATCCAGTGTCACTCTGCCCACCCTCTGAGCTGCTCAAATATCATCAGACTTCAAAACTGAAACCATGCAGGTACCTTATTAGTCTGCTGCCAAGCAAGTTATCTGCATTTACCTCCTCCCAGAGCTGGCACTAGCAGAGGAGTTCCTCTGCCTGGGTGTGCCTGCCCCACCAGTGCTCACTGCTGCCATCCCTCTCTGCTGCCCTCAGCCACATTCCAAGGGCATAAAACCAAGATGGGGGACAGCTGGTTAAGAAGAAGTACTGCCAAGAAGGATTAGGATCAGGGGATTACAGCAGAGGAGTTAGTGATGCAAAGCAGTTGCAAAAATGGCAGGTCTCCTGGGACTCACACTAGGCAACTTCACAGCCAAGGCATGGAACACTCTCTTACTTCCCTCTGCTCAACCCAGTGAGCACAACCAAATAGCTGCAGTGCTGTGCCCACTGCTGCCCACCAAAGGTTAAAAATTTGATGAAAACTGAAGAGGTCATTGAAAATCATAAAGTGTTTAGAAGTCTTAGGCAGAAAAATTGGAGAAAATGGGTTTCAGATGCAGAAAGAAAAGATGAACAAAGAGGAAGGAGAAATAACCTTCAAATTGCAAAAGGCTGCTATAAAAAGAGATTGCAATCAGCTGTCCTCACTGTCCGCTGGGACCAGGCTGCATAAAAAGAAACACAAGTTACTATCAACTAAGCCAACCTGTGGTGACCTGGACTGCCCTCACTGCCGTGCCTGAGTGTTCGCCCTCCCTCCTGCTGGGTTCTTGTTCATGAAGTCCTGTGCCAAGGAAGTCCACTACAGTGCCCAGAGCAGCATCAGCACAGGCCTATAGCCACATAAGTCGTGATAGCTCCTTTAGAAACTTGGTCCATAACTCCCCTTATTCCTCTGGAATTAGCTCTCTGTTCTGAGGGCCGCTGGAATTACTATTCCAGTTCACAAGGCAGCTCCTGCGTTCTCTTTGATGCAAGGTATCTGCTCACTACTTCATGTTAGCCATTTTAAGCCATGTTAACCATTAGCCACTAATTAGTGGCTAATCAGAAATATTTCATCATCATATTTTGACATCATTAGGGCTTCTTCCCACATACAGATCAGAATTATTTATGGAAATTCTGTCTTACCTGCTCATTTAGTGGCAATCTTACCACTTCAAGATTGGAGGAATATAATTTCTGGGATTTCTCTCATTAGTAATGATCTTCCAAAGCCCCTCTATTACCCTTAAGATTACCATTTCTCAGCTTCTGTCTATGTATCCCTTGAAAGGTGTGAGCAGCAACCACTAAGATCAGCTCCAGCACACGATCTAGGTAGCTGATGTAGGGAGCTCCAGATTATCTGTCAGAAGGCAAGCAAGGATCTATCATCCCCTGCTTCTATACCACACTTATTATGGCTTTAATTTGTTCTGTGGCAGCAGGCAATTTCAGATGCTCAAGTATTTTGTATTGCCATGGCCAGGCCATCAATCCATGTGTTTTTCAGTCAGCATGGGAAAAATGTAGACTGTCTTGCAGAGATGCAAAGCTTCTGAGATCTGGCAAGTAGGAAAAACCCATATATTCAAGTTGGACATATGACTTTCACTTTCTGGGGTTTCTGCACAAAGACAATGATGCTGACCTGAGAGAAGCACTAGAACATTGCCCTAAATTGTCCCAAGCCTAAAAGAAGGTGCAGGCAAGAGATAAGTACACAGAGACCTGAAGGACAGCTGCAGTAACAGGCAGAGTGCAGAGATCCATAGAGCTATAAAATCCATAGGCTCTTTTCCGAGAGAAGGATTTCATCTGAAATGAAATCAGGCAGGAGGAGCAGACTGAAAAAGCTTCCATTGTCATAAAAATATCTCCCTGGGTAATCCACAGTGATGGAAAAAGGAAACCCTGATAATTTATGTGACAGTTTAATGGGATTTTGGTGACATAGGATACTTTAGAAAGAATTTGCCCAAATAGGACAGAGAGGACTTTAATAAGGCTTCAGCTCCAAACCAGCAATATTTTCACCCCTCGCTTTTACATTTCATTCTACATACACACTACTCACTCACAGCTCGTCTTTCTCATTTGCAAGACACGTTTCAACACTGTAGGAAAAACAACAGCACTTTCTGCTTAGATCCCCTGCCAGAGAGGCTTCTGAGTATCTGATCCCTAAAGGGATCAAGCTGCCTTTGCACCTACAGGGCAGAGCATCACCGAGCTGTGAACTCTGAGGCATGAGCTGCCCTCTGGCCATGTCCCCTGCTCTGTGGATGGCACTAATAGCTTCTATGCAGAACTTAAGGGCAGCAGATGGACAGGCTGGAGCAGGAGCTGCTGGCAGAGGGGGGTGCCCCCAGAACACACTCCAGGAATAAATGGCTTCCACACAGTGACTGATGCCTCACTCCCCATCTCCTGCCTGTGAGGGACACAGCCTTTACCCCCAGCACACCCCGTGCCCTTCACTGCCATCGCTTCCAGAGCAGGCGCAGTGCGAGAGGAATCGCTCCGAGTGCCAAACTCGGGTGAATCCGGGGTTAATGGGATGAAACTCCACAAAGGAACATTTAGACTGAACATCAGTGAGTTGCACTAAAAAGTCTCCCCTGTGGAGAGGTGGAAGTTAACATTAAAACTACATTGCCCAGAGCACAAAAAGTCATTTTGTACACAACATTCTTGCAGTGGCTGGGGACAGAAATAACCCAACAGGAATTTGTTTTCTTTGCTAACTTCCATGGATCCAGTTGAGAAGCCCTTATTTTGCTGGAAATTCTACTTCTGGGAAATCCGGGCATGAAAGGAATGGTAAAAAGTTGGATGAAGATCTCAACCTTTTGTCCACTCAAAGATGAGCTTAGAACCTGCAGTGGGGCCTGTGAGCCCTAAAATGGGCATGGGAAATGGAGCACCTGCCAGCATTTCTTGCACCACTGGGAATAACAGCCAAGTTTAACAGGAAAACGAGTTCTCTTGCATAGTACTTCAGCTGTTCTGCTCTACAGAAGACAAACTCTATACTTTATTAAAAAAAGCTCTTTGCTCTTTATGCAGAATTCATTTAAAACCCACCTATTACCACCTACAGCATAAAAATAATGTTTATTCTTAAATATGTGTTATGCTTTTAAGTGGCGCAGATCCATCTCTCCCTGACTTAAAGTCTTCCTCAGGGAATGACTTGAAAGTAGTAAAATATATTAAAAGAAAGTACAATCAGAACCTCTCATTGTCAAAGTGATAAAATATCAATTTTTGTTAAGATATAAAGCATCACAGATTGCTTCTGATGGTAAAAATTAAATTTTTGGTCTTCACTTGATTTGATATTTATCACTCCATTGCTGCAGAATCAGTCAAGCAGGGAATGTTTCTTAAAAATATTATTCTGTATTTCTCCTGCAGTAAGCAAACTGAGAATTTTCAATTGTGTGTTTTCTTATGTATAAAAAAACTCAGAGGGAAAAGGAAATAAACAGAAAGTCTACAAAAGATATCTTCTAACACTTCACTATGTCAACAGCTTCACAGTAAAGGACCTTCTGCAGGTTGACTTCATTTGTGGCATCATTAAATTGACTTTTACATCATTGCTGTCCAAGTCTATCCTAAATCTTGGAACCACACTGTCCAGAGCTGATCCCAAAGGAAATTCTTGCTTTCCACAAACAAGAGATCAATAAGGTAAAACTGTCTCCAAAGTTTGAATAGTGAATCTTATCTTCATGGCAAGGTCTTAGATGAACTCCCCAAACACCTGAGCAAAAGAACACAAATAAGGGCTCAACATAAAAGATGTTTCAATCAGATCATCAAGAGAGCAAAACTGATGCTGGCCCACTGATCTTGTATCACGAGATAAGCAGCACCATGTTTCATCTCCTAGACCACACGATGTGTTGCATGACAGACCATAAGCAGAATACAAGTTTTCCAAGAGAAATAGCAGAGATGAGCCTCAAAGTTCCCAACTAAGTCCATACCATATTTTTTTCAAGCAGTTCTACTATTGAAATACCCTAAGGATGAAGAAAGAATCAGGCTCATATAGCACAATGTGAGTCCCAGAGTACTGGACAAAACTGAGTGGAAAAAAATTTGCCACTGCATAAAGCAGATAACATGCAGAAATTTCAAATAGTCTGTGGAAAAACATACTAAGCAGTCCCTGTCTCAGATCTTTCCTTCAGATGTTGGCAAAATGATGTCTAATGGATGATGTCTTCCTACATCAATCACTGCAGGGAGCAGAGAGTCAAGTTAGGAAGAGTAGTCTGTTCAAGTAAATAAGATGGTAGGAAGGCTATGGTGAGGGAAAATGTTCTTTTTATCCCCACAAGTTGCTACAAAGTGTAGAAAAAGGTTCTCATGTATAAAGGAGTCAGGCTGCAGAACAGTCTTGGCAGCCCCAGAAGAAACAGAAGTGGAACGTGTGATGTCCTTCCTCGGTACTCCATGTACCACTGTAAAAGTGGGAGCTTTCACACAGGAGAGCTTTTTCTTCTCCATAGTTTCCTAAGTGATATTAAATTTATTTTAAAGAACATTCTCCAGAAGGTTCTTTTAGGTAAATAACAGCACAACTGATATCTCCTAATTATTTTGAATTTCTGATGTGTAGTACACAGACTGACTTCATGAAGCTGACACTGTGGCCTTTCCTCAATCCCAGTGCCTTCCTGCACTTTTAGCCCAACACTTCCCCAGCAGAACTTTGAACTTTTCCAACTGCCCCTGCCCCAGAATCCTTCCACTACAGCTCACCCACTCTATACAGCCTGTACAATCCACAGCATGAGCTCCTCTCCTACATGCCACAAGAAACACTCATATCAAAGCCATTATATTCCAGAGCATTCACTGCCACTTCATCTCCTGCTCAGTAAACTCCGAGTGCTTTTAAAAGAAACACTTATTTATATAGAAGAAAATTCCTGTAAATCATGGTTGTGACAGGCTAATGGCTAGCATTGCAAAGATGATTTATCTTCCTGCTGTATCTAACAAAGCTTCTTATGCTAATACCTTGTTTTCAAAATATGAAGAGACTTCTAACTGATGTTTTCTAAGTGCAAGAATATGCAGCTAATGAAAAATGCCTTACATCAAAAAATAACCTTCACCTGCCACCTAACATTCCCATCAACTCTCAAAATCAAAGGATCTCCTTGAATTATTTCTTTCTTCTGTAGTACTTGGGGTGCTTCCTTCATGGATGAACAAACCAACTATTCAGTCTCACTGCCTGTTCATAATCCAAATTCATTTTAGGGTTTGCATGCATTACCTGCATGCTTTAATTTGATCTATTTTATTTGATTTCTGCCTATTAAACTACATTTGAAGCAGGTTATATGGCCTCATGGGGAGCACTACCCTTTGTGCAAACAGCAATTTTATCTGGGCTGAGCTTAATTTCACATTACATTTTGATAGGCTGGCAAACAAGGTCACGGTGTCTGCATGGCAAGAGATGTCCCTGCTGGTGGGAGAGACTTTTGATAAGCTAGGAGGTGGATCCTGGGAGTGTTCTGATTAAAGGGTATGATCTAGGGTATGAAATTAAGGAGCAAGCCATCAGTGACAAGCAGAAGTGCTGTTTCAAATCTATTGACAGAGAGAATTCCCTAGCTGGCAGGGCCATCCCCTTTGCCAGCACAGAGACTATAAGCACCTCACTACATGTTTGTTGCTCACTCATAGTTAGTAAGGGCTACAAATGGGGAGAACAGGGGTAGTGGGGACACCACAGACACTGACATGCCCAGAACCCTTCAGCTGTCTCTTGCTTACTCTTTCAGCCTCTGGGCAGTAGCTCTTTTTGAAGCACAATTCCCATGGGTTGAGTTGTGCCTCATGGTGACCCTCTAGCTGTTGCTTTTGTGCCCTTTCAAAAAGCTTGACAGAACTGTCACAGAAGGAGCTTGGCATCTGGAAGCTGTGGCAGACACGATATGACCTGATTCATAAAACACAGCTAAACAGCTTGGGCTGCCAGAGGCCAGGATTTACAGGATTGCACTTAAAAAAGGCCTTCAATGCCTGCTCTGCTAAATAGACTTTCCTTCTGCACAGCAACAACAATTCCCAAGTCGTTTGAGGGTGACCTGCAACACTGTGAAGTGACAAAGCAGACAAGACACTTAGAGACACTAATCTTGTTAGAGCCTACCCTGTCCACTGCTGCTCAGGACAGGAAAGGAATTACCTCAGCTCTGGCTGCACCTTTTACACATGGCTACAGGGGCAGGAAGCACTAAAAAAAAAAAAAAAAGGAAGATAATATTTTTCTTCAGAAATTCCTCCAACACAGTAGGCAGAATGGAAAAAAATTAAATCAGAGAGAGTTTCTGCTGCATTATCCACTACAGCATCATTTTTATGATAAAAGGCTCTCTGCCTTTTTATTTCCAGCAGGCACAGCCTGATCAGCAAGGAATTTAAGGACTTCCTGCCCTCCCATCTACCCATTTTCTTCATCTCTACTTCAATCACTAGTTACAGCCTTCTGTTAGGTGCTTGCCATGAGACCTAAACATCCTCTGGGAGACCTGTCAAAGTCACTCTGATGCCAGTGATAATAAATTCCATCTCACTCATCTTCTCTTGAAGCACTTCATAGACTGAAGATCACATGTTTCAAGTGTGTTCCAAGTTATGAAGGTAAGGATTTACAGAAAAATCAAGTCAGTTGCCCAAGGATAAAACACAAATCAATCAGAGCTGGAAGCTCAACAGCTGCTTCCCAAGCCCCAGTCAAAGAATTCTGTGCCATCCACACTCACCCTAGAAGTCAATTTCTACATAATCCATTACTTCAAATCACTTCCTCCTCTTTTCATTAGCTATGAAAATGGATTGAATTGTGCACTTAGACAAAATCAGTGGAGCCCTCTCTCAGCCATGTTATTTGTCCTATATTAAGATCAGCTGTCATTTTCATTCTGGAACCCACCCATCCTTCCCAAAATTACCAAGCACGCACACATCACACATTTGCAGAGTTCTATGATATTCCTTTATCCATCACTATCATGTCATGTTTTTAGACTAGGGGAAAAAGCAAAAGATGATATGAAAATGGTAAGGGAAGAATAAGGAAATAAAATAGAATGTTGTAGTAGGTCTCTCTGGTTTTCTTGAAAAATAAAATTCACAAAAAGGAAGTCCCTAATTTGTCCACAATTCTTTCCTTATCCGTGGGCCAAGACATACCTCTGACCCCATTCTGACTTCTTCATTTACTCATCACCTCTGCCCACATCATGTTTTAATAAAAATTTCAACCTACATAATTTAACCTCATTATTTCAAAGATATAGAACCAGCACCCAGACTAAGCCAGAAATATCTTCAAAACAGTTCGTTAAACAAATGCAATGGGAAAAAAAAAAGAGTAAAAGCTTATAAAAAGAATTGCCAAGTAGCAAGGAAAATTACTTTCCCCCCCGCCCCAGCTAAGTAGCACGACAATTGCAATTGATAGAGCAGATTAAATTCTAAATGCACTGGTGATTTGATAGATATAATTTTCCAAGTGTTACAGCCACATAATAAATGCCCTGAAACAATACAGAAGTCCAAGTTTAGCTGTCTGGGAGCACTGGTGCACTTTGCAGCATCTACCATGTCACTCGTCAACTCGTTGATCTTATCAGCACATTTGCAGTCTGAGCAGAGCAGCTGTCTCCACTTGCTTTTTATTTCTATTTCTGCATTACAAACAGGTGGGCAAGTTCAGAGAGCTAACAAGTTTCTCTTTGATGTAGAGGTGGACAAATCCTCTCATTAACAGAACGGCCTTTTAAAAATCATTATGGGGTATTTTTAGTCCCATTTCATTTTAGTATTTCTGTATAATTGCAGCCCGTTAATCACAAATACTTGTTTCTAGAATCTGTCAGTTGCAAGGCAACAAGTAGTATCAGCCTGTGGCACCTGCAAACTACTACTTTCAACATATTGCTGACTTATTTTTCTGGTATAATATTGACTGCATCAGTCACACAGGAATGGATCTCATTCTCTAATTACAGAAATTAAACTCAGTTAAACAGGTCAGGCAGAAATCTACATAGACCCTCCCAGCAAAAATCAACTTACAGGTGGGAATTAGCAATAGCAGGTGTTCAGAATTACAGATACAAAACCAGGAGAAAAACAAACCTGTACCGTGTACCACAAATATGCCTCCTCACTCAGTAATGCTCTTGGATAGATTAATATTAGGATCAGCACACAGAAATAGCTTTTGATTAAGATCAGCACATAGAAATAGTGTTTGCTACATTTCACAAGAGTGCAGAGCCCCTCGCATGGATGTGGGCAGAGTAGCTGAACAAACTATCTGCTTGCAGCTCTGGCAAACATGCACTAAAGCTGTTCCATACAATCCAAACAACTCCAGGCATTTGCAACACATGACTAGCCAGGTCAGCCTTTATCAGACAAGAATGCATTGCTTGGAACATTAAATCCAGAAATTAAATTGTTGTTTTCCAGAAAGTTTTCAAAGCCTTGAGGTATCAGTTGAATGACTTTTCTATTTTCAAGTCAGACACAGTAGACAGTATCTCCAAACCAGTCAGCCAAGATTTAAAAGCACCGAGAAACTTCCCAGTTTAGAAGGATAAAGGTGAAAGCAACATGAAAGTTACAACGCCACCCACACTGTTTCCCAACAGTCTGTTAGTTCTGGGTGTTGGGGAAGGCTTTGCCTGTGCAAGCTAAAACCTATTGTCAGAGTGAGAAATTCAAGAGTCACAGGATCATGAAGAATCTACCTCAGAGCAGCAGAGTTTCCTGTTAGCAGGACACACTCTGGGTTCTGTCACAGCCTAGCAGTCCTTTAACACAAACTGTGCAAGACTTGACAAACTGTCCTTAGGCTGAGTTCCCAAACTAAAAGCAATGGGTTGCTAGAAGAGTGTCAGACCCCACTTTTTGCCAGCTCTGCCCAATCTTGCCATCCAAAATAGGTTGTTCCCACAAGATACCAGGCATCAGAAAGCAATGTGTGTCTACCTCAATCTGTGTATCAGCACAGCTTTTCTGGAACAGAAAAGAAAAAAAATATTGAACCAGAAACAAAAACTGCTCTCCGAGACAGCAGGAGTGGTTGTGTGGGTCTGACAGCAGCTGGTACATGTGCTACACCCGTTGGGATTTCCAGCTACAGATTAGTCTTCTACAAGGCCAACCTGCCAGCTGTCCTGCTCCCAACTCTCTGATCACAGCTTGACTAGCAGTTACCAATGAGGAGGTACAACCAAACAGAAAGGAGAACAACCAGTCACATTTCTACTGTCACAAAATGCCCATTTCTTACCTTACAGAAGGCTTTAACCTGAGGAACTTCTAACTGACCTTTTCATTCAAGGAGTGAGAATGATCCACACGCTGCCCCACCATCCACACCTTCAGCACTGCTGACCAGAAGCAACTGGTTTGACACAGGTGTTCAGGGGCAAATCCAACTACCTCCAGGACAACCCACTTTCTACCACAGCAGCTGCTCCACACCTCCTGATTTGTGAAAATCACCCACCTGTGCAATATGACACTTCACCAACTGGGCAATATTGTGACCAGATGGAGAAACCCCTTCCTCACCTTGGCTTTTTCCTTGAGGCACAAGCATTGACTTTTCACCCCTTAGTAAGCACATTGCTCCTATCAATAGTCAGTCTCCAGAGACAATCTGACCCTAAAATTATGTCCTCCCTCTCACAGCCCATCTCTGCCACACTGAGGAGAGATTTACTTCAATTCAAATGCTTCTCTGGCTGACTTACACAGTACCACAGTGACCTTTTAGCACATGCCCCACAGGACTGTGTGTGACTAGAATTTATGGCCAGGCATGGGAAATGTGCAACTCACAGAAACACTCTGGTTTGGTTTTTTTTTTTTTTTGCCACGCCATAATTTAAAGTTGATAATAGAAACCTAGTAGCAGTTCAATGCTCGTTCACCATTTGAGGGAGTAAGAGCTGCCCAGGAGCTTTGCTGGGCTATGTTTCAATACCTTGATTGGCTATTGGAAACAACACCTGCAGGCTTCTCACAAATTGTTTCCACCTGAGGGAGAGAAGATGATTTATTTTGTTCCCCCCTCCTGGTAAGGCAAGAATTTGGGCAAGCTATCACTCCCAACAGAAGCTTGCAGGTCCACTACAATGAGAACTGGTCCTGGGGTAAGACAGGCACATTCCAAGCAGCTGGCTATAAATTTCCAAAGCAATATAAGAAATACATACAACCAAACCATTTTCAGTTTCATTGATAATTTTCAATGCCTCGTAGCAAAAACGACAAGTATAGTACCACACTCCTGTGAGAAGACCCTTCTGAGGCACTTGACAAACCAATCAAGAAATAAAATAATTATGACTAAGATATGCTAATTTAGATTTTCAAGATGTTTAATTCATTAGTGTATCAGAAAAAGCTGCTATGTTCTGGAAGTCTGGAGCATAGCCAGTGCTAATCACTACTGAGAGAATCATAGAATATCTTGGGTTGGAAGGGACCCACAAGGATCATCAAGTCCAACTCCTGATGTTCTAGCCCAAGTACATACCAACCAAGAAGATATTGGTAACTTATGTTCCAGAAAATTCTGCCTTTAATCACATAATTTCTTCTCTAGAAAGGACATGCAATGGTCATAAGTCTCGTGGGGTAGAAACAAGACTGTTACAATTCAAAGAAGGAAAGGCAGCTGAACAAGTGCTGAAAAAAGGGCTGCAGAATTTTCTGCTCTATCCCCTAAGCAGAAGAGGGCTTAGAACAAATATCCAAATTTCAGAGAGATTTGTATTTTAAAAAAATGCAGAACATGGCAGCTGAATGAAGAACACTACAAATAATCTCATTTAAGGTGCTTTTTCTGCCATCATGCTGCTTTAGGCAGAGGGTGGGACACAAAGATTACCCTAATATTTACTTTCTCTCTTTGCTAAAAAACACCGTGATTGTCTATGCTTCAAAGCCCAGTTTTAGCATCCTTGTTCAGTGTTTTCTGTCCATTCCTTGCTGCTGTGACTGCTGGGATTCAATATATTAATACGCATTTCGCCAAGCTCACAGAAGGCTGACCACAGCATCAAAGCTGTGCTGGCAGAGTCAGTTCCACCAAACGCTGGGATTCAAAGAGCATTTGATACATCATGAAAAATACTGGCCTCAGCCTGCAGACAACCATGTGTCTGTCCCACAGATTTCATATTCCATTCAAGCAGCTTCCATCTTTATGGCAGCAGGCTGGATACTCAAACAGGAGCGTAGTTTTGCAGAAGTTTGTCTGCTCTTTTTGCAAGGAGCTGCCAATGCTGTTGTGACTGGGATATCAGAAGGAAAAAGTAGAATAGATGCTTGAAATTGAAAGACAATCTTGAAAAATTTCCAGCACGCACCATCAGTGTTGCATATCTGGACAGCATTGCTTTGGCTTCAGATCCTTGAGAAATTGTCTATTCAAGTGGAAAAAAACATATTCTCAATTCTGTAATTATTTAGCACTGTAGAACACATGACAATTTTATTCAGCCCTTCTTCATTGCTGCATTAAAACAGGGTAACAGTTTTCACAACAGCTGACTCTTCCTGTCACCAAAAACAAAGTGTTTGGTACAGTGAGGGAAGAATCAGCACCTCTGCCTGGCAGCCCTGCAAATTAGGAGAAAATCTTCAAATCAAAAGAATACACAGACACAAACCTCGTTACTGCAGACGCAAGGATAAAGAAAAAAGTGTTTTTCTCCAGTGTTCTACAATCATCTCAATTTCTATATACAGTAAAATCTGTTCACTTTTAACTATAATCACAAATAAGGAGAAGAGATGGAGGACTGATGAAAGGAAAAAGCAGAAAAGGTCTGTAAATGGAATACTTGAAGGAAACGTAATGCTGGTGGACATTTTCTGCATAAGATTGCAATTTGGTCCATGTTTAGTGCCTAAAAAGCTACAACAACAATCTGAGATAACATCTACTGTTCCCATTCAGTGGACATTCCATCTAATGGGGGACCACCCAAGGAGCAGGGGCTTTCTTCAGGTCTTGGTGTCTCTCCTGAGATTATCATCAACAGCAGCAATAGTTCTTTCTTGTTGTATGACAACACACTGTGGAAATGTCATTATAAAAGCCTATCAGGCCTTTCCACAGAAACCAGTCAGCACCCAGACAGCTCTGGGGAGGTGGACTGGTCCCCATTTGGCAGACATATGTGACCTGATGGTCTGTCAGCAGTGGCTGTACTGTTTGCATGTGTGCTGGAGGGAGCATCTCATGCAATAACAGGGGAAGAGCAGATGTGCTTGTTGGTGTGAGCTGCTTCCAGCCAGCACAATGCCAGGTTAGCACTCCAGATGAATTGCTACAGGCAGCCCTTCTGCCTGCTGAAAAGATCATTACCCATCAAAGCAGGTCATTCTACCTCCTTATTTTGACATTATTAGATGAGAGCTTCCTTTAAGGAGTGCAGCTTCCTTTGGGGCGGACTGACTCCAATAAGGTGTTGAACTAATTTGATCCCTGTTTCACTAGGAGATGTGTCATCTCCAGGTTTGAAAAAGTTATTCAAGAGAAGAGAGCTTGAGCCTTTCGTAATTAACATGCAACACTGGTTGCCACGCAGGGAGCAGGCACAGTTATAATAACTCGGAGTCAATAATTCATAAACTATAATGCATTATTAATCAATTATCGAGGCCTGAATTACATTTAATGAGATTAAGCTGATTGGAGCACTAAGCTGTTTGAGTCATATTGATTTAATCAATGTGCTTAATTAAACTGTGTACATTTTCCACATGATCATTATTTCCCAGTATCCTGCATAAGTGGCCCCTGCAATTCACATCCTCTGCTGTTCTTTGCTCAGGAATTGCTCTTTGCTGCAATTTATATTTAAAGGTAAAGGGTTTGTTTCTTCCTAAGAAAAGATCAAAGTTGCAAAACAAGGATCTAAATAGCTTATACAAGCAAATTGAGAAATGTTGGAATATTTTTTCCCAGCAACTGTGTCTTTTATTCCACAGGCTTAAGATGAGACGGGGTAAAGACACCTCATTAGTCTCACTTTATCCCTCATTCCAGCTCCAGGAGCATCTGCAGATTCAAAAGGCAAGAGCATCCTACCATATCTATCCCAAAACCACTACTCTATCCATCTTTAGAAACATACTTAAACAAAAAACGTGCTTCAAATCCCCAGAAGACTACATTTAAGATAAGCAGGTGTCATTATCTTTTTTGACAATATTCATAATGGTTTCCTCAGCCATGCATAAAGAGGACATGTGATGACAGAAGAGCAACTCAAAGTGACAGGTATTACAGATATAAATCCATTTCCTAGTGTAATTTTTGTTTAATTTCCCTCACCTCTGCAGCTAATTATCTGGGACATTTTGGGTTAATGTTAAACCCCAAAATTCAGATCTATAATGCTACCCACTGCTGAAAGGATACTCACCAGATATGTTAACTGTGGAGTACACAACACACTGAATAATCACTGTTATTTATGAGGATGACAACAGTACAATCAGCCATGAAGGGAGTTTTGCAATTCCTTTGGGACTGTTTTAGTCATTACTCTGTGTTAGCACCAACCAGGATGTCATCTACACTACATGACATCCCGGAGGTGTCCTGCCCCTTCCCTTCTCTAACCAAAGGTGAGAGCAAATCCACCCCATCTCAGGGCACAAGCAGGAAACACCTCCTGAAAAACACTCACATGGCAGTGGGGAGTGTACACTGTTCTTTTCTGACCAACCATTTTGCTTTTGGTGGTTTTAATTCCACCACTCTGTTAACATTAGCAACATATCAGTGTCCTTTATTTTCTTAACGAGAAGACAATTTTATCATTGCCTGTGAGTCAGTGTTTAGATATTTTCCTTACACTTCTTTGAAGAGTTAATCTGTCCATTTGCTCTGTCACTTACAACAGTATCCTCCTGCTTGCAGGGTCTACTCAGCTGTCTGCCAGGGAGCTCAGTAGAGTTAGGCACTGCACACATGCATAAATAATACTGTGAACTAAGAGTTTGCAAACTATTACTGAGTACACATACACGCTGCTAACACTGCCTTCACTGGGCTCTGTGAGTGTGGCAAACTGAAGAAAATCAGAGCTCTGCAAACACCTATTAATTCATCAAGCGGGGAGTTGGCACCAAGATTTGGAAGCTTTATCGTTCTCCATGTTTCTGCATTCATTTGAGAATGCTCTGAAAGATGTTGGGAATTGGCCCTCCCCTTCAAAAGCCCCTTTAATTCTCATCAGGCAGACCTAACATAGCCAGAAATAAAGTCACCCATGCATAGTCAGAATGGCTTTACCTTTATCACAAGACCATGGAGGATATTGCAGTTAGAATGGGTAGTAAAGACATCCCTACTAGCTGGATGATCAGTCTTCATATTCTGGCAGGAAGGGCAAGTTTAAAATCAAACAGCAACCACAGAAAACAACATGATTTTTTCTATTTGTTCAAGTCTATGGAGCTGCAAATCTCAGCAGGGACCACCGACCAGCCCCAGGTACCCACAGACATGGATCAAGTTTGAGTAGAGGTTGTGCTGTTTGTAACTGAGGGGTTGCGTGACTGAGAGTCAAAGCACAGGCAGCCAAAGAGTTCTCAGCTCACTTTTTTCTTTCTTTTTATCAATTTCAGTACTGAACATTTATTAAAAATTATTCAGTACACCACTGTCACATAAAGGGCAGATATAAAGAGAGGAAGGAGAAAGGAGACTAAAGTGAATATCAAAGCCTCACACAAACAAGGCATAATGAAGGAAAGAAGCAGCCCATTTTTCTTCCCTTCAGCATGGCTTGTGCTTCCTATTAACAAGGTGCATGTTAATAAATTTAACTCAGACAAATTTAACCATCCTAGGACCACATTAATCAAAAGCCTGACAAGAGCAGTCTAAAAGAGTTGAGGAAGGGAAATAAAGCACGCCTGACACAGAGGATGCCATGCCCTCACTCTCCCTGGGCCGCTCCCACTCCATCAGCATTTCCAATACACAATAACTCCTTCCTACTGCACTCCCTACCAGGCTGATCCTGCTGCCTTCCCAGTACTCCTCACCCACCCAGTGCCTCTTCATCCATGATGTTTCCTGATCCCCATGTGTCCATACTTGAGAAGGATTTAGAGTATGTCAGTATGAACACATGCAGGAGCTACAAAGCCCTGGTGAGATTTGTGCCACTGGCATTGTTGAAAAACTCTCAAGGTACAGTTTAACACGTGTAACAAAAGCAAAAGAAGTTTGATAGGAAATCAAAATTACTATAGTTCATGAAAACTATTAAATTGGACAGAATCAGAAGGAAAAAACATGTGTTGTCCATTTTTATTCTTTATCCACATGCCAAGTTCCCCAGTGCTGGAACTCCACATTCCTTCTCAAGCTGAGATACTCATGCATGGAGACTGTACAAAGCCACGGGAGTTACTGCAGGGAAATCCTCCACCCTTTGGTCTCTTCATATTTCGCTCTAAGTTATGTTTTTAGCATGGAAAACATTGACAAACAGGTCCTTCCATCAGCCAAAACACTTCACAGAAAGATGGGTATGTCATACAAAATGAGGAAACTGAGAAGTAACTGCTGATCAAAGCCACACAAAGCAGCACAAATTAGACTAAGTGCATCCCCAAAAGCCATAATTATCCAAGCCACTCAAAATAAGTGCATACGTGATTATTCAGATTTGCCTAGAGGCATCCCCACAGCATAAAACATGGCGTGCTGCCTTGCTGTTCTTCCACTTGATAAAAACAATAAATATTTTCATCACTTAAGAGTATTGGTGTTTACTTTTACAGTCTTGAAAACTTGAGTGAAAGTGTGTTGCCTTGACAATGTCTTTCCCCCCAAAAAATTTCTTTTTCGGTAGGACAGCTGGGGTTTCTACAGGTTCTGTTCTGATGGAGTTCCATGGGTTCATGGATAGATGTAGGAAGGCTGCAAACTTTTTGTGGTGCAAGGCCTCAGAGGGAGGCTTTAGTGGCACAGGATTTCATGGCATTTCAGGGAGATCTACAAGCTCCCACTGGCTTCACATATTACCACAAGCCAGGAGATATTTATTTCTATTGAAAATAAAGAGGACTTAAGCCACATAATTGGGATTTGGACTCAGATGCAGTATATTAAACAGTCTGAAGCATTCAGAAGTATCTGTCCAAACTGTTCATAGATGCCTTATGAAGCTTTCAGCAAACCTGTGCTGAATAAACCTTTGCAGACTGGTTAACGACCTTTGAAAACCTGCCAGGCTCTCTTCTAACACTGCAAAAAGCAGTCTAATATACTCTGAGAATACAGTGCTCCAGAAAATGGCCATGCTTCCCAACATTGTCATATTAATTTCATGATACTTCCTTGAAATTCTATTTTTTTTTTTTTTGCTTTCCTATGGCAAAACACTCCTTTCAGAAAGTCCTTTCAAAGCCAAAAGAGCTAAAGTCCAATGTTTAGGGTATTGACTCACCATGTGACTGACTCACTCCAAGCCCTTGCTTAGATAAACCCAAACTTTAGCTCAGCTTTTGCTTTGTACCACCATTGGAAAGGGCTTCTCACTTGGGCAGAAAAACTTGTTCACTCCATGCCTCTTCCAGATGGCTCCAATCCTCAAATAAAATATTCCAACTTACTCTCAGTTGCCCCCTTGAGACCTTCTGCCATGAGGTGTCAGCAAATAACATCTGACCAGGTGATCACGTGCCAAAGGCTGCTTTGGATAACCAATCTCCCCCTCCACATCTCCCACTCACTGGTTTTCTGTATCGTCATTATCATGGAACAAAAGTGCTTAAGGGCAGGAATTCTCTCTTCAAGACAGGCATGGACAGCCACAATTAAAGCTGTGCATGTGCATGAACATTATAAGTGCCCATGTAGCCCATACTTGTCTATTTTACTTTGATATTTCAACCAAGAAAAACATGTTCATGATATAAATTTGCTAATCCAGGGTAAAAGCTGAATTTGTAACAAAGTTGTTACAGCAAAAAGGTATGAACGGTGGATGATGACACTGTAATGTCAGCATAGCTGCAGTCACTCTGTTCTAAACCTGGACCAAAAAAGATAGCAATAATTTCCACCAGCTCCCATATTTGAGCTCCCTTTTAGTTTAGAAGAAGTCTGCAATGAGAACTGTGGTTCAGGTCACAGAATCCCTTTGGGTACTTCTAACCTAGTATCTAAATGAGGTAATGAAAACTATTCATTTAGCATCCAAAAAGATCTTAAGACAATTTAAATATTCACAATCCCTCAAAGGTCTCAACCTGCATTATGTGTGAAGAGACAAAAAAAAAAAAAAATTACTTTATACCTAGTTCCTGATTTCAGAAAAAAAAAAATCAGCCTACATATGAGTAGTTATTGATTTAGGCTCTAAAATCAATGCTAACCCAATGTGATGCTAATCAGAATCTCATCACTTGCTGTTGAGTTACAGAAACATGCATATCTTTATCTTGTTCATCAAGGCCACTGAGGGTCTAAATCTTTGGCTCTCACAATGAAAAACAACCAGCTCTAGATATAAAATGGCAATTATAATATTTGCTGTTAAACAGTACATTGCCGGTATGGTCTCAGACAGAATGCAAAGAGCTATATTGTGTCCAGATGGATCTACTGGGCACACTGGAGGAGCTGGAATTTCACCAGAACATTTCAACTGCTAGTCCAGCTGGGGATGAGTTATCTTGGTTTTGGTGGGTTTTTTTTCAAATTTAAGACCGCAAAATACATAAATTATTTCAACAGAGAACATAAAATACCAAAAATAATAAAAAAAATCTTGTTGAATTAGTTATTTCACAGTTTTTTGCTGTAGGAGATATTTGATTTTGACCTTTTCAAATGTTTCACATCATTAAAGAGAAATTAGAAGTACAAAATGGTATCAGTTCTCCTCCCTCCTCCATGCAAACCTGTAATTTGTAAAGAGCATCATAATTGGCTATTCCTCGCATTTATATTTCTTTTTCCAAAATGAGAAAGACAAGAAAATCAGCACGTTCACAAAAGAGGCTGCTATTGTCACTGCTGACATGAGCACAGCTCACCAGCATCTTTTTTACTGCTTCATTGGGCTACTTACAGAATTGCTCCAGGTCATCTCTGTTTTTGGACTCAGGCATGGCAGTGATTGTGAGCAACGGGCATGGATTTCCTCCTAGAGTCTGGCAGAGTGACTGCTGCCTCCAGTAAACCTTCTTACGGTTCCTAGTTTGTTCCAGGATATCAAGATGGGACTGAAAAAGAAGAAGGAAGCAGATTTATAAAGGAGTTCACGGTCTATAAAACCTGATTTTATTCCAGTAGCTGTATATTATTATTGATACTAATTTCATATCTTGCTAACTTCCCAGTTCCTCTCTTCTGCCAGTTAATATCACCACCTTTTACATCCCACAAATATGCACAAGCCATTCACAATGCATCCCAGCTCACTGAAGCTGCACAGAATATTTATTCTTATGTCATGGTCTACTTGAGGATGTCCCTTTTTGTTGCAGAGGGGTTGGACCAGATGACCTTTAAATGTCCCTTCCAGCCCAAACTATTCTGTGATTTTGCCTGAACAGTTCCTAGGTGCTTTTGTTAGCATAATGAAATATTTATGCATACGTGAAATCCAAAAGAGAAGCATTTACTCTTTATATTTTAATAGGGTTTTTGTAGAAACGTGAGAAAACTCACCATTTTTTTAACATGTAGAGAATTGATTGCTTAGCTGTCAAGCACATGCCATTGAAACTCAGTGACAACTCCATATCATTATGAGAGGCAGCCAAAAAGTTTATATCGAAACAACATTTTGTACAATCAGCAGTGGGGAAATTTGAAGACTCTTTCCAAGAAGTTATTTAAAAAGAGAGACTTTTCTCCCCACCCCCAAAGTTTATGACAGTTTTAAACAATTCTTAAGTCCAACAGCTTCTTGAGAAATTTGAGAAAAAGAACTGGCAGCTTAGAAGAAAGACTTTCTGGAACAAATTACGATCGCCTCATTAGACACAGAGCCACTTGTCACCCACACACCAGATGAAGTGCAGTTCTCTGTTTACATTGCAATTGCAAGTGGCAGGATGAGTGTGAGTAATGCCACTGCGGGGTGTTGCTGCGTGTTGTGGAACACCAGTTGTCTCCCAGTTGGTGGGAAGAGGTGCAGCGAGCACACTTGTCCTAACAATGACTAAACCACACCAATTCCCTCTTGTCCTAACAATAACTAAACCACACCAATTCCCTCTTGTCCTAACAATAACTAAACCACACCAATTCCCTCGCTGACCCTCACACGGTCATGGTTTGTCTTTGTAAGGCAGGGTTAAATTTTAATCCACATTTGTGGGACACCACATTCCTGTTTCCTCAAGCCTTGGAGCTCACGCTGAATCAGACTACCTTCCCAGCATCCAAATAGAGCCACGTAAACATAGAACTGAAATTTACAGTCAGCTATGTTATAAAACAATTAAAATACAGCTCTATAAAGTAAATTCAATTATTAGATGCATTTAACAATCTCACATAGATACAGAGAACTCAATATCATCATTTACTTATGTTCCTGGTACCCAGCGAAACTTAATTGGGTAGAGCTACCACAGAGATTTCAGCTAGATATCAAAACAATTAATACTGTGATGTAAAAATAGATAAATTACTGTTCATAAAAGAAATGTAATTACTAATGGACAAGAAGTAATGAACTGCGGAGTGCATCCAGTTCAAATAGGATTCTGCAATATTTCTTGCAAATATGCCTATAACCATTAAATATATATGATATTTAAAAACATTTTCAAATTACTAACTCCATATACAAGTTTATCTTCTTCCCCAAAGCACTATGTATTTAATTGAGCCCTTGGGTTCATAATCACTTTTAATTTATTATTGATATGTAAAACCAACACACTTCACCAGTGGACAAATGCTTTAAAATGCAATCTACTGATGCACAAACCTGATTTAGTTTATTTACTGTGGCAATAAAAGTAAAATAGAAAAGTGTATAGTGCATCACTTGACATTTTAAATTAGCCCAAGCAAAGAAGTCTTTCAGAATTATTAGAAATAATGATTTTGCTTTGGCTAGAGCTGGGCATGACAATCTATCAATCTTTTCCATCCATAATTCTCATTTACCAACTTTTATGGTCCTTATTGGGTCTGAGTTCATTTAAACTTTTCCTGGGGCAAAATTCCCTTTAACTTCAATGAGCATTTTATTTGAAGAGACAGTGAAATATTTAGAGACCTGGTCCTACAAGCCTAGGAATAACACCTTTTTCATCTCTATTCTATTCATTTAGGAGCAGGTGAGATATTCAGTGATTCCCAGAGCGCACAAACTCTCCAAGTCTCTCTTGCTTTTTGCCAGCAGAAGATAGAAATCAATAACAGTGAAATAATGATGAGGCACTGCATTTACGTGGAAAAGTATGGTGGTGAATAAGTCCAACCAATCCTTCAGTACTGCATTTGTTTTTTACCCTGCAGACCATAGGTATATGTGCCTTCAGAGCTAAAGGTCAAACCCCACCCCTGGAGCACACAGCCTTCCCCACGGAATTTTAGGAGAAACTGGTGAAGTACTGATGAGAAGTGGGCTGACAGAGATGTTTTGGACTGAAGGCTGGACTGGCCTTCCCCCAGACACTGGAAGCAGTTTCTTTGAATGCGTATAATAGGTGCACAACAGTTGACAAGAGATTTTCTTCAGTGGGAATCAATCTAAACCTCACTCTGCTGGCACGCCGGGCAGCACAGCGAGCCCTGGGGGAGGCACTGTCCCCTGGAAAGCACAGCCTCCAATTCTGGTCATGGCAAACAGATACCATTACAAAAAATGGAGTGACCTCAAACTCCACCAACCCACAGTGGCATGTATTGGTCAAAACAAGATGTGTTGATAATGGAAACTGAGGCAAGAAGGAAGGAAAACTGATCTACTGGTACTGTGTGGTTTCATTTGCAATAACATCTTTCTCACCCTTAGCAACAAAGCAAAGCTACTCCCAGAACTGTTCATTTCACTTCTTTCATCCTACCTCCCTTTCAGACCCTAGTTTCCCCTACATCAATTATACAGAAAGCACATTGGATGCATTTCCCAGAAAATTCCCTTACCATCCACCCCTGGTCAGAAAAGTCTGTGGAAAACAAACCCATCCCCAGCAAAAACCTGGTACAGCTCAATAATTAAATTTATGCTTTGGAGTTGTATTCTTTTAGTTTCTGTGCTGACAGCACTGGTGGGAGTGTCATAAATTCCTACTGACACCACAGCTGGCACAGAGGAAAGAGCTGGTAAAGCATCACATGAGGTCCAGCAGCCTGGTAATGCTGGGTGCAGCTCTGAAAGCTGAGCTGTCACCCTGTGTCAGGAGGAGGATCAGGCAGCACATCTGAGTTGGCATTAGGTTTAGCCCCCTGCATCTCAACCCTTCAGGAGGAGGATCCTGCAGCCCCAAGTGAATGGAGCACCTTTGGTCTGCATTATGACTGGTATAAGCACTAATGGCTTATATTCAGCTTATCCCATAGAGAAATTTCTTTGCTCCTGTAGCGTTCTGGGCTTCACAGCTGGCAGGAGCTTCAGCTGTAAACAAGGCAATTACACCAGCATGATCATAGAATGGTTTCAGTGGAAAGGGACCTTAAGGATCACCTCCTTCTAAGCCCCCTGCCATGGGCAGGGACACCTTTTCCTAGACCAGGCTGCTCAAAGCCCCATCCAACCTGACTTTGAACACTCCCAGGGATGAGGAGGGTATGAAAGCGATCCTCTATGTCACCTCAAAATCCACACATACCCAAGCAGCTCCATGTCAGGGCCATTATTTTATCTAGGTGGACATGTCAGTATTACCATCATTGTGGAGTAGGTGTAGGGGTAGTGGTAGGCCAGGTAGCAGACATCATCTTTGTGAGGGAACTTGATGCTGAAGGTGAGCGTGTAGTAGAACCTTCCCCTCACGCCTCCTCCTGCAGCCACACTGCAGCGGTAGTGGTTTCTGGAAAAAGAGAGAGAGGAGGAAAGTAAATGCTTTTCACTTCTAGATGTGCATTTGAAGCAGCCATGGGAAAAATAAGCATTCAGAGAAGCATCCACACAACAGGACACAAAGCCCAGCAGAGAGTTAGGAGGCAGAACTGCACGTGGCAGCGTGGGGCACAGCCAGTCATGTGCTGCTGCGGGGTGGGAGCACTTCCCTAAGAAAATAACATCCATTAATGCTTCATTTTGTTAAGATGCAAATAAAGAAGCAGTCAGCTAATAGTAGCTCATATAGCAGAGTCCAGGCACATTTAAACTATGCATTCAGCTAAAATGGCTGTATTTCTTCAGATATCCACATTATCTTGCTCAGAGATGCAGGTTCCTATTCACAGCCCTGAACAATGCCACGAGAAAATACTGTGCAAAAAGCCTGGAGATTTAGAAAATATGAATACCCTACCAAACCAACTATTCAGTTCCACCACGGGAAGAAAAATGATATTTCAGGAATAAAAATAAATAATAAATAGGACATACATAAAAATATTTCAGATGCCCTCAAAGGCACTTTGCCAAATAGGAAGAGGAGGAGAGTGGGTTTGGGTAGAGACTGGGCACGAAGAAGTGACTTCATTCATTTACCAGTTGTGATGTACCAAAAAATTCCTCTTTGTATCCCTCTTTTTTAGAAGACTTGAGCCTCTCTCTCAGAGACCAGTGAGGACCAACTGCTCCCTAAAAAAAAAGGGGAGCTGAGCTTGATATGGAAGCCAGAAGAGCAGGGAACGGTTGAGGCACGGTCATCTCCCACAGCATCCCTATCAGGGCATGCATGGGGACAGCAGAGGGGTTCAACCACAGATCCAGATCATCAGACAAGATTGTGGTGCTAAAGCAGGTCTGGGTCCAACCAGCAGGTCAGTTCATGGGTCAGGATCCAGATCAGGTTTTGTAGCAAAGCAAGGACACAGCAACACGGACACAGCAGTGACTGAGCTGCAGCCTCACTACAACAGAGCTCTGGGTGAGGCTGGTCAACACTGACAAGGTCTAGGAGGGCACACAAATCCTTGACACTGCCTTCAGTAAAACTACAAAATCTTATAGCTAGCTTCTCAACCTAGTGTCAGGACCTGATCTCTTGCAGGAGACTTACTCTGACGAAGAGATGACTTCAGGCTGAGTAAGAAAGTTTTCTTTCAGCAGAGATGAAGTGACAAATCGTGCACTTTAGGGAGAAGCCTCAGAGCAAATTGCATCCATAAGTACATTTCAAACAATATTTTTCCCACATTGCACCAATTATGCTGTTGCCAAACCTTCTGATTTCTGAAGGACTGTGAGGTTTCTTTGACAAATGTTATCATCAATGTTGCATTAAAATGCAAAATAGAAGAGGCAACCAAAAGATGCAATTTCAGCTCCTGAATTTTACAATACTAGTTTATTTTGCTGCTGTTCATTTTTATTCAAAGGGGTGGAGAGAAAAGATAATTATTCTTGTCAAATTCTCGAAAATAATCAGCTCTTTTTCATAAGGGAGACACAATACAATGCTGCTAGGTTTTCACTTGGATTCGGTAGTTAGGAACATGCAGAGTGAGTGATACTGACTGGATCAATAGGTAGTGCAGGAACACTGAGTCACAGTGGCAACCTGAAAAGCCTGTGATTTTATTCTCAGCTGAACCCTTTACCCCAACATTCCCTTTGAAAATAAAGCACCTTAATATTGGACAAAGAGACTCAGAGAAAAAATTTCAATAAACCCACAAATATAGAAGCATGTACTTAGTAGCATTTATATATGTATTTCAGTGGATCAAGGGTTAAAGTCTGGTATTTTTTGAAGTCAGGACAATGACATTTAATATAGTTCCTGTTAATTTTGACAATGAGGGATAATTAAGAACCATTTCCTGCATAGTGCAGTATGAAAATGCTCATCTCCATGGCCTCTATTATTTTCAGTATCACTTGGAAGTTTAGATCACCTTATTCATAAAGAGTGGTCACAAAGTGCCGAGTTCTTCCAAGTCCTCCCCTCCAAATTCACAGTTGTGGTTAGAGGTGTGGGAGGAAGCAGGTCTTTGCAGGCAGATACTGCCTAAATATCTCACACAGACACCATTCCCGCCTGTCCCTGATACTCCAGAGTAAAGGCTTCTCCCTCTGTAGTCTGCAATTCTGCAGCCAAAAGTGTCTTTCTTGCCTAAAATGGCCACTTAACCCAGGGGTTTTGCAGCAGGAAACACCTCTGACCTTGATGCTACACTGGTAGCTCAGTGTTCCTTACTCCTGCCTGCTCAGACACGATCCCTGGGGCAGGGATGCACAGCGCTGCTCAGCAGCACATCTCATCCTTGTTCTGAGCATCTCTGCTGTTCCACCTAACTACCCACCCAGAAAAGACATTTCCAGACTTTTGAATCACTTCTTGACACCTGCTTCAATCTATAGCAAGCTATCTGGCAGTAACAGGAAGTTTACAGGTGGCTTTGGGAGGCTTCGATATTCTTCACTCATGCATTAAAAAGAAAAACCCCCTGTGTGTAAGCAGTGTAAATGATCGTGTACTTTTGCTGCATATAATCTGGTCTCCTCACAATCCATCATACAAAGAAGTAGCTCTGAATATTTTTAAAAGAAACCTAAAAAAACCAAAGTAACATTTTTCCTCTGTGCCTCCCTCTCCTCCCACTGCTGTCAAGCCAAAATAGCTCTATTGCTTCCTTTTTCCTCCACCAGATTGATGTTTTTTAGTTCCTCACCACTTTTTCATCACAACACCCCACCATATCAGCATGGAGCCTAAAGTAACAAGCAAGGAAATGGAAAGGAAAAAAAGACTCTGGCAACATCTGGTCCCCACTACCTTATTTGTCTTTTTCAAAAACAGGTTGAAAGTCTGTCATGCTTTTTAGAAGCCAACACACTGGTTATTGGGGAAAAAAAAAAAAAGACCAATGTGTAGTCTTCTCAATGAACACACAAGTTGTATCTACTGTGCCTTTCAGTCACTTTGTGGTAGAGAAACCACTTTGCATGCTGCTCTCCTTCAGAAAAAAACACCCAAGTATTATACTTCCAGCACAGTGAAGTGATGAAGGGTTAATTAATAATAATAATTATAATTATAATACTGCTTATCTTTTGCTCTGCAAGATAATTTTTTGAGTTTAAAAAATCTTTTGCAAATGGTATCTAATTAAAACATGCTTCCCCATTTATCTATTCTATTCTTTGGGTGGCAGATAAGTGGCTCTAATTTTCCACCCTTTGTAGGGGGGGGGAACAGACATAGGTGAAGCAACTTGGACAAAGATGCAGGCAGGAAAGGAGCTGGGTTGTGACCGAGGAATTCAAAAGCACCAAGTGATTCAGCAACAATGTCTCTTGGCCATCTGATCTTTACACTTCCTATCTGCAGCACTTAGTGTAGTAAAAGGCACTGTTAGATGACAGAATATGGCATTTTCAGCTTAGACTAAAATGGCCAAAGAAAGTATCAATACCCCTGACTTCTGAGCCACTTCAAAACAGAGTTCAAATGGAAAGTAAAATGTTTATCTCTTCTAATCTTCTGATGTATTCTCTTGGTCCAAAACACTTCCCCACCTGGAGTTTGGTGTCCCCATTTTCCACGTCTTGACCTCCTTACATCTCTAAGTGTGGCTATTAAGTGCGAGATGCTTTAGTAACACCCTGGTTCATACCACAAAAAGCAGTATTTAACAATTTATTTGGCATGGCTGTTATTTTGGGGTCTGCCACATTGGCAAGTGGAAAATGCACAACACAACTTCCTTTTCAAAGGCCAAACCCATGATAAGGTGGTTTTGTTGCCACCATTTCAGGCAGAATCCAGGTCAAAGCAGAATATTCCCCCAGCCATCGTGCCATTAAGGTGTTCAGTCATACTGCAAAGGCCAGGTGCTCTCAGAGTGACACTGATGTCTCACCCTCTCACAGATATCATTAGAGGTGACCTGCTAATGTTATGATGTTTATTTCATCTAATGTGATTATAAAGATGCTGAAAAGAGAAGACTGAGTTCTGACATTGTTATGATCACTAAACAGCCAAGTTTTTAGCGGTGATGTGAGAACAAAACACTCCAATGTACCTCATTACTATCTGACCTGACTATTTTCTGAAAAGGCTGGAGGTTAGATAATACGCTTAGAATGAGCCATGAAACCAAAGGCACAAGCACATTGTCACCAATTCAACACTCAGCTGCCATTGTTCCTTAAATAATTTGCCAGGAAGGAATATTACTCAGTGCATAAAAGCTGCCAAGGCAGCAAGAGAATGAGATGATCTTATTGTAACTGCAACTGTTTATCATGGGTGTACCCTGTCACCTCACAGAGAGGCAATAAAATAGAGCAGAAGTGTCACTCAGCTACTTTTTGACAAGAGCTCTGCTAAAATTCTCCACAACATAAAAGCTCTTGCCAGACGTATGAGAAAGGTACACAGTGACACAGCTGTGCCACAACATTCATCTTTATGAGTGAACTGCCCCATCTTCAAGGAAGATGAATGCTGAGGGTCAGCCAACCTGCTTCACACAGACATCTCACCAAGGAGCTCTTCCTCCCCCTGTCCTTCAGCTCAGAGGTGTCTCTCAGTAAAAGCCCTGCTGCAAAAGCAATTAAGGGCATCCTTGGGCTCCTCTGTATTTTTGAAAGCATATCACTCTTTTCCCGTATTTATTAATAATTCCTGGTTTATTAGCAACTCCTGGTGAAAATACTTAGATGAGGGTCCCTTCAAAACGTGCAGCCCCACCTTAGGATACCTGAGACCAGGGTGAATGGAACTGAAGTGTGCTCTTTCCCCAAATCACTGTAGCCATCCCACCTCCTCCTCTTCTGAGACAAAGCCTGAGCAGCATCAAAAACACTATTTTCACATGCCTCCCCCCCACCAATTTCTAATGACTGAGAATCTCTTTTATAACCACTGAAAAAAAAACATTAAGGTTTCAGTAGAGGCAAAAATGTATTTATGTGTGTGCATGCACATTCTTGTGTATACAAAAATATGTGAGGACCAGGAACACACAGTAAACGAGAGACAACAACTAGTTATCCTAGATGATTATGTTGACATCTAATTCAATGTACAGCTAGAAAACACAGAATATTCCAAATCAATAGAACTATTCTCTCATATATTCTGAACAAGGATCTGATTACAGGCTTAATTGCACAATCATTGCTTAATCTTGGAAGTCAGCTGCTGTTTAATCACTGCACAATAGCTGCCTTGCTAATGACATGGGAAGCCACTGCAATGGCATCCAGCATGAAAAGTCTGCCCAACCAGAAGCCCATCCTCAGAGAAGTCAGGGACTACAGGCATGTCAAGGGAAGCCACTGCACCACAGTATGTGAGCTCCTGAGGTAGAAAAGGTTAAGGTCAGGTGCATGAAGGTTAGCAAAGAATACCTGATACAAAACAAAATAACTACTCAAATTGCTGCAGACAGATGCCAGGTTGAGAGAGGATAATCTGTGCCTTCAACCCCTACCCACCCCCTCAAAAAAAAAATTACAACAGAAATTGGGACAACTTGGAATTTTCTTCTGAGACTCTGGCACACTGCAAAACCAGCCTGTAACAGGGAGCTTGCACAGATATCAGCACTGAGCTGGTCAGGATTCCTTTACACCACTGTTGTATATCCAACCCTTTCTTTAGCTCCTCAGCTCCTGCATCTCTTACAAAAGTCAGTGTATGCAACAGAAAAACAATGATCCCATCCAGCTCTTTTCTTCCCAGACAGGGGAAAAAACAACTACACTACTTCTCCTTTCCTTCTCCTTCCTCCCAGCCAAGTGAATTCTGCATATTCCCTGGCATCTAATAGTGAGATCTCACTTGTAGCTGTTTTCTGAAGCTGGAAGCACATAACACATTGAGCCAGCATCAATTTAGAGACATTTGAAATAGGGGGCACTGGTGGTGAGAGGCTCATGACATCGGTGCAGTTAACAGGAGGGAAACAGTGGAGAAAGGAAGGCATAAATTATTCACCAAAAATGCACTTACTTGTAATAGCAGATCTCCTGGCCTGCCCGAACCCAGCGAGGCCTGCCCTGGAGAGCCTCCCTCACTGAGTACATGACCAGCTGCATGCCTACAGAAAACAAGAGAGTTTCAGGTGATGGGACTTCCCTGGCTGGAAAAGACAGGAGTGGGAAGGAAAAGGCTAAACAAGAAGTATCATCATTTTGTTGGTGCTCTCTCTGCTCATAGTTTATACAGAGTAAATACATCCCAAAGCCCTGTGTTTTGTTCTGAGACAACCATATCTGTACAAAAAGCCCCTCGAGAAGAAATGAGCTGAATAGAGCTTATTAAAAAATAAATTATTCTTCTGGCCTTTGCAAACCATTTTGTTTACAAAAAGAGGAAGGAAAAGGAAAGAATATGAATTAAGGCATCAACAAGATCAGTAATTTGGTTAGTCCAATATTTTAGCTTGGCTGCACTATTATTGAACTCTTAATCCTACCATAGCATCAGAGATCTGTGGTACATCCAGAGCACTGCCTTCAGAAAACAGCAAGCAAAACTAGAAGGTTTTAAACTTCCTGTTAGACCTAAATAACACCTATGAGTCACAAATAATGATAACAATAACATCCATCTTTGTACTGCATTATCCCAGAGCATGAACTTCTTCCTGACCTCCGAAATATTACCATTCCATGCCCTGAGGAGTGGGGCCTTCTCTGATCTGAGCTGCACATCCATTACTCGCAGCTCTGTGAAGCCAGCCCACCTGCAGGGAGTTCTGTATCAATTTCCTTTGCTGTACACACCTGCCTGCTCTTTCAGGCAAGGTGAGGATGCTGCCCTCCCCAGCAGATCTCTCTGCACAGGGTGTCCCTGGCTGGGGGCTGCAGGGGAGGCTCCTGTCAGCAGCTCCAGTGAACCCAGCACAGCCACAGCTGAGCCCGGCAATGATGCTGGCACCACTTCTGTGAGAGCACATTTAAGAAAGAGAAAAATGCCCTCCCAAGTATTTTCACATGTTGATAAGTTGCCCCCTGAGCCTCCTCTTGGCTATTCTTGTGCTGGGGGGAGGTGATGCTTGAAAATCATTAATACTGATGACATATTTGCATTAGCAGCTGTTCAGCTCCCTTCTTCCTTTGGGTTTGAGTGTTAAACTCTCCAGCACTGCTGGAGCCAGGAAGTATCAGCAGCAATGCCTTTCCAGCTCACCTTTGGTTGTGCTGTGGGGCAGCACTTAACTCACCACAGCCAGGAGTAACCTCTGTATTGATGTTTTCTGAACCAGTGCTGTGAGTTATGCACAAAAGGCAACACTGTGTTTGGTACCAGGACATGGCCACCATGATTTTAAGAGACACAGGCCTTTCTAGATTCCCAGTTCATCAGAGAAGAGACATGGGGCTCAGTGTCTGCAGGGGTCTCAATATCCCAAATGCCAGCTCCTGCCCTTCTCTCTGAGTTCAAAGGACTCACACATGAAACTGTCTCAGAGCAACGGTTGATACTAATCAGCCATCTCATTTTAATTAAAAAAAATAAATAAAAATCAGTTTCTCCTTTCTACTTCCCCCTGTGGAAATGTTCAGTTTTAGAAAACAAACTGAAATCAGGGTTCTGATGAAATCCCATTATTTCCCATGGTAGAGTAAGTTAGTGAAAAAGGAGAATGAGAGAGGTGGAGGCTGTGCCTCCTGTCTTGCTCTGCTCCTGGCCACAACTATTTCATTAAATATCCTTTCTGCTGATTTGAAAGTCACACAGTGCTATCTAACCAAGAGCAAAAGGGGGAAAAAAAAAAAAATCAAACAGGAAAAGTAACCAGGAGCTGTAAAGAATTGCCACCCAGGGAACTTTGGCACCACACCACAACTGGAGGCTTTTTGTCTCAGAGTATGGGCATTAGCCCAGGAAAGTGCAGAGGGAATGTGACAAATAAAAAGCATCTCTTCCCACTGCTCTGTGTAAATGTTATGCATGTACTGGAAGGGGTAGTGAGCCTTGCTCAGCCAAGCCAGAAAAGCTGGAGCTTCACTGCCCGCTCAGAGCAGCAGAAGAAACCCACAGAGGAATTATTTAATAGCCAACCCCATGAACAAGCCATCCAAAAGAGAGCCATGGCTTAGCCTCCCTCCTTACTCCAGATGGTATTTTCACATTTCTCTTCCAAATATATTTTTCATTGCATGCTCAAACATGTGAGTCATGTACAATTTCAGGTACACAAAATGAGATTATAAATGCTGACAACAGCCAAACTAGCAGATAACAAACAACCTTCCACCAATAATAGCCTGAATCTCTGGCTGTGGAGGTACTAGGGGCTACATCAAGGATTGCATTGTGGTTTAAAACAGGACATCAACATCCTTCATTTTCAGGCTCCTACTACACACACCCCACTGAATTATTTGGTAACTCGGGTAAGCAGTATAAGATGACCAAAAAAAAAAAAAATATCACTTCCAGTTGAGATCTATATGAATACTAGAACTTCAGCCCTTTGGGTTAAAGAGTAAATGCTTTTTAATTCATCATGTCACTCATCCAGCCCGTTTCACACATACAAGTAACAAGTGATTCCAACTCCTAATTCTGTTTGTTATAGGTACATTGATCCTGAGAGAGTTGTCCTGGTGATGCTAAAGGCTGTAGCCACAGGGCTTCAGAGGAATGCAAAGTCTAATGTAATGGACTTATTAAACACTCTGAGTCAGGTCTTGAGCTGGTGTAAATTAACAGAGCTCCACGGAAACAAACCAAAAAATTCCCAAGCCTATGCCAGCTAAGAATTCAATCCACAGTCTCCTTGCAGAAGAAATCATTTCTCTTCTAAAATGGGTATTGAAAGCTGGGATTTGCCCTGCCTGTTTCTGAGCAATGCTGCCTTCCTCCTGAACCATGACAGGAGCTCAAAGGCTGCAAGGAACAAAATTTTTTGTCATCATTAATATCAACAGAAATTTCAGTAGGTCTGAAGATGTCTTACTAGATAAAACCAAAGAATCATGAATATTTGTTTGAGGATTATCACATTTATTTAAATCTTAGAAGTACTTTCCAATCCTATGCTGCTCATTCAGTTCCAACAGATTGTCTTCCCCCCCAGCTCTCCCAAACCCAGTGCCATTCTTCCTCAGTTCTGGTGTATAAACACTACAGTGACATTTATTTCCCCCCACAAATCCCAGGTCTCAATAACCAGTTTGCTCCTCAGTCCTCCTGAGGATAGACAAAGGTTCTTTGACGGATCTAAAGTGACTTTTTCAGTGGATTTCAGGACAGATAAGATTGAATTTACAGTCTCCCTTAAACTTATAGGCATGGAGAGCTGGAAACCTTTATGGCATTAAAAAGATATTCTTGTGAAGAGAAGGCTACCCCAGTTCCCCAAAGGCTCATACCATAATTAAACTGGCTGTTGGACTTCTCACAGTTGATGATGTTGAAGCGATAGGGAACTGCCGACCTCATGTCACAGACCTCAAAGTAGAACCACTGGTGGTGCTGGCTGCTGTTCACATCCGCATTCATAATTAGGTCATACTCAAACCTGTCAAGAAGAATAAAAGAATAATAAAAGCAGTGGCCATGAACACCTCCTGTCTGCCACTGAACATGCTGACAGCAGGTGATGCAGTCAAATTGATTGATATTTTGGGAGCATCACCATCAAACACCATTAAATACTCACACTGCAATAGTCAAAACATTTTGAGCCCTGTTTTCTTAATCATGTTCCTTCCGTGACATCCAGGTGTTAGAAGGCATAATAAGCTCCACATCATCTAACCTGCTTCCCTGGCTGACCCTTTCCAAAGCCAGGAGAAGGCCGCCATTCCACGCTGTGGTCACAGCAGAAGGCAGGCTGGCACAGGCCTGCTGCAGGGGTACTTACTCACGCACTTGGATCGCTTTCCGAAGGTTTCCCGACTCAAACTTGGAGAAAAACGTCAGACAGCCTGGAGCACCTGGGCTTGAGTGACTGCTGTAAAGGAAAGCAAGGACACCTGTAGCAGGTTGCTTCAAAGACAAGCCTTCCCCAGCACCTTTGTTATGCTAAAACAGGCTTTAATTTTTGAGTTTTTTTGTAAGCAAGACCATGGCAAGTAGGAAAAGATGAACAAATCCATAACCTTCCTATCTGATGCAGCTTTTCTCTTTACTCTTACTTGGTAATTCCAAATCACATCTTTCTTGTTCTCAGTAGTCTCTTTTGTAACTATCCATGCTTGCTTTCTTTATTCCAGTTACTTTCCCACTCCTATTCCTATTATTTCATTAATTGCAGGAGGCACTTTTACACAATCACTATATATTTGCTCTTCCCTCATCTGTAGAGTTTCCTTCTCCAACTGCTTAGAAACCCTTAAATTAATCCTAAGCAACTTCAAAACTTTCTCCTACATCAAACTTTCACCTCTATTTTACTCCAACAGAATGTTCTCCAAGTCCCTTATCCTTCCTCTGAATATAATTTATTTAAATTTGGGACCCTCTCAGCTGCCTGGTGCTACATCTTCTCACAGATCATAGCTGAGCACTTAAAGCAGTTCACAAGGCCTGACATTTAGGGTTTTTATTCAGAAGCATTGTGTGAGTGTCACACATATGAAACAGGGTACATCTACGACCTGTGACACTGGCTGTGCAGACACTCAATGGGAAATGCAGCTTCAGGGAATGGAAAAACTGGATTCATAGATACACTTCCCAGCGCTGGTCTGCACACCTCTGTTCCAAATCACTGCATGCATTTGAGACATATCCAGGGACAACCTACAGCCCCCATTGATGTATGGATCTTCTTGTTCTGTCTAAAAGTTTTGATGCTCTCCTGCTCCAGTGTCTTCCACAACAAATCCTTTCCCTGGGGTCACCTACAAGGAATTTATCCCTCCTGGATATCTTCTCTGTTAGTCCTTTACCTCCTGTGTTACTTCTTGACCTTTATCAGAGTTGATCAAGTAAACTGAGCTCACTGACAGGGCCCCTGGTTGCAGCACCCAATTTAAGTGACCCACCTGGGATCATCTAAATCAAACACAGTTCTTCCTATCACATCTCCCGGCTGGATTAGGCGGCGAACATCGTCGAGGACTTTGTCCCTAGGAAAAAGAAAGCAGCAAATCTTAATGACACTGTGAGAAATCTGGATATAGAGTATTCTTCTAGAAGAAATATGAAGAGTCTCAGGAAATTATTTTTAAGGACTGGAAAGAAAGGACTTTCATGTGCTAATTTCCAGGTGAACCTTTTTTTCCCATAGTGACAACGCTTCTGCTCCATCCCCACTACAAAGAGTTGCCTTTTGGGTTAAATGACTGATTCTGCAAAATTTTTTAGTCGCTACTGGATTGTGTCAAATTTGATTTATCCCCAGTTCTTCCCAGTCAATTCCTATCCCCAAGTGGCCATTCTTACCCTGTGAGGAAATATCTGCCACAACTCGCAAACCTACTAGTCTGACTCATAGTGAATATTGACTCTAAGTCAAGCTGATTTCTACTCATTATTAAACAGAACTTCTCTGATCCCTGAAGATGATCAAATGTGGAATACCAGATTTTCTTCCTGACCTTTGAAGCAATCACATTATGCCTTGAAGCATGATATGATTAGTCCCATTTTAGCTGTAGAGTTACACATGTTGTTGTAGCCATAAAAGCAGAGCTTTTAGAGCAACAGTGCAACAAGATAGTAGAGTGATTTTCCCTCTAAATAAGATTTCTAGCTTTTATATTTACTGCAGAAAGAATCATTCTCTCTAGCAGTCAAATCAGTGGCCTTCACAAATGCCATTTGATTAGTGTTGATCAGCTTTAAAGTTTGGCATAGAATCCACCATCTTTGCTGCCTGCTAATAATCCCCTATAACACTAAAAAGAAAGGTAAAGTCATTGCATACAGCCCTACTTGGAACAAAAAAAAACCCTGTAGTTATAGGAGCTTTCTCTCCTAGCACAACTTCAAAACACAACTTTCCCACTCATCTGAGCACCTAAATAATGAAAGGTCCTTCCTGAGAGGACAGATAGGATTTTCCCTGAAAGAACCAGATGGGACCAATGCTGCAAGCACTAAAGGTGGCTAAATAGAGAGTAAGATTGAAGGTAAAAACATATCCCAAAAGGACACAGAGGCTTCTCCATCTCTAAAATGGACTTGTTCTCATTTGTGTTCTAACAAGGTCACGGATTCACAACCCAGCTTAGAGTCCCATCACAAATCTAGGTATATTGATGAATTTATCAATTGAGGTAAATCACTGGGTAGCCAAAAAAAATTTGTTCTATAACTTCCTTAGACATTCAGAGATGTTAGGGTCAGACCTTCCATAAACCAGTTTTGAGCCCAAGAGCTCTCCACGTGGTCATGACATTAAAGCACAATCACCTTTGGACCCCATGCTTGCGCTCCAACACGGGCTTGCTGTAAGGAGGCGGCTGGTGACCCCAGAAATCCGGGAATGCCAGGTCTCTGTAGCCCGGGATGGACTTCACACATCTGGCCCTGGCTGCATAGAAATCAGGGCTGTGGAAGGGGATATTCCCTCGGTGTTTCTCCAGAAGATTTCTAACTATATCTGAGATCTCCAGCCTCCCTTCAGAACTGGGATTGATTGAGGCCTCACAGTGAGGGTAAAACATTTTTTTGTACCAAGCAGCATCTTTTGGGAGAGGGCACAAAGCAAACACATGACTCCTGGCTGGATCTTCCTCCTCATAGAAATCTTTATCCTGGGCTTCTTCAGCAATGTCTCTCTTTTCGTCATTCTTATCCCATCCGTATTTCTCCTTCTTTCTCCAGCTCTGCAATGGGACTTTGAAATCCTGTTCCCCTGGATCTGGTCCCATCTCTGTGACACTTTGGTTTCTCCATCTGCAGTTTGGATGTTTCACGGAAGTGGCACTTGGAATGAAATGAGAGGGAGCAGAGGGAAGACTCTCATTCTGACTCTCAGTCCTCTCCTCCAAGCTCTTCTTTTCCTCAGACTCAAATTCAAGCTCCTTTAAATGTAAATGCAGAAGAAATTAAAAGAAACTACTGACAGATTGTGCCTCCTTCCAGAGGAAAGCTTTCAAGGAGGAAAAGAGAAAATATTTACACATCTCCCAAAACTGTACTCAACCAATAAAACAGCCAGAGCAAAATCAGGGCATGGACCACCTGCCAGCATTTCTCTATCCACAAAACTGTTTCAACAGAAATCCTCAGAAGCCAAAAGGATCTGACTGGAGATGACTTGCCCAGATGACTCAACCAAAACCAATCATTCAAGCAAAGAAGGGAAGATACTTTGCAAGGCATTTTTTAAAAATATAAATGTTACAGGAGGGTAAAGGTGGCCAATCTGTCATGCAAAAGTCCACCCCACCCTCCCATTTGACTACTTACGGTCACAATCAATACCAAAATATTGTGTCTACAGGAGATACACTAAACCAGTGATCTTTTTCAGATTCATATTTGAAGCAGGGTTTGCAGCTCTCCTAAATTCCAAAACTTGTAATGAGTGCAATATTGCCTATTTTTTGTCCCAAACATGACTAGGAAAAAAATATTCAAACTGTTCATTTCACTCAGTGGCAGTGCAATCTTCTCCTCTTCCTTCAAACCACTAGTTGACAGTATTTATTTTTCACATCTCATTCTGATCTTGATATCGCTGTTGAAATTGCCAGCAAGGATACAAATTATCTGACAGATTTCTCGTGTGGCAATTGATTCAACAGTGCTTACTTAATCTACACCCAGAAAAATGTGCATCAAACATCATTCCTCTTACCACTCATGATTTGCACCAATAAACTACCACAAAAAGTCATAATCTGTGGCCTTCCAGTCGTATGAGACTTACAGGTTCACTTTCGAAATAGCCCTGTCTAGTTATTACTTGTCAATTCTCCCTTTCTCAAGTATTTCTTAAATTCTGGGATATTCACAAACAAAGGAAACTGCACTATGATCATACCTGGAAATTCTGGGAAAGCTCTGCACACAGGGCTTCATATTGTCCAAGGTCTTCTTCTGGCCGGTCAAGCACTGCCCTTGACCTCAATTTATTCACATCTGTCTCCAAGTCGTAATCCTACAAAAGCAGAATTAGAAAAGCACATGTATTACACCTGCCCCATGAGATGATCTCAACCATCAGTGAATTGAGGATAAGAACACTATCTGAAACTTTCACAGTCAAAGGCTCCTGTGTATTAATGTGCAGCCTCACCCGTGTCAGATGCGAGAACCAAAGCCAAACTGCATCAAGCATTCAGCCATTGCATAAAAAAAAAAAAAAAAAAAAACAACAAAAACAGGAAAAGTTGGAGCAAGAGGAAAAGATGGAGACACGGCATGGATGACTGGGCACTACATTACAGCATTATTCGAATAATTCAACATGTCTAAGTATGTCCCACCAAATGCCATCAAAGAAATTATTTGCTCCTGACAAACAGATGAATTTCCGAAGCTATTATAAAAAGAATAAAGTACAATTGCCTAAATTCACCAGTGCCCATGGCATTTCAAACTTTGAGCCACACTTGGGTCACAAAGCAGAATCTGAAACATTGTTTGGGCTGAGATGAAAAGGCAGTGAAGACCTGCAATGAGCATGAGGTCAGTTGAAAAGGATTTGCCACTGAGAGCATACTGATGCACACATAGCTTCAAACTTGCTGAAGATTTGGATGTAAAAGAATAGATGGTTGATATGGTGATTTTTATTTTCATAGAGCTCTGAACAGTTCCTGACAGAAGCACAGAGTTTCAGTTTGGTTGGTATTGCTAGCATGCATGGATGTGTGTTAGGTAGCTATGAAAATGTTTGTAAATCACATCAATACCAGGAAACATTGTGCAAAAGATCTCATACAAAAAAAAAAAAGAAGGTAGTCTGAAAGTTCATTATCCATTCCCTGCTTGCTTTCCCTTTAGCAAGGTTTTTTACAGGAGATATATGACCAGCAAACCAGACAAACAGTATTTAAACTCATATTCAGAATAAGCTCTTAGGCAAAAAAAAAAAAACCAAACCCAAAACTGCTTACATCTACTTGGTAAATCCTTATGAATAATGAAATAGTTCAGAAGCATAGAGGAGATGTTACTGAATGAATAACTAATTAAAGAAGGAGATAAATCTACTATGAGCCTTATTCCTAATGAGCATCTTGACAAACTCTAATATTCAGATAAAAACAGCCAGACAGGGGCAAGTTAGGACACTCAGATAATGTGTGTGGGGTTTTTCAACTTCCTCTTTTCATTGGGTGACATCAGTTTAATATTTGAGGAGAAAAAGACAGGACAAGTAATGAGAACTCCCTTTCACAGAAGTCTCAATCATTTCTAATTAGACTGTATTTGCAACTTCATTTCTTTAATTTGCTTTCCCAAGCCATTTTATGTGGCTAAGACTTAGTCGCAGCATTCACTACTTCACATTTGCATATGAGCTTGTTTGTATTTTCACAACAAAAAAGTTTGCACCCTCATCCTCAGCTGGTAGAAGTTTTTTTGCCAGTTAGGTCACTGCAGGGAGACTGCTAAGTGAGAATTCAGAGAAGTATTGAATAATTCATTGCATTATTTGTCTGTGTGCAGAAGCAAAGAAGCAATATAGGCTCGAATGCCCCAGCTGCGGCTTAAAAGAACTAACCTTTTCCTTAGAGTGGGTGCACAGCCCAAATATGCTCTGATATGGGAATAAAGAAAGGGTCAGCCTTTCCTGGATGACAAATCAATTTTCCCTAAGTTCCATTTTCCTGGCATATGCCTAGTGGATCAAAGATCCACCATTTATCCCTGACTGTGTATGTGCTTCTGGGCAGGAACAGAGAAGTCCCCAAACCCCCTCCACCCTGGGTGACAAGCATGAAACTGAATAAAATAAATGCAGGGCACTTTTTAGTAAAAGTCAGTGCATTTTCCCTTCCTTCTTTCAAGTATCCTCCTATTATCCCTGAAGTGTGTTCACAGGGGACCACATGCACCTCTACATTCTCTGCTTGGATGGTCTTTCAGGGTGTCAAAATGGACAATAAAAAGTTTTACTTTCCAGTATGTAGACAATTATGGGAACTATGGCTCATATACCTACTTCCTCTTTACTCTCCACATCCTCGTTATCCCACTCTGTTTCAGCCTCTTCCTCTCCTTCACTTTCACTGTCACCTGCAAAAGTAGGAAAGAAGCAGAGACAAAGGTGTTCAACCTAATATCCCTCTCATACCCTGCAGAGAAATACGTGTAAACTCTTCTACGTGTGCCACACAGTCCACAACCCACCACAACCCCAATTAAAGCAAATCCCATTTGTTAATCTCATATAAATGAATTTGGCACTAATTCACCCAGTTTTTAAAGCTCCGTTCTCTTGGACTCAAGCACTGCCTTTCAAAACCATGACAAATGTCCCCATGATATGGATCCAACTCATTTTACAAAGCAACACAGAGATTTTCTGCTTGGCTGCAATGATATTACAGGATGCTCTTAATCTGTATTATCTAGATTAGGGTGTTTTACTGCTATGATTGTTATAGTATTTCACCATCTTCCACACAAAATTGAATGCAGCAAAATTGCTTCTGTGTATCATGGAGCCTTTTCTGCAGAGGAGATAACTTGCCTGTGCTTGAGTTGTGCTTTCCAGCAAGAGCTCCCATCTTTTACTCATGCAGCATGACTATCTGCTTTTACTTTAGAAAGGGAAAAGGATAATAATTCTTGCAATTCTTTACTGAGAAAGCTGCAGGGCAGTTTTTTACCCCCCAAACAGCCAATGCACAGGCACAATTATGTCTCCCTCTGTTACTGGGGAGCAATGGCATCTCCAGCCTCTGCTATACCCACTCTGCTACATTATTTGTTGAATAATAGGAGATTTTTTTTCCTTTTCCTTGCTCCTTTCCATCTTCTCTCATTTATTCTCCAAACAGATTCTCCCAGCTTCAAGAAGACCTGGGAGTAATTTCTTCCCTCTTGAGTGACAACTGTAGGTTATCAGATTAATTTTAACTGTAAACCTCATGACTATGCCAAGTCTCCCTTCCCCAGATCCCACACTTAATTCTCATGTCATGCTCCTTTTCCTCCTACTGAACTCACCCTTCAGCCATTTACCTTCAGATCCCTCACACAGAGGCTCAGTCTTGACATTCCCAGGAAGAGGGAAGGAATAGGAACTTCTTACAGTCACCACAGGCAGATGCTCCTTGGGGTAGCACTTTCTCAGAATCTGAGTTGCAGTAGTTATGATAGGATCCAGACTTTTACATGACAAACAGTCCTAGGAAACAAAGGAGAACATCATCAAGAATAGTCTCTTACAACAGTCCTCCCTGTCACACCCAATCCCCCAGAGCAGAGCTGCTCTTCTGGTAAGAACATAATTCCCTTTACCTCTCATGATTCACACCCATAAACTACAGCAAAAAGTCAATCTTGGTTTTCCAGTCCTATGAGACTTACAGGTTTACTCTTGCAAGAGTCTTGTCTGGCTATCACTTTTCAATAATCCTTTTCAAGTACTTCCTAAATTGTGGAATATTCACAAATAGAGGAAACTTCACTATGTTTGCACCTGAAAATCATGGGAAAGGTCTGGACACATTGCTTCACATTACTTCCCCTTCTTTTTATCACTTTTTATCACTATGACTGGAACAGCAAGACCTCAAGTTCCTGCAGTCCATCTCTTACAGACATCCAGGCTCGCACAGACCTCAGGGGACTTCCATCCCTGCACATCATTTGGGAGACACAGAATCTCTGAGCTCTGCTCCAAGGCACTGGAGTCAGGGTGTGCTGAAGGAAGCTGACAGGTGACAGTAGCACTGAAGCAATATGGCTTTTAATATGGATTAAAAAATTCTTTGTGGAGCCCATGTGTATGCTTTGGCTGCCAAAACATGCCAAAGTCTGTGCTTCTGCACCTTCAGCACAACTATACCCAGTCATCATGCCAAAACTCACAGATATAAACAGCTAACATCACTATTTCAGTGTATTTGGGGTACACAAGGTATTCTCAAAGAGCATTCCCATTGTACTCTATTCTCTGTGGTTAAACATTAGGCCCAAGAGCTATTTTGAGAGATCACTATATATTACCTAGTCATAAAAGAACTAATAATTGCAGTATCCCACAATTCCTGCTGCTATAATCCAGAGCAGGAAATAGAAAAGTAAGGCTTTTTCAGAGCCCAGGTGTACTTTGAAGACACAGAATATTTTGTATTTTTGTTGTGCTGTTATGCAAGTGAACTCCTTAGACTTTTGTTGCAAAGAAAACAAACCAAAATCTCCCCACAGAACTAAAAGCAAAGACCCCCTGGGACATCACAGAAGTGATGTATTTCTTCATATATCATAATGTATGTCTTCAACAGAGTCAGGGAGTTCAGATAAAGGAATGATAGTGCTGCACAAAGGTGAAGTTGTTTAAAACCAGTGGGTGCAATTCTCAGAAAACCCAGCCCTCAGATTTGCCCAAATACAGCACATCCAAAGCTCAGCCTCCATCAGAGTGACTGAGTCACAAGTGCAGTATCCTACCCAAATTCACAATTTTTGCTCTGCCTCTCAGCACGTTTTCTTCAGTGGCTTGGAATTAAGGCTGAGCTCAACAGAAAAGCAACTTAAATAAGTAGCATGAATGTGCTCTAAGGCAAAAGAGAAATATTACAACATATTCTACTACCATTTCATAATTTTGTATCCCTGCAGCAGAGATAAAATGGAACAACCAAGAGGGAAGAATAGATACTTCATGCCATTGTCTGACAGCCCATAGTCAGGATTTGGGCTGGACAAAAAGCTCCAAACAACCCAAACATTCAGCAGAACCAGGCAGAGGGCCAAAAGAACATAACAAAGAACATTAAATGACCATTGGAACACAGGTCCTGCCTGACTAACCTGATCTTCTAGGAAAAGGTGACACTGCTTAGTGGTGGACTTGACAGTGCTGGGTTAAGGACTGGATTCAACCCTAAAGGTCTTCTCCAATCTAAATGATTCTGTGATTATAAAGTACTTTATTATAATCAGGAACAGGAAAATGGCTGTATTGGGGTTCTCTAGGCGGTAGAGGATTTTACTCTGTTTTCTCATGTATGATTGAACAGCATTATAAGATTCAGTGGGATTAACCAGGATTCCTGTAGGGAGGCTAGAAAAAAATCATCTAAAGCTGACATGCTTACAAGACTCACTACAAGAATTTTAATATGTATTTCTAGTTCTCTGGCTGTTTGGAACGAGGGGGACAGAAAAGAAAATTATGAAAGCATCTCCAAGGAAAGTTTTATTATGGGTAGAGCAAACACCAAGGAGAACTGGTTTCTATTTCTGTTTCAATTTATTCACTGCTTCATATAGTTGCCTTTGCTTCGTTGATATTAAAGGAAAGATTAGAAAAGTTAGTCTACATGTGGAAACAGGCTAATATTCTTAACAGTCTACTGGTTTAGTTTACTAAAACTGTTCAGTTTTTGCTAAAACAGTGAGCACAGGACTGTTTAATTGCCTGCCTTGGGACCACCATCTTATTTCACTGCCAAGTGAATTTAAATAGTGAAGAACAAGGCATTTTCATCCAGACAATGAACTTCCACACTTGGAGTTACTCAAAGATGCTATTTGAAAGTCATATTTTTCTTTACAGCAAATTAGCTCACAAGTGCAAACAAGCCTTCAGATACCTCAGAGGGAATTTGTGGGACTGTTTTCATTACTGCTAATAAAGTGCTCTCAGATTCCAAGGTAACACTGTTTACAAATGACCAAAAATTATTACATCAGTGTATTGGAAAAGCCCTTTTTACTGACACCTGGGAAGAAGACAGGAGACTGCTTTGTACATGTGTAAGCTATCCCATTTATTTTGTGGTGGGATAATGTGAATGAGGGAAGAGTAAATCCTTAGCTCAGAAAAACTCATGTAAAGCTAACCCGAATTCAGATCTGCTCTTTAATCTCCACACTCAATCTCTTCTCCACTGAACCTGGAATAGATCAGATATTATGGTATCTTATACATAGAAAAAAAAAAAAAAAAAGGAGGTTTCAATATGACAGTAAGACAAAAGACAGCTAATGATGCTAATGGATGCTCCTACTGGCAAACATAGTGGAATATAGGATATTATTATCCTGAGAAGTACAGGAAGGTTGAAGAGAAACAAGGCAAGTTTAAGAAACCAGATGGAAAAGTGAAAAAATAACAAGGCAACATTCCATGCAGCATCTCTCCTAAAACACATACAAACCTGTTTTCTTCTCTTAGAGTACGTAGCTCTGTCACTGCACACAAAACCAACCCATTTAACTGTCAGGAAAATCTAAGTGCACCTAGAGAAACGGAATGGGAACAGAAAGTACTTCCTTTCCATGACTGATTTAATTATCTAAAATTATTTTTTATCCCAGGTAGAAGTAGAATTCAAAATATCTCTAAATTCCCCTAAATTATCTCTAAACTCTCCTCAAATAGAATACCAGTCACTTTTAATCTATGTGAGGTGACAGTTTTTGAACTATTGGCTCCTCCTGTAAAGACATAAGCTTAAGTGCTATTAAAAGCTCAGGCATTTCAGCTATCCATCAGCCCAGACAATAGGCAGCCAGAGAGGTTTCAACCGAAATTCCACTGGAGTTTAAAACAAACCCATCTTGGCAAAATGGTTTTCATTTCAATAAATATATCCGTATAAAGAAGAAAAAAAATACTTAAAAGTTTCAGAAGAACTTTTCTAGACAGATTTTAACACCTTAAAAATCTCATTAGCTGCTCAGAGTTTGGTCCAGGTTAATCACCACAGCCAGCAAATTCCCTAAAGGCACCAAAATACTGTCCACACAAACAATCATCGCTTTCCCAGTCAGGAGTGGTTTGTCTTGTCCCATCTTCATCTCCTTCTCTCTTGCTACAGCCATCTTGTTGTCTATCTCAGGAGACAAGATTTCCCATCTTTCTGTCATGAAAATTATGAAGATTTTCATGGCAGCAGCAGCCTCTACCTCAGGTCAGAGTAGGGAAGAGCACGAGTGAGACCTCCTAGGGCTGCCAGACTCCTGCCAACACTTCATGTCTTGGAGAGACACTGCAAGACTGACAATATCCCAAAGAAGCAGTGAGAGAATATTGAGCTTTGAATTTATTAACCTTGGTAATTTCTTGTCCAAGGTCTCCCTAATAGCACACACTGGGAAAAAAAGCAAACTGGAGGCCCCTGAAGCTGTCATTTCCACTCCACTTCTGACCTTCGGGAAGATTAGCATTATCAGTGTTTCCTGCAGCCTTAGCATGTCATTTCCTGTTTGTTCACCCAAGGTGACCCCACATTTGCACTTCCCATGGAGTTGCTCCCAGGCTGAGCTATCAGGAGGTGTTAGCTCAGAAAGCTTCATGGGCTGTGGAAGCCTCTTGAGAGGGAACAAGCCAACATCCACCCTCAAGCAGCTGTTTCCAGCCACCCTATTCACGTTTATCCAGACCAGGGACTTCTCATTAACAGAGGTCATAATCCCTTGGGAGGTCTGCTGGCTCTGGCCACCTCATCCTACCTAAAGAAATGGTCAATTCTTCACGAGGAAAGTGAAGTGAAAAAATCCCAGAAGCCTCCCATACACTGCTAGTAAGAAATGAGTCACAGAAGAATCCTTCATGACAGTGATGGGAAAGGGGAAGAAATCAACACACTGGATCATAAGGCAATGGATTTTTTTAAGGGAGAAGGAGACAGGCTTTTCTTTCTGATGGTTCTAGAGTGAGATAATGCATAGCCAGTAAGAATGAATGAACCATTCCTATGGAATCACACAGGTCTACAATGGAAGGGTTTTCCCTAAGTCACTTCTCCAAAGCTGGATAAGGAAGCATTTTGCTGAGGGACTGAGGAAACTCTCACTGTTCTGTACCTACCTTTTCTGTACCTTACAGGCATCCCATCCACAGGACCATGGCATCTTTCTTGAACTTATGTTAATGTTTCACAAGATTAAAATTTAACCTCCTGAAAAACTGTTGATGGATGTTTCTCATTAGGAAAGGCTTGGTAAATGAGCAGTGTGTTTAAAAGGCTGATTGAGTGGAATTATCTAGATATTGTAAAGGAAAATCTCACAAAATACCTAAGCAATTCCCCTATAGAGATATTGTACTATTTTTCAGGAGAAGCCCAAGCAGAAAGCAGGATGCACAGGGAAAGAGAAAAGAAGCACTAAAAGCATAAACTAGAATTCCCATGCGTCCCACAGGAATGAAGATTTGTTTTAAAATGAAACATTTCAGCTTTTCTAAAGCGCTGTGTAAAAGTCAATACTTCGTAATGTTATCAGTTTTTTCATCTATATGTCCCATCCTGAATTTATATAAGGATGGAATTTCCTGCAGTGGGATGTAGAACCTGGTACTAACCACCAAGTCACTGCATTTAAACACAAAAAGCACCATTTACCTGCACACTTGTGAAGAGAATCTCCATTCCCCGGGAGCCAAGGAAAGTCTCCCTGCCCAGCTGGATGTTGGTGATGTACTTTAGGCAGAGCAGGAGACCCCTACGAATGTAGATGTAGTTGTTGGAGACATCATTGCGATGCCAGTCTTGGTAGAGTCTCAGCAGCTCACCCAGGTAGCCTCTGTTCACAGCCCGGCGGCTGTTGGACTCTGAAAAGGAGAGAAAAGGCTGAATTAAACTCCTTCCTGTTTGATAATTGTGGCTACTCAGTGCTGGAACTCAGACTTTAGCACCTGCTCATTCTGGCTTAATGGTCTTGGTTAAAAAAGTATTTTTCACCCTTTTTTTTTTTTGTTATTTAAAATGTTATTTGCTAAACATGACCTATGTTCTTGGAATCATACAGGAAAAAAAAGCAGCAGTGTCCTGTCTGGAAACAGGAACCTCTCAGATGAACCAAACCATGAGCCTACATCTCCTTCCAAGTGCAAATAAAATTAATTCCAGTTGCAGGACCACAAGACTTCCTGAAACTGCTGAAGCTCCTGAGGAGTGAGAAAAGTTGAAGAACAGTAAGAGTAGTCAACAGCATAAAACCTTCACCCAGTGCTGCACTTCAGTCCTGAGAGAACACCTTGCTGAGATCAACAAATTCAGAAACCTTGTGGCTGTACAGTCCTGTCACAGCCAGAGAAATTATGTTTAACTTCTAAATGTATTCCCACAAATACCTGTATAATGAAAGCCATGAATCAAGTGATTCTGGAAACCCACAGTATTTAAAAATTAACAAAACACCAACATGAGCAATAGCAGTTTGGGCTTCTTTTCTGTTGCTTTCTGGCTCCAAGACTTTAAAGGTCACATTCAGATAGTGTTTAAAGGCTTAACTGCACAGGCAAGAAAAGTTTTAAAAAATATTGTAAAAAAATAAACTTTATAAAAATGTGAAAAGAGATCTATAATATTCCCTTAATCTTGTAGCTCCAGGATATCAGACTGCAAGGAGAAGATGATAAAGCTTGTGTTATAATACAAATTTTGCTGAGTACTCTAAAACACATCCCCTCACCTACTGCATTCCTTGCCCTGCCCTGCAGGACAAACATGAAGTCAAACCAGACTCCAGGCTCCCTCACTTCAAACCAACCCTGCCTAAGTTTTCCTGACTGGTCCTGACATTCCTTGCTGTGAAACACATTAAAAGCTGTCAGGAGCTCAGTAATCAACTGAGGGGCCAGGTAGCATATGTAAGGCAGGAGCTCAGCTCTCTGAATAAAAATTAGCATTTGCAGCTCACAGCAGATGGCTCTTGGTACAGCTGCTCCAGAGCTGGTGAGCTCCAATCCATTTCCAGTTCATTAAACAAAGTGCCAGAGCCTCTCACACCTGGAACTTTAAAGCCATCAGTGGGGATTCACGGGACAGGAGAAGAAGCTGGAGGTTAAGCAAGAGAATAGAAAGATGCTGTCTGAAGAAAATCAGTAACAAGAGAAGGCACAGAAGGAATAAGCAGGAAGCAGCACGGGCAGCAAACCTAAATCCCAGTGATGAAGTAGATGGAAACACTGGAAAGGGGAAAAAAGTCACCTGAAGTCGCCTCAATCTGCTCTCTGGAGTAGATCAGCAAACCCTTACCCTGAGGGGGGATTGGAAGGTTGTTCTGCTACCTGGCCTGCTCCTGCAGCTTTCTCTACCATTGGCACCAACCAGCACCCCCAGCCCAGGTGTTGCCAACTCATTTTAATGCTGCTCTGCATCTTCACAGCACCCTGCTGACATGCCCTGCACTGCCCTGCTGGTCCCTCAGCTATTCCAGTCCTGCACAGCCCTGCCCCAGGCTCGCACACCTTGGCCTGCAGCTCTCCAGCACTGCCTCCCATTGCTGTTAACCACCTGCACTGACTCCACATTCTGAGGCTCAGTGGTTCTCAGCATGTAGAAGGTTGCCCTCCTCCTTTGACCTTCACTCTGTATTTCTGTTTTCTATTTGACTCTCTGCGAGAAAATTTTAATTGCTTGAGAATCCCTTATCAATGCCAATGATTTTATTCATGATTTCCTGTTAATCCTCAACCAGCTGTCATGTTTACTAACCTGCAGGATGACTAACCCCTTAAATCAGTCAATCTTCCTTGAAGAATTACTGAGGAAGCTCTGTAAAAGTCAATAAGTATATAAAACATGACAAGAAGAAGAGAGTTGGGGAGCATAAGGTAGGGACAGTTTAGATCAGACTCAGAGCTTCCCTGAGCTGTTCAGGGACAGACAAAATTGGACTAGATCTAGGGTTTTATAGCCTCCAGCACTCAGTGCTTGAAGTCTAAGCTTTCTGTGTCAATGTCAATAGGAAGAGGGGAAAACTGGGAAGGCACTGTGTGTAGAGCTTCTTGGGGAATTTATTAAAAAAAAAAAAATTCTCTCAAAGCGTTCTGTGATTTTTTTTTTCCCCTCACATCTTTTAAGACAGAGTTCCACATTTGAATCTCAGCTCCATGGGAACCAGAACACACAACTGTCCTATGCTTTAGTTTTAATACTCCTTGAAAAGCATGGAGGAAGGTGAGCAGAATAATTTTGTCCTTTCCTCCCAGGTTTTCTGTAGTACTTACCACCTTTAGGATCAAAACAGTCGCTTTTCAAAATGAAGCTGAGATAGTGTATTCTGTGAGAAAGAGATGGAGAGGCAGGACTACAGTTTCCTGAGCCCTTTGATCAGAAGCAATGAGAATTAATTGCTGAAGGGGCAAAAAACACATTCATTTTGTTTCTCCTGTCTGATTTCATTGATTCCCCTCTGCTCTCCTGTGCTGTCAGTGTTTTTCTTGACTTTTTCTTCCATTTTTTCAGTTCTACAGTCAATAAAGTAGTGAATAAATGAAGGAGGAAGTATGCCAAGATCTCCAGAAGGCAGAATGGAAAACGGAGGCCTCTCCACCTGTCTGTGTCTGTTGGTCTCTCCATCTAGGGATGCATCAGCACGGGTATCTCTATATTTTGGCACAAATACAGATGGTGGAAATGAATCATACAGGTACAAGCAGCATTGCACAGATTTGCAGGCAGCAAGAACCACCCCTCCTGGAGCGAGTATGCACAATCTGTGTGGTAAGTGGCAAAATGTCCTAAGTCTTTTGACCCTCTTACTGATAATCTTTAGTCAGGCCCTTTCCTTCTCCCTGGGCATGGTCAGTGGCCAGTGGAAAGGGAAGTTTTCCTACCACACAGCTTTCAGAGGTGCCCAGGGATGGTGCTTCCTATTTTGAGTGAACTGAAGGCACTCTGGTTGTGTGAGGCAATCAGTGAGAATTCAGCACCAAACCCAAAAAACCTGTTTTGGCTAAAGACTGGGCTGATAAGTGGCCAAAACTGCATTAAGAGCAAAAAATCTGACTATACATCAACCTCTTTAAGCTATAAATATCTGCAGCCATCAGAAGAGCTCTCCCTTCACAGCAGCTGGACATGTGGCACTGACCTTCCCTTGAGCAAGGACAGCTCTCAAGGTTACCCCTCAAGGCTGAGGGATCCCTTGCCTGACACCAGACACGGATTTGTGTCATGGATAAGTGACTTTTTTTGCACATGTGTGACATTCAAGACACATGTAGTAGAGCTTACATGATCATCTTTGTATCCCATACTAACCTTAAGTGTAGTAAATAGGAGAGTATTGCCCCCCAATCCATCTGCACTTATTAAATATTTTACATACCCAGGTTTATTGATTAAAACTAAACTAACTACGAGATCAGATCTGTCTGAGCAATCTCTGACTCTTCTCCTAGGTAGTCTGTCTTCCTAATCTTATTCTGGCATCTCTGATGGGGGAGCACTGTCCTCACCACCACCCCCAAACCTGTCCCTGCCATTCTCTTTTCTTTGCAAGAGTTTCAGTTCTGCCTGATGAGACTGGGGTGAGAGGAAAATGCTCAATGCCTTCTTAGTTTCCCACATTTCTAGAACTGCCCCTCCATTTGTGACTTCCAGAGCAGTGCTGCTCATCAGTGAAAGTTTGAGCGCTGCAGCTCAGAACGTGTGAGCTGAATCATCTGTGCCTTCACCAGAAACATCTGACACAAATCTCCAGCCAACATGCAGAAGCCTCAAATGGCTAAAGTTGTATCTAAATTAGCAAGGGAATCACCCTAGAAAGAAATCCCCAGCTTTGACAGCATTCTTGTTCTGTGTTGGGAGACAAGGACAGACTCTAAAATCAGGTTTACAGTCTAGCAGATGAAAGCCCCGTGACCACCAGTGCTTCTGTGGACATTTCTGAAGCCCTCTTTTCAATCCAGTCCCCTTTGAAGTGTTTGCCAAGAACACGGGTACCACTGGAAAACATGCAGTGTATTTAATCACAAAACTGAATTACAGTCAGCCTGAAATATGATGAGCAATGCACTGCTTACCAGGCAGAACAAAGAGATATTTATCTTTCTGTCTATCTGCTTAAATCTCTTTGTTGATGCCACTCAGCTGATTCATTATGCCAAGAACATACATTGCTACAGCTTGGAGATAAGAACACTCTGCTAAATTAACCCTATGGCCCCTAAAGCAGTGAAAGGAATAAGAAAAATTCCAACTTCCCCCCTCTGCTCTAGTGACTGCCCCTTGGGAATGGAAAATGCAAGATAGCTCCTACAGCAAAGAAAGCACAGCTGTTTTATTTGGTCATTGAGAGGCCATTTCTGCAGAGAAAAGCACAAGGGCTCTCTACAGAAACAAAATTAATTGTCCCCATGAAGAAGGCGAGTCACACATGAAGCACTGGGATCACTTCAGTGGGCTCTACAGAAAAGCTGGTATTAGCTCAACTCACATTGGAAGCCAGAAGACTACCCCGTAGTTTTGCCCTAAACAGTTTCCCTTTTCTCCTTTGCTTTTTGATTTCGCAGGATTTTCTGGTTGCAACTCATCAGAAAACCAGAAATAAAATTTAAAAAAAAATACAGTAGCACAAAATCTATGATGTGATTTTTTTTTGACTGAAGTGGTTTGAAAGAGTTTTAATAATAATGCCAGAACTTGGAAGACTTCCTCAAATTCAGGCACTGAATTTTCTGAAGCCAGAGCATCACTGGAGGCACAAACACTGCCCATGCCAAGACAAAGAGGTAAACAATCACTATTACGGATGTCAACAGAGAATAATGCAGCTCCTCAACACTTAGGTTTCATTACATCCACCCTGAGAGGCAAAACAGCAGGAAGTTGCCATGCCCCAGGAGATGAAACCAACCTTTTTCTCTGGAGCACTGAGTTACTTTCAGTTTGGGAAATGTCTGTGAATGAAGAGTCTTGGGGAAAGGAATATAAAGGACATAGAAAAATTATTTTCTTTCCCACAAAGTGGCCCTTCTCAAAGAGATAAAAGTATAGAATCAAGACTACTTGCTTTCTGAAATTCAGGGAGAAAAGACAGACACAATGCTTGGTTTAGATTATTATGAAAGGAACTGCAAAATTCAGCTCTGATCACAATACCTTACATGACGTGATCATGGATTTGGAGCCAGACTGATATTGGAGTTTGAATCCAGAGATGGATAATAAAGATTTAAACTGATGATGAGAGATGGGTACCTGGTGCAGTATTAGGCAAATCCCAGACACTGTGCTGTTGGCTACAGGAACTGGGATGGTTTTACAATGGGGTGTTTCGACTGCAGATCAAAGGCCTGCCTCGCTAGATCTGTTGTCAAGCATTATGAATTCAGATGTAGAGAGTACAGGCCTTTCACACGCCCTAATCTGCTTCTGGGCTAGAACATCACTTTCTGTTCCTCAGAGCTACTTGCCCCTCCTTGATGCCAACATAAAAGGAAAAGAACGACAGTGATTATTTTATCCCAGCAGCCACAACACACAATCCTCGTGGTTCAATAAAAAAAATAAAAGAAGTGGGTGAAAGGTTAAATAAAGGTTAGTTGATGGAAGATGGGGAGGAAAGAGTAGGAAATGAGAGATGAAAGTCTGTGGGGGGAGGAAAGAGGATAAAGACAGCAAAAGGAAAAAGAGAGAGGGGAAAGGCCATCAGCAATAACTGCTGTTAGCACACAGAATTGTCGTGATGAAATAAGCACGATCTGGAGGTCACCACAACCTGTCTTTTTAAATTGCTCATTACAATTTTACCAGGCAAGCATTGCACCAAGGGCCCTGCCCGTTTCCCCAGCCTTTTCCCTCAATATCCGCTCAGCCAATGCCCCTGGGACAAGCTCTAGCTAATTTCCTTAAAGACATGCGAGCTGGTAATTCTGGGAAGCACAGATAGTCGGGAATAACAAACACGACCAAAATTAGATTAAAATAACCTGCTGATAAACAAATTACTCACCCAAAATACTCATTGGATTAGGCGCAGTGGGGATCCCTATAATCACATCGCCACCGTGTGGCTCCCGGTCCTTCACATCCCCTCCAGCCTCAACACCCCTGGCATGGGTTTGTCTGTGCTTGGATAGCAGGTGTCCAGCTCTATTCCACTCCCCCCAGACTGGGAATGGTTTGCCTGGTTTGTTCTGGGGTTTGAGTTCACTAAAACAATAAGCCCCCATGTCTAAGAGTGACCTGGAGGGCATCCCACGCCTCTGAGCGCTGTTCAAACAGGCTCCAGCCCCTCCACACCTGGGGGTCTTGAAGACACAGGAGTGTTCAGCAATGAGCTCCCCAGGCCTTAATACTGATTCGAGATGAAGACAGATGTACAGAGAAGTAGAGCAAAGCCCAAGGAAGCTGGAAAACTGTAGCTTGTGCATCCTTGGACAAAGAGGAGAGACTTTGGGAAAGCTGCAGTGCCTCATCCCACATTAGTTTATCTCTAACTATCAGGATCTGCCTCCTCCTCCCCACCCTAGGCTGTAGTGAGCATCTAGATATTGAAGAAGGAAGAATGGCCATGAGTAACACTGAAGAGTTTGACTGTAACACAACAGAGAAGAACAAAAAAACCCCTGATGCTCTCATGGCAATTCAGCATCACTATAGGTATTTACCAAGCAAAATGTTCAGCCTTATAGTAAGTCAGACAGAGTTAACATGGTGGCCCAGATAACAGATATTAAAAAAGCAGCAAGGCAATGGAGGGAGAACTTGCTGAGAGCTGTTTGCTGTGTGCATGTGGGCATGGCAGGTGGGGAACAGCAACTGGGAGAGCAGCATGAAGGGATTGGTAAAATACTCTGGGATGTTTGCAAAGAGAGACTGGCTGATAATCAGACAAGAAATGTCCTTTCCATATCAGTGATCTGAGCTTTCACTGACAGAAAGGTGCAGCACTGCCATTAGAAGGGACTCAAACTTCTATTCCTCCATTATTCACCATCTCTTTGATTATCACCACATGGCAATCACTGGATACAGGGATGCAGGTCACTCATCTCTCACTGGGTTTCCAAGCATTTCTTCCCTGTTGTGGATGAAGCACAAGTTTGTTCTGCCCCATCACTTATTTCTCGAGACCAGACTTTCCCCTCTGAAACACAACAGCAACAATTTCCCAGGTCCATCTGGATTGGTAAGTTTTTCTTACACTGATGTCTCTTTTCCAGGCATATCTTGCTTCTTGCAATTACGCACCTGATAAGTGAGCATTTAGCATCAGCTTCTGTTAGGGAAGGAGACAGAAGCCAAACAGTTTCTAGCCAGCCCATGGCTCTGCAGGTGGACAAAATCTCAAGTAGAGCTTGTGGAAGCCTGAGATGAAGATGGATATTTCTGAATCCATCAGGGAGACACACTGCCATCTGCCTGCTCCCTTTAAAACTACTGTGTGCTTTCCCAGTGCAGCTCTGCTTAAAACAAGAGGGACACTGAACCTCCAGCACAGCCCTGTGTATAACCATAACCCCCCTTGGATAACTTTGGGCTGAAGCACTCAAGGACAGGCCTACAGGGATACCCCCAGAATGGCCATGTTCTTGTCCTGTCTGTCTTACAGCCTTCAGCACCATCAAAATACAATCTCCCCAGCATTCCCAGCAAGCAGGTTACTGGAATTCTCAAAAAAACCTAAAAATAATCAGTTTACCACTTCACTACTGTAGCACTTTGCAGGATTCCTTCCTTCCACTTAGTTTGTATCCCACCTAAAACCAGCTCAAGCACTTCTGGGTGCTTTGCTTTTTTCTCTGTATTCATAAGCAATTTTCATGCTACAGCATTCACCAGATTTGATTCTTAACTTTCCAAGAACCCCCGTACCACTGAAATGCACTGAGGCCATGGCCACAATTATGTTAACCATGACAAAGAAAGATGCCCTGGTGCAATCCTGAAAAAGAATTCATCACTTTTCTGAGCATGGTGAATTTATCTCAAGGAACCAGAGCTCTTTCTCACATCTCCTGACCCACACCTCCCAAAGATATAACCTGCTCGTTTGTATGCAGCTACCGGAGCAGTCTGCTCCAAAAGCCTGGAGCTTCTCATGCCCTGAACCACAGGACAGGGAGGAAACTAGAAGACATTCTTGGCCACTCAAAACTCCAGAAATCATCCCAAAAACACAGTTCAGGCTGACTTGTGGTACATGGTGCTCTATTTGATTTTATATTATCAGCACCATTTCCTAAATTCCAGCTCCAGTGCCTTAAAAAAAAACCAAAACAAAACCACCAAACAAAAAAACCAGCTGAAAATAGATTATATCTTTTCCTAAAATCACTTTACCATTCAACAACCAAAACAACATTGATGCTATTTGTATCCTTTTCTCCCTTTCCATGGAATCAACAACAAAATGGGAAGGGCAATAAGCATTTGTCGCTGACTGGAGGAATTCCCCATTTCTCTCATTGTACCAAGCCCCAGGACAACCAACATTCTATAAATACTCAAAATAAGGGTCCAGCCTGGCTCCCTGGGCAGTTTGCCCCTGGGCACTCCGGGCACCATCTCCCGGGCTGGGGGAGCTCCAAGAATCAGAACTGGTGCAGGAAACTCCTGCACCACTGCCTCTTTCCTATACATTGTTCTTTGGGACCAAGGGATGAGGGAATTCCAAGGCAGAACAAGCTTCAACAGGATCATTCTGTCCAGCAGCACAGCACAGAAAGGAAAGTCAGGAAGAATATGAAGAAAAAGTCTTACTTGATTTCAGCAGAGCTGCCAGAGCCCCAATGGCTGCCCTGGGGAAAGAAGAGAGATGGAGAAATAATGTCAATTTCTTCAATAATTTTTGTAACCTTCATCTTCACAGTCTTCTGGGCCAGGCTTCCCAGATGGTCTAAACTGACAGCTTATGATGCACTTTGACAGAACTGCAATGTTTTACACCAACAGAGGATCCAGCCTCTGCAGCTAACTCAGTTATTCTAAAAGACCATTAGCCCTCTAGCTTTAATGTTACACTGATTTGTAGTGATCATTAAAATTTAAAGCAACACCCACATAGCCAAAGTGATCTAGCAAGTCTTTAAACTGCTGCCCCAGAGCTTTTTCTTTGTACCAGAGACTCAGCACATGTCCACTCCAGACACAAGTGCTTCTATCTGCATCAGATGATAACTTTCATATCAAGCTGGGACATCAATGTCAATATTTCCAGCAAAATCCCACTCCTTTTTCTATTTCCCCAAAACAAGCTTCATTCCTATCCTCTCTCCCAGCTTTAACTGAAAACAAAAGTGAATTTCTTTTAATTGAAACCACATCTTGCATTGCAGGAATATGTAGAGGGCCCCACTCAGAGGAGGAGTTGTAAGAAAGTTGTTAAATCTCTGTAACAATGCTTCTTGCAGTGAGTGAGGGCAGGGACAGACACATTTCTGAGGCCCTTCTGTCATTTCGTTGTGCAGGTAAGCAAGTGAACCTGCCTGAGCCAGCACAGCACTGGTTTGACTGGGAGCTGGTCACTAACATTTGCAGCTTGAGAAGCTGAACTGAGACATCACTGCTCCCCAACTTCTGGAGGCAAGTTCCTTCCTCACGTGGTAAAATCTCCATTGCACTTGTCTCACAGAAGACTTTCTTTTCCAGTCATCTGCTGGAGCAAGATCCCTGTTCTAACCTGGCTCACTGCTGTGAAGTTTCAAGTGCCCAGAGCTGATTAAATAAATACAGCTACAAAACCTTCATGTGAGAGGATTCCTTAAAATGTAATCTCTTTACAAACCAATCCCCAAATAAAATTGTATTACAATCCCTACTGAGCCAATTATCATCCTGCAGCAAATAAATATTTTTTGTCACCTAGCTGCTGTTCATTATGTGTCCTTACAACGGCTGAGACTAAAAGATTCAAGAGCTGGTTCTTTCTGATACTGAGTCAACATCTCTATCTAAAGTCATTCTTTCATAATGAATCTGTCAGAGTTCAACAACAGCTTTACAAACTGCAAAGAAAACACACCCAAATACAGACAGAACAGGAAATCACTAGCTAAAAATCTCACCAGCAGACACACAGCCATGCTTTCATTGCTTCTTTAGCTCCAACTAAACAGCAATCATTCAGATGGTGAAGGAGTACTGTCATCCCCCAGCTATTCAGCCTGCTCAGGAAAGGAACACTCTATAGCCACTGATCACTCAGTCTCTCCCCAAGTTTAAAGTCTGGGACAAACAACTCTAAGCAAGTTAAAATTCCACCCAGAGCATCTCCCAAAGCTCACACTCCAGTACGTGCTTTTAAAAAGAGACTGCTCTACATACCTATATTTTACAGGCCTAAAGTGATGTCTCAATCACATGCCAGAGCAGCAGAGCAATGAAGAAATGACCAGAGTATCTCTGGCTCCAAGCAGAGGAGTTCTCAGAATTTCCTCTAGGCATCTGTTTTATTTTGTAGATCCTTACGAGCATTGCTAAGAGTTTCAGCAGAGCAACACCACTGTCATAAAGTCAATGCTGACAGCAAAGCTCCCATCAGCCAATAAATCAGCAAATCTGGATCTTCCAATACTTCTGGGGGGGCAGTCTGTGAGCCACATTGTATGCAGACAACTTCATTCATCCTCAAAGGATCCCAGAACTCCCAGAGCATGTTTCTCAGATAATCTAATCTCCAGTTCCTGCTGTCTAGGTAGGGTATAGGTGCAGGCCCAGTAGACTGACCCCAGTGATATGCATTGCTTTAGAACAGATTTTGAGAGAAAAAAGCATAAAAGACATGAGGATAAACTGCAAAACAGGTAAAATAAGTTTAAGGGATAAAACAGACTTAGCAAGGGTAGATCAAGCCAGCCTAACTTGGTCTCTTTCTTTGATAAGATAACTGACTTTTTCTACACAAGGGAAATGGGGTAGATCTAATTTATCTGTACTTCAATAAAGCATTTGATATGGTGCCACACTGAAAATTATTAACCAAGATGGAGCACAGGGATTAGTGTAAGAATTACAACATGGGAAAGGAATTGGTTAAAGACTCAATGACAGGAGTTGTGCTGGAAGAGGAATTATTAGTCTAGAGGGAAGTTATGTGTGGAAGTCCTCAAGGATCTTTTCAAACTGATCTTATTTCATCTTTTCATTAATGACCTTGGCACAAAAAGTCAGGGTATACTAACAAAATCTGCTGGCCGTGTGAAGTCAGGAGCTTCTGCCAACAGCAGGGAGTTCAGAATATCTTTCAGGAGTAACAAGATGTTCTTGGGTTCTGAAGGAACAGAAATGTGATGAAATGTAATAGTCAAAGTGCAAGGTTAAGCATTTAGGGTTTAATAAGGATTACTGCTATGAGCAGGGGCTCATAATTTGGAAATGAGTAGAAGGACACCCTGGATATATGAGCCCATTAAGGGATGAGGACAAGCATGACCAGCAGGGTGACAACCATGAAAAGGACAGATCAGGTCTCAGAAAAGCCACTGGCAGTGGAGAAGGGAAAGCATGAATGTTCTCATACAAGGCTTCACCTGAACAGCTGTGTGCAGAATTCAGAAGGAACCACGCAGAAATGTGCCAAGGAAATCATTGTGGTAACAGAGACATAACTCATTAAGAGTCTTAAAGATCACAGTTTAGTCACCTTTACAAAATGATAGCCAAGAGACAACTGGATTGTTCCCCACAGACACACTGGGTGGCAGAGAAGTAAACACTGAGGAAGGCAGAGAGATACTTAGGCTGAGGAAAAAAATTGGCTCTAGGACAAATGGATATAAAATGGCCATGAATAAATTTAGCTGGAATTGAAAGGATAGGTTTTAAGCACTGGAAAATGAAGGCATGAAACATCCTCTTGGCAGCAATGAGACAAACAACCTAATGACTTTGAAAAGGCAGCTTGGATTGCTTATAATGGGACTGCCAGGCCCAGTTGCCAATGAGGAAAGGGTCTGAGAAAAGTGACCCCGGAATGGCTGTATCCCTATAGCCTTACATTTTAAACACAGATATAATGGGAATGAAATGAGAAACATGTATCCCAAGTGCAGAATTAATCAGCCAGCCCAGAAAAGAGCAGCTGCACCAGCTTAAGATGGAAGTCCAAAGAGTCCAGTGCCCTGTGGCCAACAGTGCCAAGGAAAGCATGCAAGGCCACAACAGAAACAGTGCTAGGACTTGCAGAACAGACTCAAACTCCAGAAACTTGCAGTCCAGAGATCCCATAAACTAGCAATGGAGCCTTTGGGAGGGGCTTCAGCTCTTAGCTGATTTTGCTCCCATATATTTGCCTGGGAACTTTTGAACTTGTGCAAACTCTTAGCATTCATAATTATCCTGGCAAAGCACTTCACACCTACATTGTGTAGAGAGTCAACTACCTGCATTTGTTTTAAGTTTGGACTTTCAATCAGCATTGTAATTTGCACATTAAGTCAAGTGTCAGCCATCCCCAAAATATTACCTGTCTTTGATGCTGAACAAAACCAAACATAAAAAACACCCTATGGGAACCAATAAATCATTGAAGAGGAATAGAAGCAGAATAGGCTTTCACTGAAAGNAATCATTAAAAAACTTGCCAAATCTATCCAGATGCCTTCCCCTGATTTTCTGTGGTAATACATTAGCAAAATCTTAGCTGTTTTGTCAAGTCCAGTGTATCTCAAAGGAGACTCATTTATATATTTGAAAAAAAAAAAAGATGTGCAAATAAAGTTGCACTATCTTATAAAGCATAATAATAAATGCTGCTCCATAATCAGAAAACATTAAAAACCCCCTGTAGTAGCAGTCGAGACAGCCGCTCTGAAGAATGGAAAACTTTGAAGTGTTTCCAAGTCAGCAGCTTGGATATCTGGGCAGGAGTACAACTAGCAGACAGATAGACAAATGCAACTTCCAGATCCTGTGCTTAGGAACCAGCAGCAACAACAAAGAAAAACCCCATGTCCCAGGCCAAAGCACAATTGGATTAGCCAGTAAAACCAGGCTGTTAAAAAGCCTGGACAAAGGAGTCCTGTGCCTAGGTCACCCTCTCAGATCAGAGCTGCCAGGATATTTTCATTTTTGCTGGAAATCACTGCAGGCAGAGGAGCCNGTGGAAGTCCTCAAGGATCTTTTCAAACTGATCTTATTTCATCTTTTCATTAATGACCTTGGCACAAAAAGTCAGGGTATACTAACAAAATCTGCTGGCCGTGTGAAGTCAGGAGCTTCTGCCAACAGCAGGGAGTTCAGAATATCTTTCAGGAGTAACAAGATGTTCTTGGGTTCTGAAGGAACAGAAATGTGATGAAATGTAATAGTCAAAGTGCAAGGTTAAGCATTTAGGGTTTAATAAGGATTACTGCTATGAGCAGGGGCTCATAATTTGGAAATGAGTAGAAGGACACCCTGGATATATGAGCCCATTAAGGGATGAGGACAAGCATGACCAGCAGGGTGACAACCATGAAAAGGACAGATCAGGTCTCAGAAAAGCCACTGGCAGTGGAGAAGGGAAAGCATGAATGTTCTCATACAAGGCTTCACCTGAACAGCTGTGTGCAGAATTCAGAAGGAACCACGCAGAAATGTGCCAAGGAAATCATTGTGGTAACAGAGACATAACTCATTAAGAGTCTTAAAGATCACAGTTTAGTCACCTTTACAAAATGATAGCCAAGAGACAACTGGATTGTTCCCCACAGACACACTGGGTGGCAGAGAAGTAAACACTGAGGAAGGCAGAGAGATACTTAGGCTGAGGAAAAAAATTGGCTCTAGGACAAATGGATATAAAATGGCCATGAATAAATTTAGCTGGAATTGAAAGGATAGGTTTTAAGCACTGGAAAATGAAGGCATGAAACATCCTCTTGGCAGCAATGAGACAAACAACCTAATGACTTTGAAAAGGCAGCTTGGATTGCTTATAATGGGACTGCCAGGCCCAGTTGCCAATGAGGAAAGGGTCTGAGAAAAGTGACCCCGGAATGGCTGTATCCCTATAGCCTTACATTTTAAACACAGATATAATGGGAATGAAATGAGAAACATGTATCCCAAGTGCAGAATTAATCAGCCAGCCCAGAAAAGAGCAGCTGCACCAGCTTAAGATGGAAGTCCAAAGAGTCCAGTGCCCTGTGGCCAACAGTGCCAAGGAAAGCATGCAAGGCCACAACAGAAACAGTGCTAGGACTTGCAGAACAGACTCAAACTCCAGAAACTTGCAGTCCAGAGATCCCATAAACTAGCAATGGAGCCTTTGGGAGGGGCTTCAGCTCTTAGCTGATTTTGCTCCCATATATTTGCCTGGGAACTTTTGAACTTGTGCAAACTCTTAGCATTCATAATTATCCTGGCAAAGCACTTCACACCTACATTGTGTAGAGAGTCAACTACCTGCATTTGTTTTAAGTTTGGACTTTCAATCAGCATTGTAATTTGCACATTAAGTCAAGTGTCAGCCATCCCCAAAATATTACCTGTCTTTGATGCTGAACAAAACCAAACATAAAAAACACCCTATGGGAACCAATAAATCATTGAAGAGGAATAGAAGCAGAATAGGCTTTCACTGAAAGCAGCAGCAAGACCATTGAAGCATCAGTAGGGCCACAGCAAGCCAGGCAAACGGTGTTTGTGATAATACCAGCACCTCTTGGCACAATATGGCAAACCAACAGCATCTTTGCTGGCATCAGGAGACACGATGAGATGAGTAAGCCCAGGACAGCAAGACAGAGAGAGGAGGTCATAAATTGTGCACGAGAGCAAGGACAGGGCTGGAGGAAGATGAGAACAGGAGGAAAAGTTTAAGAGCACAAGAAATATGACTTGATGAGCCATATGCCAGACCAGAGAATTTGATAACATGCCCAGAGCAAATCTCTGCATTTGTCTCAAGAAGGAATGGAGGGGAGATGGGGGGNTAAAGTTGCACTATCTTATAAAGCATAATAATAAATGCTGCTCCATAATCAGAAAACATTAAAAACCCCCTGTAGTAGCAGTCGAGACAGCCGCTCTGAAGAATGGAAAACTTTGAAGTGTTTCCAAGTCAGCAGCTTGGATATCTGGGCAGGAGTACAACTAGCAGACAGATAGACAAATGCAACTTCCAGATCCTGTGCTTAGGAACCAGCAGCAACAACAAAGAAAAACCCCATGTCCCAGGCCAAAGCACAATTGGATTAGCCAGTAAAACCAGGCTGTTAAAAAGCCTGGACAAAGGAGTCCTGTGCCTAGGTCACCCTCTCAGATCAGAGCTGCCAGGATATTTTCATTTTTGCTGGAAATCACTGCAGGCAGAGGAGCCTGAAAGCCAAGATCTCAGCCCACAGCACAAGGCACTATGATGGATAATGCTGTGCCTCTGTTTCTGTCTCTTGAGGAAAACAGAAGGACTCCTGGAAATGCAAAACCTCACTCCAGAAGAGATACATGGTTGACAGCATGGAAGGATTTTAAGGCTCACAGAACACATTGATGTTGGTGCACAACCACCCAGGACTGGCCTGGAACTATGGACAGGGGACAGCAGAGAAGCCAAAGACTGAACAAAAGGGGCTCTTCAGATCAGCCCCCAAGTAACTTAACCATCCTTCCTTCTGTGAAATTGCGCCTTCTAATGCTAAAACACAGAACACCCTCTTCAAATTATTGAATGAAAGCTAATGACTTGATGGTTTATTATAAACCTCTTCAACCTGATGCCTGATTTAATTCCTTACAGCATTCATACCTAGATGATACAGACATAAAGCACTATTTGTATAGAAGTGTAAGAAAAAGTTCTGCCCCTGCCTGGCAACCCATGTTGCTCAACTCCTCTTGCCCTTCGCCCTGCTATTTCACATATACTCACTTGTTGCTGTCATGTTTCTTTATACCAAAAGCAGAGTGGGGAAGGGACCCTGCAATATGTGTTTGTACAGCACCTGGCACAATGGATCCCTGACTCTGAGCTCGAGGTATCACAGCTTACAGGCTTAAAGCCCCTGAGCTCCCACAGCCCCTCTCTCCAGGAGGAATTGTGTCCTCGAGTGTACACATTATCCAGCTGAATTTTGCCTCAAAACCCTGGGACTCGAATTTAACTACTGGAATTTATACAGTCACAGAACCACTCGCTGTAAAGACAATTTCCCGTTTGACAACTGAGAGACATTCAGAAACAACACATAGGCACCACAGCAATAGTTGCTTTATAAATCCTACCAGAAGGTAGATCTCATCTGAGGCAGATGCCTTGAAAGCGGTTTCCCTTGTGGCCCAGAAATACAGATCTTAAATATGCAGGCATTTGCACAGTGATTTGTTTTAAAGACTTAAAACCAGCAGCTTCACATGTCTTGGAAATACGGGTGGGCTAAAGCTGCTTATGCTGCTGGCATTTTCATAGCATTGCTAGTCTAGGACTGATGCAAAAACACCCACCAACTTGTCCTCTTTAATTCCAGCTTGTTAGCAAGGCATTAAAACTTACACTAAAGGCAAAGTTTGCTTACAGTCTGCAATGTCCCACACACTGCCAACAGGTGGAGTTTGGAGATCCAGCTGTTGTGTACAGATGTGCTTTCAGTGTAATGCTGAAAGATGAGGGGGTGGAAAAAAAAAAAAAATCACACACTCCTTTTCTAATGGGTACATCCATTCCAGTGACCAGCACAACTCAGTTCCCAGGTTCAGCTCAAAGCCTTCACTGCAGCATCTTCCAAACACCTCTTCCTGCTCTGGAGCCTGCCAGGTTAAAGTCAGTGAAAAGGTACAGCCTTCCAGCCTCTTTCATCTCTGCCTCCCAGAAAGAGCAGTGACTCCAGGCTTATCCTCCAGGCATCCTTACAAGTATCCTACTTTCTCTTGTGTACAGCAAGTACAGAAGGAGAGACAGCTGTATCCTAAAAAGTCAAGCTATTCTTTACAGCTCTAAATTAAATTAGCATCAAAGTAATAACAAAGAAGAACAAGGTACATGAAATGCACTTAAAACCTTGCCAAAAGAATGCCCAGGAATTTCTTACAGAGCAGTGCAGAGCTGGCACTGCCTCCCCAGGCAGAAGCCATACCTCAGAAGATTATGTCAGCTCCCTCTCCAGGGTCAGATGTCACCAATATGGCTGAGGCAGGCTGTGACAGCTTGTCATTCACATCAAGATGAAGGCGCTGGAAGGTTCACAATCAGACAGTATTCTTAACAAATTCATCACCCAGGCAGTTCCAGGCTGACAGTGTGAGAACCCAGCTCTCCCACCCCAGGGACACATGTAAGAGGACTGGGAAAGGGGCTCAATACTATCCTTGACTGATTAAGAAGAGTGGTGAGGACACTCATCGAGGCCACATCTGCTAACAAGCACCGGCAGAGCCCTACAGAACATCTCATACACATTAAAGTGTGTCAGGAAATGTGGTTAAATCCCCCTCCTTCCCCCAGGCCGCTGTCTTCCAGTCCAGTTACTGCTCAGATCAAAAGAGCCTGGTGTTCTGTTGGCTCACTCCTTAGCTGTCATTTTACTTGTAGCTCATCCATTTCCAGCAGCTTTTGCTCTGGAAACCACAGGCGTTGACATGAAGACTCCGCTGATGGGAGAGTGTGTGCTCCACACATGGGGGAAGACACCCAGCCCCATTTTTCTTACTTCTGGATCACTCAACCTTAAACTTTTTTGACTGTTGTGTACATCCAGAGTAAGGGCAGGGAGAGGGACATCATCCTTGTACCCTACTTAGGGCATGATGAAGTCAAGTGACACTTCTTGGTGACATACCCAGGAACCCTGGGCTCAAATCTCAGCAGGGCAACTGAGACTTCTTTCATTAAGAGAAATTAAACTCCAGCTGCTTTGCCACTGGGGAGTCTCTGATGGTGAACTATCCAGGGAGAGTTTGGGGGTACCCAGGGGCTTATGATGCCAGAAAACAAGGCTGCACACATCCCATATTGCTGGGAAACCACTGCAAGGTTTCCATTATATGGATACTCTCAATCACCGGCAGTGAGATATCCAAGGGCAGCTTGTGTTGCTGACAGTCCAGGTAGGGAAGTATCTAACATGTCACTGCTCGTGCCCAGAGCTATTTGAGAGCATAAAAGGGAGGCTGGTTTCAATGCAATCAAGGCTAAGAGCTGCAGTTCTTCCTGACTGCTGGCTAGTACAAACCATCTCAAAGGCAGCACTAATCTCAGGGTACAACATCTTTTAAAAGCATTTTGCAGTGAAGGTGCTCTTGAGCTGTGTTTTAAATAGCCACCTTTCCTGCACGGAGCTAGGCTGCTGTGATGGATGGAAAACTTGAGTTCTCATTTCAGCTTTTCCGGTGGTTTTCAGAATTTTGAGGTCTGTTTTGTTTGAGGTTTTTGTTTGGCTGATCTTTTTAACCAAAGAAATAAACATCTTTCAGAGAAGCTAATTGAAAAAAAATTGTACAACATAAAGAGAATTATGAAGCTGAAGGACTGAGAAAGCATCATCTTCCTTGATCTCTCCCAAGAAAGAAGGCTGACTTGTATAGAAGACTTTTCTTTAAGCAGAAGTCAGATGTTTCAGAATAAAAGGAGGAATGACTTATATTGAACACAAGATAAAAAACTCTATTCTTTTTAATCTAATGGTACTGTTTCCATATTACAAGGCTCTAGAAATAGATCCATCAGTCTGAGTTTATATTGCACTTCCCTTCCGCTCTGGTCCTATTTGGATGAAGCACATCCATAAAGTTCAGCCAAAGGAAACTCAAAGTTTAAAACCTCTAGGGAAGAGGCCTGGATTGCAGAGGGTTTTTTGGATAGGTCAGAGCAAGAAGCTGTTTCATGCAGCAGGTGCAAGTGCAAAAAGATACCTATGAAATTAAATGCATTGCATGCAAGAAGATTATCAATTCCCATGAGGTTCCCAAGGAGGTTTCACTTCCCTCGTTATGCACACGGGTCAGGCTGTTTCTATCCATTACTCTTACCTAAATACCAAAGGATGGTGGACAGTTAAGCTTGCCTGAAAAGCTCATATGCAAGTGGAATTTCTGCAAAATACGCAGAAGAAAATGTGCAGAAGGTCACCAATACTTTCCTCTTTTTTAGCTATTCCCACTTTTCAACCTTTCTAATGATTGTGTTCCCTAAGTACATCCACACATAGCCCTCCAGCACTAAATTCAGTGTGAATTGGGCACTTTACAATTTGTTGGTCCTAACTGATGCTGCCAACTAGGAACATGCTTGGAAATACTGGGGTATTCATTTGTATGCCACGCATGCACACAATGCTGAGCTTAATTGGCACTATTAAATCAGTCTCAAATTGAGAACAATGCATAAACATGCCTGAGAACCACAAAGTAACATTCTCTTACAGATTCACAATAGGCATCTTGACCTGAATTTAAAAGACATTTTTATGTCTAAACACGCAGGTAGCACTCAGCAGGATTTTTCAAAGCTCCTTTGTACACTAAGGTCAGAACTACCTTTTAACTGTACAAGTTAATCCATTAACCTGCTGAGAGGCTTTCTCTTATGCTTACATTCCCTTTCTTCTTCACACATGTAAATATCTCTGAAAATCTGGACATTCATTCAAAAAACTGAGGTCACACCTAAGTACCTTCAGTCAACGCCAATAACCAGTTTCAAAAAATTTTTCAAATGTGTCTTTTGTGCGAGAAAAAATGCCCATTTTAACCACCATGTGTGTCGAAACAGAGGGCTGCAAAACACATGTAGAATGGTGCTGGAAATGTACAATACTGACTAGCTTTGCCACAGGTAAGCATGAAGTTTTTTGGGGGAAAAAAATGTTGCAATTGCAGAGCAGGGAGAAAAGCTTATTAATTTGCCTGGGATTTTCAATAAGGGTTTAGCAGAAAAAGTCATCCTGCTCTTCACCTCTCTCTGTGATTTCTGTCTTGCTGGATAAAGAGGGAGGGATGGGGATACTGCTGTATTTTGCAGTAAATCCAGAGATACATCTGCAGGAAAAGGAGCCAAGGTGTGGAAAGCAGACAGCTTTCCTGCTGCCCTGCAGCAGCTTTCTGGACATAAGACCTCCAGGCTGCCTCAGGGGAGGCAGCAGAGTCATCTGAGGACTGTTCAGGCTGGCACAAAACAGGACAGATGCTGCAAATGAGGATGCATCTTCTGCAGAAGCTGTCCCTGCAAGCAGGCTGAGCCACCACCTCCAGGAGCAGCACCCCAACACCTGCTGCGACCCTGTCCTTGTCCTGTCCTCATCTCCACAGCTCTGCAGGACAGAAGTAGGACATCTGACTGCAGGGAAGGCAGCCTGCAGGTCAGAGATGAGGCTCTCTACAAGCACAGTACCTCGAGACAGGCAGCATTTCAAAGAACAGCAGCCTGCATGAGACAGCAGTGGGAATGGCATAGGTAGGATCCTGAGAAATAAGGTCTGTTTATTCATTTCACATGAGAATAGAACACACAAGAGTCAGAGAAACAGGTTTCTCTGCTAGGTCACCCATGTCGCCTTCCACACAGCACTTTGCCCAGCTGGTGCCTCAGGTTCAACATGCAGGAAAAGACTTTGACTCAGACTTTGAGAGGAGGGGCAGGAAGACTGCCATGCCAGGGGCAGCCAGAGCACAGACTCAGGGGATTTGAGAGCAGGCAGTTCACACCAGCCTCGACTGCAACACAGGTCACAACAGCACCATGGAGCACGTGAGGCTGCTGGTAAGGCAGCATCTGGCTGTTCTGGCTGATGCAGCCTAACCCTAACCCTCATCCAGTCACCCACAAACTAATGAATTTGTTCGGTTGCACATCTATAACTCCTTTTTAATCTGGTCACATCTTAATGCCTGTGCCTATTCTTCACACCATTTAGCTAGAGTGTTTAAAAGGAAGATAAAGTCAGTAAATGTCAAAATGCACCAAATACTGGGTCAAACTCTCTTGACATTTGCTGTTTGAAAGCTTCAATGTCACACTGGCATAACTGCAGGGGCTTTTTGGAGCAGCAGTTTGCCAAAGCCTAAGTAATAAAAGTTAGGGGTTGGGTTTGTTTTTCTCCCTCTCTTCCACTGGAAATCTTCCATCTGATATAACTCAGCCAAATTCTGGGATCTGAAAACAGACCATATCAAAGCCAAGGCTGGTAGAATTTGAGCAGTAAATATAATAATGAAGCAAAAGGGATAAATAATTAAAATGCATAGGAAAAATTCTGAGCATTATTGGGATGATTCTTCCATGTGCCTTTTTTTTCTACACAGTAAAATCTGGAAGGTAGTTAAAGCTGGAACGACCACAAATTTTTAAGTGCAATTTTAAACAACAATGAAAAACAAGGAGGAAATTAAGCTTTTGACCAGACAGTGACAGCTGTTGTGCCATTGCAGCATATGCCCTATGGTCCACACAAAGCCCAAACTGTATCCCCTTAGCACAGGAGAGGAAAAAAACACATGGAGTAGATGTGCTGAAGTTATAGGATGATTCTCTCTTTTCTATTCTGCAATAATCTGGTTTATGCTGTCTCAGAGCCATGACCTTCCCAAGGTTTGCACTTCAGGGGCTGTTCCCATTCCCATCCCCAGAGCTGCAGCCATCCATGCTGGGAATCAGCAGCCCTGTTCTTCCTCACCAGCCACTTCCTCAAGTTTTCAGGTTCTCCCCTCCACATTCCCAGCCCTGTCTCCAAACACCTCCCAGAGCAGCTCAGCTCTGGGTTTATTTACAGATTTTGCTGGCATTGCTGCAATTCCAAGTGTTGCCCTGCAGATAGAGAGCTCGAGAAGAGCCCTGCCAGTGTTAGTGAGCCAGAGCCCTGTGCTGAATCTGTGCCACTGCTGTTACAAAACCTTCTCTCCCTAAAAAATTCATTTCACCTTCATTGGCAAACACTCTATTATTTACTTTCTCCCTTTTATTCTCTGTAATAATTTTTTTATAACTATTCAAAAGAGCCTGAAAGACTGAAGACTTTGGAGCTCTCCTCCTGTCACCCACTGGAAAGGAGTCCCTTGTGTTTCCTCTGTATCTCTAAATCCAGTTACCCTTCTGCTGCTACAGCTGGTGTGGCTCCAACAGTGCTATCAGGACAGGGAACCCTGCAGCAGAAAGGCTGTTGCTAGGGCTTTGACTCTGTGTCATGTAACTCTGCTCAGGGCAGGTCTAATCACTGCTGTGCTTTAAAACCACTGATAGTCCTAGAGACTGGCTCACACTCCACCTGCCAGCATTGCCAGCACTGGTGGAGCTGGGAAAAAACCTCAGCAACCACAGGAAATTCTTGGGGCTGACTTCCTTGTAGGGACAGCATTGTGCAAATTGTTTCTGCAGGTGTTTTGCATTGAGACTGTCTTTCATTGTTTTTTTCCAATTTTCCCTTGTCTGTCTTTGGACTGAAAGCTTTTGTGGGGAGCATTTCACAGCTGCTTTCTACCCTCTTCATAAGGGCAAGAGGCTTCTGGGTGGGAGGAGAAATGGCAATAAATCAAGTGAAAGGCAAAGAAGAGGAGATTCCTGGGCTCTCACACGTGCTGACACACAAGCAAGCGCCCTCAGCTTTATCTGCTCACTCTCTGGCCTCTATCAGAGATTCACGTCATTACCCAACTCAGTGATTTCCGAGGGGGGAATTCTTTCTTTGTCTCCTTGACACAGGAAAACCAGTGTAGGCAAACAGGCAGGGTGGGCATCTCTTCATCATCTCTACACCCACATTCAGATAGGCTTTGGTTGGAAATCTCTTCCCTCCAGTCCCTGTCTTCTAGGGCTGCCTGGCTGAGGTGTTCCGAAGGTTTTGACACTTCATAGCCACCTCAGACATGATTACAAGGTCACATAAACATGTTGCTCAGCCCTCTCCTCACTGCACCAGCTCCACATTCACTCCACAGTCCACTTCAGCTGCATCCTGCCTCAACATAAAACCTGTCACAAACTCACTACTGTTTTTCTCTCCCCTTTCTCATTGCCCCCTCCTCTATGTTCTCACTGAATGCCTTAGAGCTGAGTGTACCCTCACTACCCTTAGTAGCATAAGAAAGGTGTGGGTTTAGGTGTATTAAGTTTATGAAAAGTCTGATCTCAGGTGACTTGCCCACAGTAACACTGTGTCTCAGATTAACACTTCAGACAAGAGAGACCTTTTGTCTCCAAACATTAGACTTTCTGCTTTCTTTACTTTTACAGCCCCATACCACTGGTGGAAAATCTCCCTGCACTGCCAGATCAGGAGCAGCCTGCACACTCCTCATCTCACAGATGACTCACAAACCTCCAGAAGTCATCCCAACCCTGCATTTCTTGCTAAATTATGAAATATTTTGTAATCTTTCTCTGTTCTCATTTTTTTAAATTTTAACAATTCCACTCTGCTTTGCTACTTACAAAATGCTTAGAATAGCCAGTTGCCACTAGTCTTGACCTAACCTCCTATGGGGGACTATCACATTCAGCTGCAAGAAAGCATTATTAACATGAACAATTCACCTAACTCTGGGAAACACTGAGATGCAACTGATGTATGAAATCAAGTCACACCTCCCATTTGGATGGGAGTGGCAGTGGTTTCCATGGTTACATGGGATCTACACCTCAGAGTGGTCCTAGGAGGCAGTGGGATTGCAGGGAGGCACCCCAAGTGTCAGTTTTAATCCAGTTAGAACACAGGCCAACAGCAAGACAGATGCAGCAACATGAATAATGCTCCCAGACTGGATGATATGTCCTAAGAATCTTGGGTAGCCCACACTGGAGGCCCTGCTGCAAGCCTGAACAGTTGTTAGGAGAAGGAGGAAGATTAAAGCTCAGGCAGAGGGAATCTCTGACCCAACAAACCCAGAGCTGCCTGCAGTATGGACACACCCAAAGCCATCACGTGAGGCCAGCCATGAACTGCATCTGCCATAGCCACAGGGTGTGAAAAGCCAAGAACTTGAGAACAGCAGGGACTTGCCCTCACAGCATCTTTCCAAATATAGCGCTCCAGCTCACCAAAGGGCAGGCAAAGAAAGGCCTTCAGCTGAAAGCATTGTTTCTCTTTCAAACTGTGACCTGGAATAGATGTAAAACATAAGCTAGACCCCAAAGAAAAAGGCAAACATCTCTTTCAAAATAACGGTCTCACTAAGTTGCTCCATTTATAAATCAGCTCCTCCCTTCCCATAACAAATTAAGCTGAGAAGTTGAATTTCTCTCTATATAATGCTCATTCACCAATTTTTAATGCCTCAGAGGTAGCTGCATCAGTGGTGAAACTTGCCATTCCAAAGGCCACCAAGAGATGGCACCAGAATTTCTGTGTGCCACGTGTTCATCCAGACCTCTGGAACAACCTTGGGAGATGCTCTTCCTCTCCGCCTCATCAATTCCTCATCTCTTTTTCAAATGTCGCCTGAAAACATCTCTTCTTCCCTCGTCTCTACCTCTTAATTTTTCAATTTCTCTCATCTACTGCTATTAACAGTACAATGACAGTAAAGTGTAATTCTGAAATGCAACTCTATTTGTTCTGCAAAGCAGCACTGCCATACCATCAGTCTGAAATGAGATTTTGTAACTTATTATTGATATTAGAACAGGTCATTCTTTGAGAGAAACCACATGGACCATAAAAAGAAAGAGAAGGAACTGCATGAAACTGGGACAGCTCTGGCTCCAAGATCATTTCTTCTATTACAATGGCTCATTGCCATAAATTTGCACAGTAGGGTTTATTTACTTATCTTAGTGATGCAACCATCCCTGCTTCATGTTATCCGAGATTTTAGCCAAGTTAAAAAGACACTTTAGAGAAAGAAAAACCTTCAAGACCACCCTCTTTCCTTAGTTGCTGGCATCATCTCATTCAGAATGTTATTTACTAGATTTATTTAACAGGACCTCTAGGATAAATCCCACGTAGATGAGATGGGAAGCAAATCATTTAGTTGTGATATAGCTCAACAGAAATATTTTGTCCCTTCCTGTGAATTTTTTACATGGATCAAGTGAACCAAATTGTGTCTGTTTATTCTCAAAATGCTAAGCATTGATTAATTCTGACCACATTCCAGTAGAATCATGTGTTACTTTCCAATTAAATATCCAGATCGCTCAACATGATTAATGACAAAACACAGACTAACAAGAGGAATTAAGAATGATTGGCTTTTGATCTATCAGGAACCACTGCCAAATAAACAAAGGCATAAAGCTGTATATGGAGCATTCTTCAGAAAGAACCCTTCACAACAGCTTCCCTATCAGTTGAAGAAGAGCTAATCACCATGTCTGTGCCTTGAGCTTCTGCTCTTTCTCAAAACACTGTCTGGCAGTGGCCATGTATGCCACACATTCTTCTGTTCAAGAACAGAGCAGCTGGAAGCCTAGACCAACCCAGGAGATGGAACTGCAGTAAATGCTTACAGTGGTCTGCCAGCAAGATGTTATCCAGGATTAAGGATAGAGAAAATCTAACTGCCTGTACTGGGGTCTAGGGCATGTTTGCAGTTGGATCTCTTCCTTGTGCCTCTCCATCATTCTTAGCAGAAGAGATAAGTCCAGTGTTCAGGTCATCCCCAGGACACATCTCCTCTCTCTCTGTCTAAACCAGACATAGCCCACTGCTGTTCTGGTTTCTTCTGTCAGTGTTAAGGTCACAGGAGAGCACTTGTACAAGTGTTTGTTGATGGAGCACCTTGGTCACTTTTCAACACCGTGGGCTCAAAACTTCAACCTTGCACTGACAGCACCAGTTTCAGGATGAGAAAACAGAATCTCAGCTGCATGCAACCAAAACAGGTTTTATAAAAAAGCAGAGTAGTAGATCTGTATCCCTCTATTCAAAGCCTAATTTGAAGCTATGTACAGCCTCTTAATTTATATCTTCAGCATTTCCAGGGTCTGCATATTCCCCTTGGTCAATCTGACACAATATCTAATTAAATACGGCTTTTAGCTTTAGATGTGCTCTCTTGATCACCTTGGCATTTCTCTCTTCACTTGCACTTTGCTTTCTGTAGTCAATAAAAATCTCCTCAGCTCCCACACTGACAGAAGTAGGTGATACAGGAATCACTTCATGGCCATGACAAGAGTGTCACCAATATTCCTGCATGTTTCAGACTCATTAATCCATCCGCACCTCAAATCACCCCGAGCACTTATCAGCAAAGACACCAGTGGTATTCTCATTTCTCCTGGGTTTTGAGCCGTGACACCAGATGGATCTGACTCCACTCTCCAAATCTCCTTCAGCAACCTTCTACCTGACCCAGCCCTAAATGCCCATCATGCCACTTCCAGGTTGCCCACTGCAGACTCATCCTCCACTGCACAGAAAGAAATAAACACTTTCAAGACACTCCAAGTTTCTAGAGGCAAACATTTACCACAGATGAAGAGAACTTGCTTCTTTTTTCCTTTAGTATGTGAGGAATCCAGATATCCACCTCAGGTGAAATAGAGTTACATGGGAGGATTTCCTCCCCTTAATGAAAAGGGCAATTATCAGCAAGCATTTGAGGCACTGGGACTATCCAATAAGCACCAAATGCAAGAAGAATTGTGATCAAATGTCAGAAGTGGGTTATGCTGGACATGAGCAAAGGCAGATAATTTCTGCATATCACATTTTCTAGTGAATTAATTTGGCGCCATTCCCAGACCTTTTTTATTCACTTTCCACTTTTAATTAAGTAGTCAAACTTTACTGGAATAGCCCAATGTAGAAAGCCAAGTATTCTGAGCACCCACAGAAAGAGTTCTTATTTCTGATGAATACTCACTCTTGTAATCTTTCATACGAGGTTTATGCGAACACTTACCATGAGCCAGCTCTGCCCAGTACGATAAATAGATGTACTCATAGAGCTTTGAGAAACAAAGACATTTTAAAAGGCTGTCCAAATTGCTTTAATAAAACTGTGCACCAAGCTTTTAACAGCAGAAAAGGAGAAGATAATGGAGGGAACGACTGAGGCACCCCACCATTTGCAGTTTTCTAAAGCACGGGTCTTCCTCATATAGAAAGGAGAATAAATTCTGAGGGTTTTATTTTCAGCCTCTTTGATACTCTATCTTCAGCATGAGAAGTCCTAGAAGAGCCTGCACAACATGCAGCCACAGACAACTCATGGCCTCCAAAGCCACTGGTGAAGATACCTGGTACCTGACAACCTGGAGAGTCATGCAGAAGAGACCCAGCTCCCGGCTGACTAGAGAGCAAACACATTCCACTGTCACATTCCACATCCCACAACACATCCAAATACCTCTCAGAACAAGTGAGTTGGGAAAACAAGCAACAGTGTTGAAAGGGACGCTGGAAAGCAGGAGAGGGGTAGAAGCTGTGGAACATAAGGGGAAAACAAGGCTGAAAGGTGAAAAGAGCAGTGACCATTGCACTGTGTGAGGCATCAGAAATGCTACATTAGAGAAGGTGTTGATGGAGTGAAGATTTGAGCATCCCACACACACTCCTATCAGATATCCCAGCTACTGACATAAACAGAACTGAGAAAAACAGAGCATCATCTGGCTTTATTTAAAATCATCCCTGTAAAAGGTATCAGAAAACTTTCTCTGTAGCACAGCATCATGAGAGGTGATCAAGACAGCCTTGAGTTTCTGACTCATTTGGATTTCACAGTGGTTGACTCAAGAGTTCTCTACACCTCAGAGAGTTCCATGTTTTCGCCATGTAGCTTTTACCTCAGATATGGAGAGCTCTGGAGAGATCCACAGTCATGGCACCAGCAACTTGAAGACCTCAAATGCCTACCTAAAGCCAATAAAGTCCATGAGTCACGGTCTCAGGGGAACCAGAGCTACCTGGCATGTACCCAGAAAAGGTCAATTGGAACATGGGGAGACTATTTCTAAATACCCCAGAGCTTTGCCACTGGGAAAAATAAATAGAACTATGTATCTTGTTTCCACATCTTAGCGGGCTAAATAAATACCTCTCACAGGGCACTCTCCAGGGCAGATTCTTAAAGCGACCTTGGCCCTGCTGCTGCCCGGGACGGGGGAACGCGGGTGTACCCACCAGAGAAGGGGTGCATTTTCAATGCTGCATTCCTGGCAGCTGATCAGAGAGCCAGGGTAATCTCAGCTCCCACGGTTGCCAGCTGCTCCTTCCCAGCAAAAAAGGCAAACCATGGTGGCACATAGCTATGAGGTGGAGAGAAGGTATCAAGAGCAAATACAAAGGGAGGATCAGAGGGTTTCTGGGACAACACTGGAGTTTTCCTCTGTAGGCAGGTTAGAGGCTGGTGCTCTCTACAACTTCCATATTGACAGCCAAAAAGAAGCAGAGGTTTTTGTGACCAAGAAGCACACCACAATACCACACTCCCAATTTCAGCATAGCCACAGCCACTTTGGGAAGAGCTGCACCAGTGTCAGATAGCTGGGGGCACATCCTGAGCTAGACAAAGTACATGACCCCTTTTTATCCTTTCTCCCCAGCTCAGAAAACCCACCCATAAGCTCCCTACCCCAGTCACCCCACAGATTTTTAGCTAGAGCAACTCAAGTCATGGAAGGACATTTTCCCCACATGTACCCACCTCCATTTTCTGATGAACTGCAGAGATGCTTAGGGCTTTCAGACTGTAGCTATATCAGGCACTTGCTAATGCTGCAAGAGAAGATCTGAAACCCACTCTACCGTCTGTTCTTAAGACCTAAATTCCTGCCAACAGTATCTTCTGAAGCCACTTTTCACAATGAAAGCAGCACTTCCAAGTGAACTGCAAGCAGAATCCCCACTAACAAGCCACTAGTGCCTTTTAATGGGTTGCAATTGTGTTTTAAAACAAAACAGGTGTGTGTGGTTCTTCTGATGTAAAACCGGCTGTCTCCACTGTGCCTCCAACCTTCTCAGCTGCCCCTGGTCATGAAACAAAAGGCACAGCTCTGAGCCCAGGGCAGGCCAGCTGAGTAACCACCAGACCTGAGCTGATTTATGGTTCTTGTTCAGCAGACCAAGGGCAGCTGGGAGCCATGTCACCTTTTCCTGTGAGCTGGGTCCCAGCAAAGATTGTATGCTCTGTTTGCACGCTCGTGAAAAATATGTTTTAAGAAGAGCACAGATATTTTAGGAAATAGAAAGAAAATTAGGACACTGAACGAGCAGTAAGAAAGATCAGATAGACAAAAATTAATGCATAAGATACCTTTTTTTTTTTTTTAATTAAAAAATAAATTCAAACTTTTCAGTAATAAATAAAAAGGCTTATTAGCAATAAAATGGGCTTTACTGAAGGCAATTTTGAGTTTTCTTCTCTGGTATTTGTGTCTGTGTTCCAAATGGAAAAAAATGTCCACAGAAGAGTTCAAAACAATCCTTGTACACCAGATAAAAGGAAGTAAAAGCTAAATATTGCATATTGAAAATGAGAAATCATTGAAATCAAAAGCAGTGTGTTTCTCTGAAGGTTGCTTCCCTTAGAAGTGAGTATTTTAGAGCACTTTACAGCCTACATTTACAGCAACCCTCAGCAGCACTCCCTGCATCTCCAAATGCATCTCAGCAAGAAGCCAGGCTAGAAAGGTGTGACAGATATCAAGTTTTCCACTTCCCCCATGGGAAGCAGTCAATGGAAAATAAAGCACTTTTGCACAAAATTCATTTTAAAAGCCTTTAGGCAGCCAGTCCCATTGCTTAACAGAAAACTGACACAGGCCCAAGTCCCATCACACGCAGATCCTGGCGTATCACAGAAGCAGAACTAACACTGGCCTAATCACAGCCAACACTTCCATAGGAAGGAAAACAGGGAATCGAGTTGAATTTGTTTAGTTAAGCATGGGCTTGGACCCATCAATCACTTTTGGATGCCTCAGAAGCCAAGCCCAATTCTGGGTCTAACTCATCCTGGGCACCCCTGTCATACATAAAGCAGTTCTCCAGGCTGACTGAATCTCAAAGTTATTACATGAGGCCTGAGGGGAATGTTGAGGGATGCTCAGATATTCTAGGAATAATATCTTAGTGCTAATATTCTTTGAGCTGGGTAACATCCAAACCTCTGTGGGGGAAACATCCTGGTATCACCACGTAGAGGAATCTCAGGTACTTTATCTGAGAGAGAACTGAAGCTCTGAAGCAGTTCCAGGTACTTGGCACTGTGCTAGAAAGCCAAAAGCACAGGCAAAAGTGAGTTGGCTTCCATCAACAAGGCAGCTGCAGGAAGTTGTGTGTCTGCTGGGCCCTCTCAGTATCTTATTTAGAAAAGCAAACTGTCTAAAAAATTGCCTATCTCCAGGCATGTAGGCAGAGGAACTGGAAGAATGCTGCATTTAGCAAACAGTGCTGTGTGTTGATGTGCAGCCTCAGCACTCGTGGCTGGTAGAAATTAATTCAAATTCCTTCCCATGCAGTGTATTGTGCAACTGGTGATATTGAGAGAACTGGTATCAGTCTTTGATGGTTACAGCAGGATGGACATTATTTCATGCATCCAGGGTGGCCCCCACTGCAGCCCCAGCTAAGCAAGCAGTGGCCAGCGTTACTGAGGGTGCCATGCCTGTCCATCCTTCTCACCTCTGCCTGCTTCCTCAGTAACCACCAGCCATGGACCTCACCCTTGTCAGGTCCATGCAGGAGCCAGAACTGGCTGAATGCTGCCATGTCCTTGCTGACACATGCCTGAGCAAGTAGGGACTGTGCCCCACGAGCCATTGCATGTCTCAGCAGGAGAACTGGCAGGTTCTGTGTGGCTTAAGCAAACAGGATTGTGTGGGGACAGCTCACAATGGTAAATTCTTCCTCCTGCTTTTAAAGAGCAAGCCACAGATATGTGCTGTGCTCTTATAAATTTTGCCTTGAAAGGCATCTGAGGAAGTGGTCTGAACAGACAACTTGGGGACTAACATTCAGCATTTAGATGAAGATATAAAATGGACTTGCTGTCTTCAGAAAAGAACTATTCGAAACATGTGGGATGGGCTAAAAAGCAGACATAGATTAATACTAGTAAGAACTGTCATACTTCAAAAATATCATGATGACCAGGTCATGACTGTCTGCAAATGGAGAATGAGACACCACTGCCACGATTCCACTCTACCTACCCCCAGACTGGTGGTGGCAGGAGGTTCTTGCTGAGGGGGAGGCAGGAGTGTCTTGTCTGCTGCCAGCACTTGCTTCTCAAAACCCAGTTGTGGCTGGGAAACGAAGGACAGTGTCTTGCAATCAAACTGCCATTGCTGTCTAGGGCACACTAGAAATAAAGGGCCACCAGCATGAATCATATGATGAATCACAGCATTAACATGTCCTTTGGGGAACTATTTCTGCCTCTTAAAAAACCCTGCAGATTTAAAGTGAGTGGAAACTGCACACACTTCTGATTTCTTTGCCTCTTCAAGTGGAACCAAAATTTTATTTCTTGCTGTCCTGGAAAGATGAGTTCCCTTGGGGCTACTGCCTACCTGACCGTCCTGACGTGTCTCTTGCTGTAAGGAGTGATGACTTTGAAAAGCAGCTCCATGGCTCCATTGATGCCAAGCATAGTTCCCGTGGTAACTACGGCAATAAAAGGAAAAAGCAGTCAGCTCTGAAGCAGGCAGCTGGCAACATTGCTTAGAAGAGATGTGGGGAAGAGTAGCTGCCCCAGGGGCTATGAGCTCTCTGGGCTCCCATCTGGACTCCACAGATCACCTTACAAACACAGAAAGTGAAGCACAAAGCTGTCTGTGGACACAACCTGAGCCAAAATCAGGTGCAAAACCAGTCGTGCAGCTCTTTCCCAATTTCCCCAAAGCCCCTTTTCCTGTAGACATTGTACTCTCCAGAGAACAAATCATAATTAAATAGGGTCTTCTCCCAGACAAGATGACAGAGCTCAAATTCATCCCATATTTCCCACATGCAACTCAATGACTGTTCATTTCACAGGGGCTTAGAGGGCAGAGTTTTCTTTATGTGCTATTATTCAGCAGAGTGAAAGTGGGTTTTGGGGGCTTTTGAATGCACTTTAATTTCTAGGCCAATTTTCCCTTTAACCCTTCACTTTTTAACACACTAGGAAGTTTTACAGATAGATTTTGCAATCAGTTTCAATACTTAATGCATAGCCTAGGTGTTTAGCCAGACCTCCCCACTCTGAGACAGAATATCTCTGTGTAATGAAGGAACAAACACAGCCCTGAAATATTGAATGGAAGCAACCAAGGTGAAAGGATCAGTAATCAACAGCAGCCAGAAGGAGCCCTGGCTGCCTGCCCACTGCCGGGTTTTGGCTGTTTTGTAGATATCTCCCAGTCGTCATCAGAGAGCTGCCAGAGGGCCCATCATCTCCTGCTGTCCTACCATGTCCCTGCCAAGCTGTCCTGTGATGGAAAGCCTTGCAAGGCCTGCCAGCTACATTCACACTGGCTGGCAATTCATCAGAGACAGGGTGGTGGACAAGGCTGCTCGAACTCATCCCGCTCCAGAGCAGCCACAAACATCTGGTGGCAGTGAAAGGAGAAACCCAGAGTGGGGCATGAGGTGAGACTCATCTTTACTGCTTTCATACCTAAGCACTCTCAAGAGTTTTATAAGGTTCTGACTTCCCTTTAGTTCCACTCCATAAACATAATTTTTAAGGTTAGGAGCATGTCATCCCCTGGTTCAGTATCACATCCCCACAGATTTTCACCTAACCTCCCCTGCAGCTTCCCAGCTGGGCCACAGAACCCACAAAGTTATTAATGGAGAGTGCTGGAGATACCTGGAGAGTAACAGAGATGCTCCAGCAAAGGTGCAGAGCTGGGGTTCTGGGGTCTGACATTAACAGAAAGGAGGCCAGGCTGCAGTGTGCATCCTAAAACCTCTGCAGAAACAGCATCTGAACCGGAGTGCACTGAAGCAGGGAGCAGGGAAGCGGGCAGATCATCATTTTGGGTGGGAGGCAGCAGAGGGTCACTGCACAGCTGTGAAACCTAAATAAAGGCACACTTCATCTTCTGGCTTTAGCTGTATTTTCAGCCACACTCAGACTTTCAAATACTGCTTATCATGGGGAGAGGGGTTGAGTGCTGAGTCTTGGCTGCTTGCCTGAGAAAGCCCAAAGCACGAAACCAGCTCCTGTCCAGGCAGAAGGGACCTGCAGGGCTGGGCGCCAGGAGAACTAAATCTCAGGGTGCACATAGCAGACTGCAGACAGGATGGCCATCAAGAACTATCTGCAGGGTGAGGGATGCAGGGAAGGAGAGGAAAGGGTTAGAGTGAGCAAAGGGAAATTTGTGCTGACGAGCTCAGTGCTCTATAGCAGGGAAAGCCTGTATGAATCTGTAATGATCCCGGGAGAGAATAATGGAAGTCCCATTGCTTGAATCATTTAACATGAGGGCATTGCCAAGCAAGAAAAGCTGGGAGAGTGCACATCTGAGGGGATACTAGTCAAAAGAACAGGATCTAAAATCTGCTTCCTGGGGGACCTTGAATAAGTAACAGATTTCTCTCTCTCTCTGCTTCTCCACCCTCATGGAGCTGCTCTGAGGATCAATACAATCAACAATAGTGAGACATTTGGCTGTTATGGTAATGGGAACTGTATAGAGACTTAAGGTACCGAAGTCTCAGAGCAAAAGAATTGACTGTCTATATTCCAGAATAGGAGATCTTTGCCATGAATATTTTTCACTAGAGCACTTTTATTTCCATAGCTCGCAGATGAAACGCACTGTAAAAGCTGCATAGGCCCCTTGAGGAGCACCTTTTTCTAAGGTTGTTCTGGCTTTTGTGCTTTTCTGTATATTAATGGTGCATGCAGGCACTAACCCTACCAGGAATAATGTATCTTTGCATTGAAATGACTAAAAAAGAACCCTGGCAGTTGTCACACAGAGGAAAAGAGAAAAATCCTGGCACTCACTGTTAGAAGCACAAACCCGCAGGACCCAGAGGCAGTGGGTGAGGTGCAGGTGGTGGCCCAGGTTTCTTCTTGTCAAGCTCAGTATTATATCAGCGGCTTCTGCCTTCTGCACTTTCAGCCCAAACTTCCTATCTGTGAAAAGCAAATAAGAATTAAACTATTGCAAAGGCCAGGTCGTTGCAGCAGTGCTGCTAAACGTATTTCCATCAAACTTTGTAACTCAAAAACCTCATAACAAAGGCATTCAAATATATCAATGAGTTAAATCAGTATTAATCTTTCTAGAAAGAGAAAAACATGGGATTTACTTTAAGTCACCATAGATGAATCACAGAACAGTTTGGATTGGAAGAGACCTTTACAGGCCGCCGAGTCCAAACCCCTCGCAATGAGTTGCACTAGACAAGGTTGCTCAAAGCCCTGTCCGACCTGACCTTGAATGTTACCAGGGATGGGGCATCCACCACCTCTTTGGGCAACCCATGCCAGTGCCTCACCACACTCATCATAAAATACTTCTTCCTTATGTCTGAATAGATATTCAGACAATAGAGAGACCTGGATCTAGCCTCTTTCAGTTTAAAACCCTTACTCATAGCCCTGTAGCAACAGGCCCTACTAAGAAGTCTGTCCCCTTTAACTACTGGGAGGCCACGATGAGGTCATCCTTAGCTATGCCCCCCTGAAGAAGCCCCCCAGCCCTCAGCAGTACCTCGGTGGCCCACCCTGGCCAGCAGCCGCAGCAGGGGCAGGAGGGTGCCGTGGTCAGGTGGCTCTGTCCGGGCGGCCGTGGCCAGGGCCTGCAGCAAAGCCTCACTGCCCCCTTTGCTGACCACGTAGTGAATTCTCCGTCCAGTGCCTGGGGAAAAGAGGAGACTGCTCAGAGCATCCCTTCCCCGAGCCACAGCTGTCACAAACCCTCAGTCTGCAAGGAGCACACGGAGCTTCCACGGCCTTCAGACAATATTTGAGTGCCATGAAAGCACAAGCGTTTGCAGAACTGGCCATGGATCCCAGGACCCACGGCCGGTGGCTGCATGGTGGAACTAGGTGCTCTGATGACATTGGGTCTCTCCAAACCCACGTGCAGCAGAAGTTTTTCGCTGTGCATTGAAATGTGGCAGAGAGGAATGAGCAGAGACACCGACAGGTTTCAAAGCAGCAAAAGGCTCAGTGATCTTTTCTTAGATGCTGGAAATTAAACAAGGAAAGAACTAAAGCTGCACTGGGCTTCTGCCAAATGAAAAGGAATCCTAGGGAAGCCTTGGGGACAGCTTTCAAATAAATGTAGGTCTCCAAAGAAACCACACTCTAACCCTGGGAGCCTTACAGTGTTAACAAACATTGATCCAGGCTCCGTGGTTGGGACATGCTGCTCGTTCAGTTCCTAGAGAAGAGCAGGACCCCCTATTCCCCATGGAGGCCATCCTTCCACCCAGCTGAGGCACAGGGATGCAGGGCTCCAAAACAGAGGCCCAGATGGACGGGTGATGTCTCTGGTGGGGCTTCCAGGAGTGGGGGACCCACGAGGATCCAGCACTCACCGATGCAGCCCCCACAGCCTGACAGTTTAGTTGGGTTGGGAATTGTTTAGCAGATGGTAATTTTGTGGTGGAGCAGAAAGGAAAGGGAACTTGATTTTTTTTTTTCCTGTTCTTTTGCCAATACACTTATTTTTTCACGCAGCTTTGAGAACATAAAGCGACATCCATTCCCTGCAGCCCCAAGGTAGAAGTGCTTTTTGGAGAGAGGCTGAACCCTCTGCATTAGAGGGTACCTGGGCTCTGAAAAGTCAGGTTCCTTTCCCTGTCTCACAGCCCTCTCTCCAATGGCACTGGTGAACATTTCCAGTGGTTGACTGCCAGGGATTATGAAATGCTTTGCAACCCATGGGCATCTTCAAAACTATAAAGAAAAAATTGAAACTTTCTCTGAGTCTCTTTTTTTTTCTGTAACACACTGAATAAGCTCAATTTTCCAAACACAGGAGTAAGGACTGCTTATCTATAGATACAAATTATTTTTTTTTTCACCTTGCAAACACCTGGCCAAGTTTGAATGCAAATATGAATTCCCTGACTTACTTGAGGACCCCCTTTTCTGCCCTTGCCCACAGCCTTTGCCCCAGACCTTTGCTTCCTTACCCAGAGATAGCAAGTCAGTGAGGATGCTGAGAATGTTCAGGATGACATCCTTGTCACAGGAGCTCTGAAACAGAAACACACTACGTTTAGGGATCAGTTCAGAGCAGGACACTTCCTGCTGCACAAGGCTGCAGTGCATCACACAGTGCAGAGGCACTGAGATCCTTGTTTGGATACTGAGCACTTTTGTGCCATCTGGACAGTGAATATGTGGAAACATATTGATAACACATTTTTAAAAGCCTCTGACAGATCATAGTACACAGTATTTAATACACAGTAGCATTTCTGTAGAACTTACATCTGAATTCTAAACTAAAGCTCTCTTTTTTGGTTTGATCTGGCTACCCCAAAGTTGAGGAAATTCTGTATCACATAGCAATGCTAAATGTGAGGTGGTTTTCCATGAGAGCATCTCTTATTACTGGAGTTGAAGAACAATATATTTAAATTATATCAATCCCATCTACAAGAAAATTCTCCTGTCTTTGCAGCTACAACCACATGGAAGCCTTGAATTTGAGAAGAAGAAAAATTCCTAAGCTTATTTTTAAACTAAAGTAATTCAATTTTAAGACTAAGTTACCACCACACTTTGACATGACACATTCTGCTTCAGAAGTCACTTTAAATTTTTCACTAGAGGAAATAAGATATAATGCACTTGAGGAGAAGGAAACACATGATATCTACCATCCATCTGTGTGATGCACTAGACCCCTTCTTTAATCCTCCTCCAAGCAGATTTCACTGCTGTGATTCAAGAATTAATCACCAGTCTGTACTGCAATTTGGGGGATTTGGGTTAAGTCCTGGGTGTCTTAATTTCTGAACAGATACAACACCATACAAATTTCTAATATATTTCTAATATAACATGAAACTTGCATTTGAATAGCCTTGGTCCCAAAGAACCTCAGGATCACGTAAACTATAATGGAATAACTTTATTTTCAATTAAATTACGACAATAAGGTAACATCTCACAAATATATGGCTCCTATATTTCTGAATGTCGAACTGCTTCAGAAACTTAACCTACCTGGTAACTTAAACTAACCTGGTATCTGTTCTGGATACATGTGATCATTTTACCAGCCAAACTGATTCAACCATTCCCTGACACATTTAATGTTATGCAACTGAACATTTAAGACGAGGAGTGGAGAAGTAACACTTAGCAAAAAAAAGAAACTGTAGAGAGAATATTAGGGAAAATCTAATTCATATCTGTAAAAATTACTATTAATGCAAATGGACACTTTTTTCCCAATGGATCCCTGAAAAAGTCACAGCACAAACTGACAAGGTGCTGAGGACTGAGGAATTAGGGAACTGCAGTTCATACCTCCTCCTTTGTTACAGCTGAAGAGGGTATGCATGGAGTGAGACATGAGGATAGAGCAGGAAAATGATCAGTCTGCAGTCAGAGAAGGTGAGTGCCAGCCTGAAGAAACACATTTCCATCCCTGTCACAGAAATCCTGTAGGATTCTTGGCAGCTCCCTGCAACCAAATCTCCTTCTCTATTGGCAAATTATACGTGCCATTTTCTGCATGGAGTAACTACAGTAGTGCCAATGTTTCCTAGCTTCTGTATCCTAAACCTTGTGTGTGTTCTTAGATTTCTTTTTTTGTCATAATTATTAACAAAAACAAACTCCAAATCTCTGAAAAACAAGGTTTCCCATAATACTGGTTTTGGCTAATTAGCAGTTTTACCAAACTTTCACTGCTCAATACATATTTCATGGTGGCATAAATGAGCAACAGGAACAAGAGGTATCAGCAGGGGAATGAGAGAAAAGAACAAGATGTGGTCAGGGAAGGGAAATGATGAAAAGAAGAAGAGTCAGGTGAGAATGAGATTGGAGCAAACAAGCAGAGAATCACTTCTGAAATGGGGACTCGGTGGAGGAGGGTCTGTGAGCACTGATGGCTTTCTAAAGGCTCACCTTGCTTTTACTCTTAGCTAAAACCAACAGGCAAAGTGCCTGTCCCATCCCCACCTCAGAGCTGGCCCATGCCCAGAGAGAGAGCCTGCTGTTTCTATTCGTTATTAACTCAACAAGCAGAGATCTCAGCACGGAACAGAAAATTCAGCCCTTTTATGATCCATGTTGAAATCAAAAGGCTCCGTGTGATAGGATTACTGCTCCTTTCAGAGCCAAGACAAACAGAATACGTGGCTTTAATGAAATCCAGTAACTCTTGGTTCACCAAGTAGTGCCACCCTCACCTTAGAGGAGTCCAGATTTGTGCTACTGGCTCAAGGGACCACACAGCAAGGAAAGTCTGCATCAGGGTCAGAGCAGTTCTGAACACCATTACTCTTGGGTAAGATATATAGTTTTAGTCCTATGTTAATCTTCCTTATTCATGTCTTTGTTCATTTGAGCTGTCTCAAGTCACCCAGACTAAACAAAGAACATTCAGAGCTCTCTTCCCAAGAGTTTCTTGGCATTTTTTAGCATAGAGACTTAATAGTCAGGGGCAGGTTGTCAGGAATGATGAGCATCCATCAAATTTACTGACTCCAGTTGGACTTACTGTTATCAACATCTTTTTAAACATCAGGGTTGCCTAAATCAGACTGTCCTCTGGTTTTGTCTTGCTGCCTCTCAGTATCCCTTTCCTCTGTAGGTGGATGGATTACACATTAAGGTTTCAGTAATGAAGTCTTCATTGATTTATGCTCCTATTACACTGGGTTGTTTATTTTAACTGATTGGATTGTGGGTTCCTAAGCCATTAACACAAATAGTGATGACATAAGATATCCTCTGACTTTCCATGCACTTTATCCAGGGACTCAGGCAAACAAAGAACTTCAGGGAACATGAAAGATCAACCTTTAAAATGTGAAAATTAAAGCTGGGCGACATTGCCAAATATTTTACCTGAGTGTTTACTCTTGATATTTTAACACTAAAATTCTGTGTTGGTGCCTCATTGCTCCCCTTCCTCCTGCACACTAGTGAAGGAGTTGGTTGACTCATGTGTTGGCTGAAACAGTGGATAAAAACCCCAGTCCCATTACAAATTCTAACATATTTCCCAGCAACTTTAGTGGCACCACTGAATAATACAGACTTCTGCAGAAGAACACAGCTCCCATTTGTAATGGCAAGACAATACAGAAAAAAAACAACCCTAAAGTTGCTATTGTCTTGCTAGATGGCAACTTGCCTGTTGAAAAGAAACAGCTCAGATTTTGACTAATTAGCTTTGGGTTTTCAAAGTCATCAAAGATATTTGGACATTAAAATCTGTTAGAGTCGATTGTTTAAATTAATACACATAATAGACTCTTTGTGGGTGAATTGCCAACACTTTCATTCATAAAAAATATTCAGTAAATCTTTTTGAACAGTAAGTACAAATGAGAAAATCACAACTTCTGCCTGATCTAAAAAAGATGAATAGAGTAATTTCTTTAATGCAAATTTCTTACCCAGCAGTGGTAAAAATAAACACATTAGTTATTTTTATTGAAAGAGATGTTTGATGGTTTAAGAACAAACCATAACCAAAGAGAGGAGAGAAGTAAAATTCCTCTTGCTAAGTATTTTCCATTCCTGCCAGCACTTACAAATGCTAGATTCAGCATCTACATGTGCACAGACTAATGAAGATACATTTGTTGTATATGGGTGGAATAAGAGAAGAGAAAAGTTCCCAGAGGCTTGAGTTAGATTACAAAATCGCTGACCTCCTGCAGGATTTCACTAAAAGGATTTACATTTAGAGCCAAATTGTTACCTATTAACAACAGCCTGTAGTTGCCTCTCACAGCTTGTGGCTGAAGAAAGGCTAAAGTAGCAAAAACATCACTTTAAATATCAAGCATGGCTTGGTATTTGGTCAGAGCCCATCATCTCTCTTAGCCTTACTCCAGCAAAGCCTTCTGTCTGTCTTCTTCACCCAACCAGGAGGATCACAGGCTAAGCTCAGATGCATTTAATCAGCTCCTGTCTGAGAGCTCCTCTCTGAGCTTTTTCTGGGAACTAATCCCTGAAACACTGGGGTTAGCCTGGCGGAAGCTCCTCGGAGGTAAACAGCAGGAGGATGGAGAAATCCAGGAATAAATAAATACCCCAGCACATCATCGTTGATACGTTAAAGGCAGCAAGTGATTAATTGGTGACACTGGCCTTGGAGGACAGCAGCTCGATCCCAACATCTCCAACTGGCAGCTCGGGTTATTTCACTGACCCGCGATTAAGCAGGGAACGGCTCCTGTCTCCTTGTCCTGCTCCTGGGAACATGCCAAGACCAGCTGTTATTTACTCAAGACAAGATTATAAAATTGCTACTAAGCCACAGTAACAGGTAACCTCAGGGAAATCTCTGGGGATGTTTTCCACAAGACTCAGAAACACAACAGAGGTGGGATTTTTCGTGTCCTGCCTGGAGGATAGCAGCCATCAGTGCCATTCCCCTTCCAGCACTGCCTTCAAACAAAAACTTCCCATCAACTCAGTCTTTTGGGCTTTTGTGTCTTTTGCACAAAGGCAAGTATTTCTCCAAATGAGACACACAACCTACTGAGAGGGTTTGTTGGGAGTCTAAACATTAATGCTGAAAAAAAGGACGACGCTCAGAAAGAAATCAAACAGAATTAATTTGTGCGGTGCGAGATTTACTAATAAATATTTTATTTGGGGGAAGAAATACAAAGCAGTTATTCCAATCACGAATATAATGAATGCAAAATGAAAGAAGTCGCTCTTGCAAGACAACGCACAACATGATTTCTACCAATACGTCTTTTAAATTAATTGTTAAATTGTCTCACAAAGCTGTGTGACTGCTTAGGAAAAAACTCCCAAACAAACAACAAAGAAAAGGTACTGCTGCACTGGGCTAAAAATCTTCCAGACCTGTTTGTTTGGGTCTTTTTTAGTGAGACTAAGGAATAGGATGTCCAGTTCCAGGGTTTGTTTGTTTACTTGTTTGTTTGTTTTTAAATAGCCTGTTTCTAAATACGGAAGCAGGATTTGACCTGTCCAAAATATATCCTCCTCTCTTCTCTTTCCCTTAATAAATTTGCTCACACAAATAGCAGTCAGCAGCCCAACTGTCTGTGTAATGATACTTACATCTGCAAGTCAGATTTCTCACTCTCTGCACTCAAAGTGTATTGAAGAGAAATTCTGGTGCAAAATTAATACTGGCTAAAATCAAGAGCAGCTTAGAGGCTGGGCAGCCTTAGTCCTCATTGTCTCCTGAGACCTCTAGAAAATTTTGGGTTCTAATTACTCTCTCAATGCTTAAATCAGAGTCCTCTGCCAGCAAGGTAGAGGTGCCTACCAACCCCAACTGCTGGGCACAGCCACTCACCTCTGGCATTATGGATTTGCCAGCTGGATATCTTCTTCCCACAGCTGACTATCTAGCTTTACAATAACTGCAAAGCCAGGTTTGGTGCCTTATGTTCTGTGCTTTGTCAGAGTAAATTGCTTTTTCTAATTTAAGAGGAGCTAAAAATTCACACTTAAATAAGAGCAAAATACCCCAGAGAGTTTCTTGTCTGTATGCTACCATCCTCAGCCTCAATATTCAGCCAGCTAACTGTGATTTCTTCTTGTTGCAAGGTTATTATCCACAGTATTTGTTACATGGAGGCTTACGGGGGAAAGAAGGGTTCAAGGACCTCTGAAATATCAGTAGGCGACTGCAAAGTAAGGGAGGATTCCAATTAAAGTGATTATAGCCTGAATTTTGTCATAAGTGGAGCACCTTCTTAACAATACTACCATCATCCAGCTTTAGAAGGATCCCAAGAAATTATGGTCAACTTGCCCCTGCTCCCAAAACACCCAACCAAACCTCCTCAGCATCACCACAGGAGCCACCATCCTCTGTGGTAAACGGTACGTGCATTTCTTTGTCCAAATCTGGATTTCCTCTTCTGAGGAGTCAGATAGGCCTGAGCAAGCCAGGAAACTCAGAGGAGACATGGAAGGAAAAGGGGCTATTTACAGCCTCGGAGAGGAGGACCTTGCTGCTCTGGGAGTGTCCTAAGTGACCTCCTTAATCCTGGGAGAAAGGCGTCCGCAGCTGTGGGGGATCACGTAGCCCTCAAACTGTACCCGGAGCAGCCAAGGGGCCTCCAGGGACAGGACACGTGGCCCAGCAGCTTCTTGCTCCTGTTCCCAAGCCTTGGAGACGAGTCCTTCTCACTGGCCCTGGCCACCCCTGTGAGGCATGGCGAGCACCCCACTGAGCCAAGCGCCAGACATTTCCTTCCCTACTGATGCTTCACACCAAGCCAAGCCCAAAGCAGAAATTATGGGGTTGATATCAGAGAGTATAGCAAATACTCATTAAAAATGTCCCTCCCTCTGGCCTGCTGCAATCAGGTGGGTGGCTTTTTTCATGGCTTGCAATGACCTGAAGGTCTGGGTTTTTCTCGCCCTTGTTTGCACTTGGGTGCGATAACCTGGAATATCTTTTTCAATAACACAACAGAGCACTGCTGAGTGCAATTATTACTCCCTTTCCCAATGGGTGAGAGCTCATCCAGGTGACTGAGCAAGAGTAGTGCCTCAAAGCAAACTTCTAACATGCAAATAGACAGGGCTTTGCTCCTATTCACTGGGCTTCAGGACTTCTTCTCAAAGGATACAGGCTACATTCTGCAGGACTGAACTGCTTCAAGGCAGAGATGGGCAAACTCCAAACTTACATCCCAAAGTCTTCAAAACACTGAAGGTGTTGAGATGAAACAGCTTGGCTTGAGCTGATCTCTAGCCAAAATAACTTGGTGAATAACATGGTGGAAATCATCTGTGCCAAGGAATCTTACTAAATTTAAGGCAATAAATTGCACTAACATAACACCTTTCATCAGAGGATCACAGACTTCTTCACAAATATTAGGTAACACCTGCCCAACAGCATCCCTCATCAAGATCAGATTGTTTCTTATTTTTCTTATTTTCCTGGTGGGAAATGTCACCCTGTGGTGGGAAATTCACTTAGTCAATGCCTAAGAGGATGGCTGGCAGAGCCAGGATAGCTATTACAACAAAGTGAAGCAGAAACACTGTGTGCACAGAAGTACTGTGGCTCTCAATCACACACTTACTTCCATTTATTTGTGGGGAGATCAAAGATTTCCTTCTTCGAGAACAGTCTTCTCCCAACTTCCCAGAAGGAAGTGCAGCAGAAAAAACTATCCCCTGCAAGGAATACTGATGCCAAACTGGGAGAAGAAAGAGCTACTCCCCACCAGTGGGTACCAGAGCTATTTGAAAAGAGAATCATCCTTGTGCCAAGGGATGGGGAAGGTGCTACATTTAATTAATCCATACAGGAATTAGGAAGCACATAGACCATGACCTGACCTTTTTCCAAAGGGTGTTTTACTTGCTGTGTCAAAAAGACTCAAAGGTGTTTCACCTAACTTCAGAGCAAGGCTGTTCATCTCAGCGCCGCCTTATTAGTGTGTCACTCCAATAAAATATATTCACGTCCAGATAGCTGCAGGAATTATGCCCTGACAGACTTCAATATCTTGGATACTGTTGGCAAAGTAAACAGCTTTTTTTCTCTCTTTCTCTTTTCACACCAAAGTTCCCTCAATGTTCTCAAAGAAAAGCTTGTCCTTGTGCAGAAGTTCCTCCTGATACAAAGCTCCTTTGTGTCACTTGCTCCTCTTGCTAATGCTCCTCTAATAGAGCAATTACTTTATTATGCAGAAACGGTGGTAAAACACATTATTATATAACCCTCAAATGCTTCTGTCAAATTGGAAGTGTTAAAAGAATGAGGAAACTTTGAGATAAATCAAAACACGTGATACTCTGCAAAAGGCTTTTAGACTTTCTTTTGAATATTTCTAATGTTCCTTCTGTAATTTCTACTGCAGATAAATTCTCCCAGGTTTTATCTCTTCTTTCATAATAAGTTACCTACGACACCTAAAGATTTTGACTGGATTTAATGTTATATTATTCTCTTTTTTGCTCTTTTTAATCTATTTTTATTTTAATGCCAAGATTATCCTAGCATATGCCTTTCACACTCTCTTAGTAAGTCTCTGTAAGGCATTAACCATTCTTTCACAATGAATTCTATATGCATGCCAGCACCTACTGTTTATTGTTGTTTCTTGGATTTATTCCTATATTTTATATTACTTTTGCTGTTACTGAACAAATTTTAAATAGTAATGTTTCATTCAAATGCCACTCTGTTACAGATTTTTAACACAACTGCCACCCAAATTTAATACGGAAGGATCTGTTTTCTCCATTCAGTTTTAGGTTTATTTTCCCCTACCAACGACAAAAAAGCAGCATGAAATATGCTACCGTCTTCCTTTTTGTGAGATTTGATGGGTGTCAGTCCAGAGAACACTGTCTTTCAAAGAAGAAGCACATTTGGGAATTGACAAACTTTTTTACAAGCAATGGCATTTCTCAGAGTACAAGTGAGTCTGGAGAACCTTGGAAAATTTCCAGGTGTACTCGCTTTTTAATAAAACCACGGATTTTTGAATGCTATAGCAAATGTGAGTATGTGCATGTGGAAATAAATAGCCATAATGAAGGTGCTGCTATCCTTGCTTTCTCTGGGATGTTCCTGCTTGGACCACACATGATAAAGCCCAAGAACCCCTGTGTCTAATCTCAGCCTGCCCTGGCACTTGCCTGTGTTCAGTCCAGGCTTCTCTCTGTATTCCAGTGCAAACACTCCCACTTGCTACACATTATTCTGACACTGACTTGTACAGGCTGAAGATGAGGATCACTGTAAAGTACCTTCTGGTTTAGAAAAACACCAGTCCTTTCTCTTGCCAAGACAAGTGTCCTTATGTGTCAATCTACCCCACTTGCAAAAGCACCTTCTGGAACAGCCATGCAAATGCTTTTAATCAATCACATTTAATAACGATGATTGAGGTATGGGCAGTGGAGACAAGCCACTAATAACTATTGTTAGTCACAGCTTATTTTCTTCAGAGATGGAACCTGAAAGTGAAAATGATGAACCTATTTTTCCCATCCAGTCTAAGTGAAAAATCAAACAACAAACGAAACTCGGCATCCATAATGAATAGCAAACTGTGTTTTGAAATTCTAATGATTTAAAGTAATATTACCAGTAATGTAAAGCAGAACTTCTGTTAAACTGCATTGCTGAGACCCATCTGTCTAGATTTAAACAGCAATCTCTTAACAGCAAAGCCCTCAGTTCTCCAAAAAGGTTGCCAAACTTTTAAGAGGCATGACAGGGGTATGTCATTTTCCATCCAGAAGGTAACAAAGCTCTTTATCTCCTTTATCTTCAGTCTACACCCCATGCAAGACACCCAGCAGCAGCAAGCCAATGCCACCATGCTAAAGACAGGCGTGTTTGGGGCTTTATTTGGCCCTTGTTACTTCGTTTAGTGGCTCAGAATCACCTTATTCAAGTGTTGGTCAGTCAAGCTAAAAGGCATTTTATTAGGTCCGTGAATGAGCCCATGGCTGTGTTTGTGCTCCGGGAAAAGGGACAGGAGTTGTATTTAAAAATACCCATCTCTACACATTCTGCTGGGATCCCCTGTGGAGTCCACCTGACCAAACTCCTCGGGCTGTCTCTTCTGAGAACCTCTGACATGGGAATGGGCTGAACATGCAATGGCACAGTGGGCTGATCTCTCAGAGAAAGGTGAATGCTTCAGTGAACACCCCGTAGGAGATTTGATCTGTCTCAGAATCTACCTTTCATGCCTGCATCCATTGCCAGCAGAAAGAGATCACCAAAAAGTTGTTGTTGTGTCCTATTTTATTTAAGCATGTTCCCAAGGAGACCTGTAGGTGTAGTAGTGCTCTACAGGCTTTGTAGGACATAGCAGGGCACTCTCAGCTAGGGAGATTTCCAACTGTTTGATCACCCAGCCATTCAGACCTTTTAGACAAACGCTCCAGAGTTTTCAGTCAGTGAGGTACAGCTGCTGCTGCGAGAGCTTTTGAAACAGGCTGTTAATAATCATGGTTTTCATCTCAAAGAGAAGCGGTTTTAATGCATCTCTGCATCCAGCTGTCCCCTTGAAGTCCCTGTGCATCGTGGGGAGATCAAATGACCTTAGCCATATGGGAAGAGAAATTGTCAAAGAAAACAAAGCCAGGCACACATTCTCTTTCTCACTTGTCACGTCCAGCTCTCTCCCCCACTTGCAGAACTTCAACATGGAGCAAGAGGCCATTCAAATTGCAGAAGATTGTCCCAAAGAGAAGGTCAGATAAACCAGGGCAGTAATGCTGCTTTCCCCTAGCCTCTCCAGAAACTCTCTCCATATGAACGGTGCTGGTTTATTCCTGGAAGAACTGAGGGTTGAAAGAGGCAGTTCAGTTTGTTCCTCTGACTTCATCAGATCAGCATTTTAATCATAGGGAAAGGTCAGGTGGTCCATTCTCCCTCCTCCTCTCCTTTGAAGTGAGACAGGTGGGCATTCACCATGCCAAGCAAAATGCTTATGGGGGGATATCTCGCCCCCTGTCAGTCTTCCGCTTGCCAGGTTGATCCTGAATAAAATGGAGGGGCAGCTTTATCTTGACTGTAAATCTGCTGCTTTGGCCTTGCATCAGGAATCCCATAAAAACCACAGAGGATGGTGGAGGACGACAGGCACTGCACTGATTTTAGCCAGGCTGCATGAGTGCCATCTGCTCCGGGAGTGAGTTGTTCCACCCTTTGATTTGGGAAACAATGTGAGTTAAGACTTCCTTTGCCCTAATTTGACAGATGAACCTTATCTCCATCTACTGTCCGAATGAAGAAAGCAGGAGGGACAGACATTGAATGAGTTTGATGGGGTTTGTAACAGTTCTGAAATAAAGCCCAGGGCTCTTGCTTTATCCATCAATACAGCATCATTCCCTCCTTTGAAAGGAAAGGAATAGGCACCAGGGAGTGCACTGAGCTGATGGGCCATGGGGAGAAGAGTCTGTCTCAGTTTACTACAGGGATCAAATTCCCAGTGGGCCCAGTGGGAAAGCCTTTGCCTGTAAATTACACCAAAAATTAATGTGCATAAAAGGCTTCTCAGAAGTTGATTGCAGTAAAACACAATGCTGTGGTGTTTCCACGTCAGGAAAAAACCCCCATACGTTTTGGTTTCAAAGTATCCCTTGTTGAAAGGCAGGGGGAAAAAAGCCAGGATTTCATTGGTAGAGCAGTTATTTCTCCCATAGGACTTCTGTGTCAGAATTACTCAATTTTCTAATAAGAATCATCATGAAAGCTTTGCTGTTCTCATTAATTCCACCTCAAACTACAACACCTTTTGAAAATAAGGCTATGTTCTTCCAGGAGAACAGACCATGAGAAGAAAAAACCCGTCATTGTTCTCTAAACCCCTGAAGGGAAGGAGGTTTAGCTTTGCCCACGGATTTTCTCATCAAGAAAATGTTATTCTATTAATCAATAATTGGTCTAAAGCACAAATTCTCTTTTTTGTAACTTAGTAGTGCCTGTGGGCAGAAGAATCTCTACTGTGTTATCTTTGTTCTCTCTAGAAGATATCTTATGAAATTAACGATAAATTCTTGATTTCTGAGACCTTGATTTCTGTATGGTGTGGTAGGTCCCCACTCAGTAAATCAAAAGTCATAACAGCACACAGATCAAAAGGAAATACTAAATCATGGATATGAATGTGCTCTGTCTCCATCCCCCTCTGGAGGAGAATGACCAAGTTTCCCTTATTTTAAGAGATGGTCTTCATCACATTATACTTTCCTTCCCAAAACTGTACTAAGATGAATTGTTTTGCCTGTATGAAAAGGAAAAAGGTTATCCAGTTCTTGGAGATTTGAATCTCCACCCCAAGAATGCATCTAGATTATACTTACATCAACTTCTCTTAAGATGAAACAATCAGGGGAATAAACCCAGATTTTTAATAACAGAAAATGTCTACACATATTTTATTGATTTGGATTCATGTTCTTGCTTCAGCATCATCTCAAATTAAACCGTATTTTCTGAAATAAACTGCCTCTTCTGAAGCAGCAGCACAGCAATGCTCTCTGTGGCACACAAAGCTTCCAGAACTGCAGGCACCAGCGTCAACTGGACAACGCAGTGGTGCAAGAACCTACCACATCGCTTACCCCTAACACTCACTCCTCACCTCCTGCAGCAAACTTGGTTTCTCCGTGGGGAGAAGCGAGGCTGGCTGGTGAGACACTGCTCCTGGCCTCCTTGGAGAAGGTTGTTACTGCCTCCCACAGAATGCCTCACCAATTCCCAGGAGCGCTCTGGCCTCACAGTTCCCTGGGGACCGAAGGCAGCCTGCTTTGCCCGGGAGTCACAGCTCCCCATCCTTCCCTGCGGAGAGGAGCCGCGGTCCCGGCGCGCAGAGCGGCTCCGCTGATGCATCAGCGCCTCCGTCCTCGGGCCCATCGGGCCCTGTGGGCAAACAGGTGCAAATAGACTGCCCGTGAGACAAGTGCTTATTAAAAGAACAGGGAATTATTTTCTATCCTGGTCCGGTGAGAACAGCACAGTCACGAGACCGGAGTCTGGCAGAGCCCAGCGACTCACGTGGGCACGTGGGGAGTGCGTGGATTTGGGATTCTCGGAGCCTGAGGGTCCCAGGTGTGCACACAGCAACCCTGACAGGCAGAGGAAAGGGACACCTCTGCCCAGGATCACACCCAGCTCCATGAGCAGCTACCAGCAAACACTGCCTTATTCTGCATTCCCACTGACTGCTCTTGGAGCCCTGAGGAAGGAGAGGCTTTTACCTGCACTTCCAGAGGCTTAAATCACCCCCAGATTTCATAGCAAGGGTAATGATGGTATGAGTTGTGTTATCTATCCTGACACAAACAGGAGTGATCACACAGAGGCAGCGTGTCTGTGATAACAACAACTCCAGGAGCAATTTCCAACCCTGTTATCCCGGACCAAGGAACAAAAAAATCCCTCCCCATCTCTTAAACTCCTGCTATGTGTATGAAATTATTTTCTTTCTGTTAACACACATCAGTGAAATCTCTGCTGGTGCCAGTAGACACTGCTGGTGTCAACCATTATCAGCCCGTATGTTTTTCAATACAAGCAACTTTTTGTGTGGGCTTTGCTGAGCATAATAAAATAAACTTTAATTCAAAATGCCCATGAACACATTTTCTACCACAGACATTTTTTTCCTATTATAGATAAAACCAAGAGGACTGGACCAATGCATCAGACAGAAAAATGTGTCTAAGCGATCACAACAAATGCAGCATAATATACTGAAAATAAGATTATGCTACACAAAGAAACACAAGTAAGACCTATTCAGGCAAACACCTCTCTGTATGAAAACATCTCTTCATATATTTCAAAGAGGGAAATTATTGAAACCTGAGAAAAAGAGAGGGTGGAAGTTTTCCATTGACATAGAAATATTGATGTAATGTATAAATACATCTGTAGGCATACAAAACACCTAGGGAGGCTAGATAAACACCAATAATTATTCTCAACTTGCAAATAGAGAAATATATGTTTTTAAACATATTTTCATACTGTAAAGATAAGCATTTAAACAAATGCATATATCTATCTCCATAATGTGGTTTATTCTATTAATTTGTTTGTGTCTATAGTGTCTATAGTGCAGTAGTTGTACCAAAATGCACAATATTGCAAGGCATGGCATAATGTGCCATTATATTACATCCAAATAGTCTAAGTTAAACAGCTTGGCCATAAGCGTAAAGTCAGCCCCTCAACAACTACAAAGCACCAGTTTTAAAGCATTTCTGATATTTCATTTGGTCCCCTGGAGTAACTGCACTTTTTAATTTCCACATGACAACTTGTTTTATTTCACAACACCTCTGCTTCAGGATGAGCAGTGCCTGCTGCCTGGAAAATCACCCCATGCAGCATTTTGTCCTCATCATTTAGCATGTGGTTCTGTGCATTATTTATTGTGCAGGACCCAAGCCCTGCACTGAAAACAAATCATTAATTCGCTTCTCTCTTTTTTTTTTTTTTTTACTGTGTTGTCACCAGAACTTCAGGATTTGTTTTTTTTTCCCCAATGTTCATTGCCTGATTTCTCAAACACTGATGTGAGGCATGGTGGGATTATTTGCCATGTTACACACGATTAACTCAGAAGCAGAGGTTTATAATCCATTTTTCCAGACTGGCACTCGACTGATCCAGCAACATAGCTGTCCTGTCACATTTGCATTGCTGCAGGAAGGGAGAAGGGGCTCTCCTCGACCATTCATGACACAGTCCCATTTGTCCTCAAAGCACAAGCCATCCTAGACAAGGATGAGGGACAGCAGAAGACGAACAGAACTCCACTTTCCTTGTCTGACACGGAAAGTTCTGCTGAGGCTCAGACTGTGACGCACTCTTGTGCTCAGCTTAGCCCTCACTGCTGCTGCTCCGATCGGTCTCTGGGTACATTTTGCACCCCAAGGTCCTGAATTCTCATTAATTCAGCCACAGAAAATTCTGGATAGCCCATCTGGAGGCATTTGCAGAGGAGCTGGCAGTGTGCTTCGAGAAACAGCTGTGGCCAGCCCAGGGACAGAGAGCAATTCTGGTCCCAGCTTGGTCGGTGGAAGGGTTTCAGCAGAGTCCAAGACCTGTTGCAGCTTCCTCTGAGGGGTTTAGTGCTCTGCACTGATTCACAGGAGTGACAAACCTCAACATTTCTTCTGTGGCCTGCCAGGAACTCGGGATTAATGTAGGGACGCTAGCCTCCTTTCTCCTTTCTTGCTTAGCAGTGCCCCGTGGTGGTGAGCCAAGGGCTGTAGGGAAAAGCTCTGGCTTACCTTCAGGTTCTCCCTGGACAGGGAGGAGATGACAGTGGACATGGGAAGGAAAAGCAGTGGCCCTGAAAGCTGGGGTGAGGGCCTGCTAGGGCCTGCCTCGATAGGATTGTTGATACAGGATTATGCCTTTTCTTCCATGGTTAAAGCCAAAAGCAGGCTCTTGCAGCCTAAGTGGCATTGGCAGTAGAGACATGAAGAAGCTGCACCCACTGTTTCTCCTGGAACCCTACAAGCCAAATGTTTCCCTCTCCTAATGCACTTCTGCTGCTGCTCCAAAGCTAGAACAGTTTTTGTAAGGAATTGCAGCAATAAGTCCACTGCTGCTCACTTTAGGTACAACAATCTCAGTAAAACTCAGTTAATGAACCACATAAAAATGGCCATCTGGTTTTGAGTTGATTTTTGTTCCCTCTACGGCTATTCCACTAAACCCTGCCTGCCAGGCTGCCTCCCAAAAACACAGATCCAAACTTTGAGCTCTTCCATCCTCAACCCATATGAGTGGCCATTCTGTTACCTGAGCAGTTCCTGGGATTTTTTGCATCTGCTTCTCTCAAAGCCAGGAATCTCGGCAGCTCTGCTGACAGAGTAAGTGCAAGGATGCAGGGGAGACAAAAGCGTTTTGCAAAATGCATTTCTGCTCGTCATCACTGGAGCAGCACAGATACCTTCCCACTTGTCCTTAGGATAACAATAGCTCTGCCTTGTCAGCCAGCCAGCACAGCAGCTCGGAAGGGGCAGCACAAAGAGCTGAGAGCTTCAAGTCAGCAAACAGCAGGTCCTGTGTCAGTTCTGCTGGACACTGCGGCCACTCACAGATAAATCCCTTTGCAGAAACAACATCCGTCACTGATTTGTAAGATTTGCATCTTTTCCCTGTCAAACCATAGCATTTGGGAACCTGTGAAGTCCAACACAGTAAGACACAGCTTAAGCCAAAGATCTGCCAACGGCCCCGGGGGCTGCCAGCTTTGCAGAATATGTGAACGGGGACTGTGGCTTTGGGAAACATGTGAAAACCACGCTGAGAGCCAACAGGAAATCTGGGACTCCTCAGGCAACACGATGTACCCTGCCATGGAATAAGGGGATGTTCTAGGGGGTAACCAAGGCGTGGGCAGTGAGGAGGAGAGCAGGGAGAAGGAAAGGGAAGAATCAAAATGCTTCTTATTTGTCTAAATGATCAGAGGGTGGGGTGAGACCAAGGCCAGGACAACCAGGAGATGCAACTAGAATACTCTACAGTCTCAAGGGATTCAACAGTCTGGGTCACAAGGCAAGATGCTGGCTCCAGTTTTCTATTGCTCTTCTTAGCAAGTACCAGCTGTTTTTAACTAACACCCAGATATCTCCTCCTGGTATTAAAATAACCAAGACATCTAATCCCACATCTCTTGGGATTTTGCACTGAGGAGGCTGACTGTAAAATGGGATGCCATATTTTTTTGCCTGGTGAAAAATCATACAGGTGGAGGGTGTTTACTTCTGCCATGCTGTGACCAGGGACCAGGGTGAGAGTGGCAACCAGCCCAGCCTTTATTGAGGGACTGCGTTGTCCATGTATGAAAGACAGAGCAGGGCTGGGTTGGGGCTGAGGAGCTCGATGTCACGCAGTGAGAGATGGGAACAGAAATGGGTAACACTATCCAAGCCAGAGGGATGAGAGGTGATAATTGTAGGATCACATTCGAGGGGAGCGTCAAGAAGAGAGAGCAAAGAAGAAGGCAGCTGGGTTAGAAAGAAATGAGAAATGACAGTAAAATCCTCAGAGCTTGGCTCTGCCATACTGACACAAAACCTGTGAGACGGGGAGAGGGTTTCCTTAAATCTGAAATTCACATTTTTAAAGCAGAACATTGTAAGCAGTGAAGCACTTTTTACCTAGAGATCTGAAATGTCACGTCTTCTCTGCAGTGACATTTTGGTGACAAAATGCAGCTGCGCTTTGAAAGGAGTTTTTGCTATTCACCTTGTCACTTTGCAGAACATCCGTAGCACGTTGCACTTCCAGGGGTTTGAGCTGCCTTTGGAGGATCACATTCCTTCAGAGCACTGGGAACAGTTTTGAAGAACTCAAAAAAATGTGTTTCTTCCCGTGACTAGAGCAGTTGTTCAGTTACAAAGTGCCCTTACCAAAGCCAGGCTGAGCCTAGGAGTGAAAGCGTCTATGCCAGGAAGAAATGGGGGAGATCCCTCCCTCAGCAGAAGGTGACAGACCCTATCTCAGGTCTGGACGTTCCTCCAACTGGGAATAAAAATCTGTGCCAGTGCTTGGAAGGGAGTTAGAAATCTAGCCCTGTGTGAGTGACTGATGGAGAAAGGATGTTTTTATTCTGAGTTTATAAAAAGACTGGCTGAATGTTCCCTCATTCTTCACCTGAAAGCTTCCTGCATTCAAAGTAATATTATGTGCTAACAGAAATGGAAAATACCCAGTAATACCCTGCAGAATAGCCTGCTGTAAGCAGCAGATATGTTCTTCATGCCCAATAAAAGAATATGAACCAGCACTGACAATCCAGCAGGTCACAAAAACAAAGCAACCATGTTTTGGACAGCTGTTGCAGAAAATAACAAAGTGTGGAGAGATGTTATCAGCAAAGGCAAACATCAACCAAAGTTATTATTTCCCAGGCCAATACTTTCCAACTGTGTCAAGAAAAGGTATTTTTTATCACCTGATTTTTTAGCAGAGATAGGTAATGGTATTACAAAGTTCTGCTGGTAATTTTTTGGCTGCAGGTAGGGGAAGGAGGTGAATCAGAACGTGTAATTGTCATCAACCCCTTACTTTCTGCCCTTCAGCACTCAGGACTCTGCATCAAATTGAAGATATAACAAGAAATATTTTTTATTTTCTCCAAGTGAATACAGAATTTTTGGAAATAAAGGTCTTGTACCAAGGTGGGATTTTGTAACGCTGGGGATGAATGCTGTGCTAACGTGGTTTTACCAATACTGTGCCTGCAGTGCTCCTAACTATTTCTAGTCTGGACCTCCATGTAGCTTTGTCAATGAATTGCATATGTGATTTTAAACTATAGTTTCCAATTTAGATCTGGGTCTTGTCCAGTTCTGTTCCCAGATTATGCAGAGAACACCAGGACTGTTACATTGGAGAGCATAAGAAAAAACAGATGTGCACTCAGCTCTCAACTATCTAAAGAAAGACGGAGAGGACTATAACCTGGATACAAGACAAATATGATCTAGTACAAAATATGAATTAAATAAGCTGTAACAACATAGGGCAAACGAGTTACACTGCCAAAACATAAAAGGATGGCAGGATAATTTTCTTCAGCCTGCCAGTTTACCTGCAGAACTCACTGACATAAGGGGGTTACAGAGGGCAAACCAGTGGTTGATATGAGAAATAAAAGTTGTTGACAGTTACATAAGCTTGGATAAATATGTCAAGGTTGATCAGCCCCCACAACTATCGTTTCAAAGCCAATTGCTATCAGCGGGTTTTATAACCTCCTCTACATGCTTGTAGCTGGTCACAGAGACCTCCTGCGACACAGGGCTGGGAAACAGGAATCCTCGGGCTGACCCGGGTGGGTCAGTCTGTTTTGCACACCCTCTCGCTCATTTTCTATGTCTGCAGTGGGGGAGGCTTTGATGGCACCTATAGCAGTCAGAGGATGCTGCTGCCTCAGACACGAAACTGCTGTCCCCACAGGGCTCTGCCCCACACCAGCACAGCTGCACACGAGGGCTCAGGGCACCTGAGGAGTGCGCACGAGTGGCGTTTCACCACGACTGTCTAAAAGCTGCTTTATATGCAAGCAGCTTGTCTTGGCAAAGCAGTTCCCACCCATCCCTCATGACAAAACGAGGCTTATAAAAGCACAGGTTCCCTCCCAAAACATGCTCCCTATTTCACAGGGTAGCTCATGCCGCGACCTGGGCATCTTCTCCTGCCGGGAGGAACACATCCTTGCGGTGGGAAAACAGAACCAGAGATTCCTCTCCTTCATCCCATGGCCAAGCTTGTCCATCAGGTATGATCCTGGACTGGGACACTTCCCTCTGGTCCTCGGGACCGTTCACTGAGCACACCCAACACCAGCACCTCACTGATCTCAGCTTCAAGAGTTTTTCTCGCTTCCCTTGAGTGCTTGAGGGTCCTGGTGCAGACAATTTGACAGGGAGGAACTTGCTCCTCGCAGGCAGATCTGTTTACGCGTCCCCCTCAGCCCTCGGACGTGCCGAGCTCAGACTGACAGCGCTGTCAGGTCCCATTCATTTCACAGCAGCCGATGCCTCACACCTCCCTGCTCCCCTGCTGAACACAACGAGGCCTCGGGAGCGGAGCCTCTGCCCTCAGATGGGGCCCAGAGATGGATGCACAGCAGTAATTGCCAGCACTCATCGCTGAGCAGTGAAACTTCACTTCATAAAGGCTTTTCAGGGCGGGAGGTGCAGGTCAGGGCTCCCGCACGCTGATGCTTTTAGAGTCAAGCCAGCCAGGAGCTCGTACCAACAGCCTCAGCCCAACAGGTCACTGATGGGGGATTAAAGAGCAAAACAAGCCCAAGCGCCTCTCTTGTTAGTTTAAGCCGTTCTTACCTGGAGGGTGGAGAGAAGGACTTGCAAGCCACTGGCTTCTTGTTCTGCCATGCTGCTCCCCACTCACACTCCCTCCTTGTAGCAGCAGACACAAAGCAGCTCGAAAGCCAAGCTGCCAACTTGCCTTGCTGCTGCCCCTGCGTCGTTTAAGAAACGAAGAACTAAACACAGATCCCCAGACACACGCACACTGCTACCACCAATAATCACAGCAATGCAACTCTAGACCTCAGCAGGAGAGATAAATGTACCCCCTCCCTCCCAGCTCTCCCACTGTGACGAGAAGATTAATTCCTATATAAAGAATCCCGGGGATTAAGTAAAGTGCCCAGGAAAGGTCTGGGTGCTTGATGTGTGGTAGGGGGAGTGTGGGGAGGGTGGCAATAGCAACAAGAAAGCAGAAGAGCTACAAACCTCAAAGAAAGCCAGGGAGAAGGGAGGGAGCGCGCTGGCTGCCTGACAGGCATTCCCAGCTGACCTGCTGATCCGTTCCAGACCCTGCGTGGACTCGTCTCCGTTTGACTCCGTTCCAGTGAAACCGGAGACATGGAGAAGGCAAAGCGAGCGAGAGAGATGCCCTCGGTCTTAACGAGCGCTGACAACGAACGGAAGATACACCCGGCATGAGGGACAGGTGGAGCAAGGCTCGGGAGGGTTTTTGGCTTCCAACCCCGATGATTGTCCCAAGTGGCAGCTGCCGTGGCCACAGGCAGTGCCCTGCAGGGCAGGGAGTGACAGCAGAGGGGCAGGGAGTGACCGCAGAGGGGCATCTCGTGGCTGCAGTGGGAGGAAAGCCACCTCTTCAAGGTGTGGTTTGGGGGAGAGTTTGCTCCAAGGGCCACCACAGTGATCCACACGTACCTATATCTGCCTATAAGCACAGCAGCTCAGAGCCTGCTTCGCTCCCTGGTGCACAAGACACGCTGTAGTACAGTTGTAGTGGTAGCTTGAATTCCTAGGAGGACACGGAGTCCACTTTTAGCTTCAGCCGAGTGATATCAAAGGGCTTGGTAAACAAGAAGGAGCAGATAAAGAAGTTGAGTAGAGGGTTAGGTGAGGATTTTCCAGCAAAATATTTTCAGTGTGGAAAGGTCAATTTGTCCCTCAGCAGGTATTTTTTTCAGCTTTCTCAACACCAGAATGGTATTTTTGGTCCTGAGAGACATCACTGCAGGATGGTTAGAAGGCTCTCAGTGGAGATAATTACAGGATATGAAGAAGACAAAGGTTAACTCTTGTCTTTCCAATTTGGGGACACTAATTTCAGTCTTTTACCTCTAGAATAACATTATGATGGTGTGGTTCTTTTTTAGTTCCTCCCTTTTGAAACAATAACGAAGGATTTTTGGAGCAGTAACATGAACCTGGGTCTCTGCGCACAAGGCAGATGCTTACAGAACTCAGTGCCACACAAAGACATACCAGCCACTCAGTGTGCACACACTTTCCTTTGCTGATGTCAGTATAAAACCCTAATCTTCTAAGAAGCAGTCAAATGAAGAATAAAACACTCCAGTCTTGGCCAAGGACCATTTTCACATGATGAACCTTCATTGATAAGTGCTTTATGCAAATGGTAAGACTAATCCTCCCCAACTCATCCCAGCAATGTGTGAACAAATGGCACAAGCATGACATTCCTCAGTTTCTGTGTGTGCCAGCAGGGTCCCAGGATGTCACTACCAAGTTATAAAATAAAACAGATTAAAATGCCTTTGTCATAACTATGGAGACACATCAGTCCCTTCAGAGAGAGTGCCATGAACACCATTCATTGATGGACAAGATACTCTACAGACAGCCAGGCAGAATAAGACAAGAAATTTCCTTTCCTAGGAAAATTCAGGTGCAACGATTTTAATTTTCTTAAAAGCATGTTCTATTTCAATTTAAAAAAGAAATCTCTCATGCTTCATGAAATACCATATTTTAGATATAGAGCTGATGTTCAGCCATTAGAACACTGAATTTTTGGCCATTTTGGGTAAGCTTTTGGCCATTCTGGCAGCTTCCCATAGAAGTCACTCCTGTATCCTCCCACTCCCAAACCTTTGCTACACAAACCCAGTACAGATTTGGGGGTTCTTTCACATCAGCAGGATTCAATAAAACCTGATAAGAGGCCACAAATAAGGGGGGGAGAGAACCAAGGCAATGCAGGCAGTGTCCCCAAATATGTTGGGTGGGTGGAAGGTGGGTACTGGGTTTGTGAGCAGTGCCAACACATATCTCTTTTGCAAATCATTACAGTGACAGAAAACGACTTCAGAGCTAATTAGAAGCTGTTTAAAGAAGCTCTTCCACGCTGTCGCTTCGTTCTCTTTCTTGTGACAATTGTACCTGTCAGCAGAGCTGCGTGGAACTATTAATTCCTGCTGTGTGGATTTTCAGAAGGCAGCGAGAGCTGATGGATGTAAGCAGGCAGTGGCTGCAGGAAGCCTGGATGACCTGATCCCCTACCAAAAATACAACTGTGGCCTCTGTTACAGGATTCTACAACAGATTCTCTAACTCACCAATGGTCTGGTTCTTCCTCTCTCTGTGAGCTTTAGAAATAGTTGCAAAAATGTCACTGCAAATGCACCAACACCAACATCAAAGCTTGGGGGGGGTGCAAATCTCTTATGTTCCTTAAAATTTTGGGGTATTTAGTTTGGTTGTACTGAGAGAGTAGAAGAAAACATTGTATGCAGAAACCTCTGGAGCTTGCATTTGATTTGAAAACAAGATCCAATGAGAAGAGTGATTCAAAATAAAACACTTATGAAAGACCCCAGCAGTGACAGTGATGTTTACATTGATGTATGGTGTACAGCAAAACCCCTTTGAAACCATATTTTAAGCTAGAAATCATGGAGTCTTCTAATTATTCACCATTCCCAAGCCACTTCCTCCAGATTTTGTTGAATTTCCAATGTTGTTCTTGGTTTCTAATGGGAGGTCCCCCACATTAACACACAAAGGCTGAATAAATTAGGAAACCTACACAGAGCTAAATGCCAGAATTAAAGCATCCAGATCCTCCCATTCATATTACAATGCAAACTCAGTTTGAAGATTAGCTTGTTAGTTTATGTGGATGTCGTTGTTGTTTCCCCTGTGCCCTCAGGATTATGTGATCCTTAAACAAAATGAAAATTAAACTCATGGCTCCAGCTTCCTACTAGTGCCAGAGTTAATGTTCTTGTGGGGAGGACAGAGGGGATTAGAAGCACAAAGGCAGGACCTCTGAGCTCTCTGCAGGTGCTGCACACGCTCAGACCAGTAATTTTCTTTTCTTGTGCTCCAGGGCTCAGACACACAAACAAGTTAGAGATGCCATCTGATCTAAATAAAATATGTGTACATACATTTAGCCCATAGCAAAGGGAAGGTAATTCAGGATCGTTTTACCTGCATTAAAAGAGCACTCAGTCCAATTATTTCACATTTTATGAGCATATGCAGAAACCATTACCATGGATCAGCTGACATTAAGTAATACATTAAGCACAGAAACTTGTTCCCATGACTAAACCGATGTTTTCCCTACCTGTGGAAGCTTGAAGTTTTCCTCGTGGAGATGTTGCACAGCTATAAAATTGGTAAGCCTTCAACCAGAAGCATTTTTTTCAGATAGAGCATTGCACTAGAGTGATATAAAGCTAAAAATCTTCCTAGATGAGATAATCTGGAAATTGATGAGAGGAAGACAGAAGTCCTCTGCCAGGTATCTGACAACCATATTGTTATTGGTTTGATATTTATTAAAAGTAGGAAAACTGTACAAAGAGATATATTTAAATAACATTTTACTCTGTTATTATCACTTTTCCACTTATTCCGTCACCTCCAAAACAAAATTCATGTTCTTATCTCTCTGAACCCCTGCAGAATCGCACTTGAAAGTAATTAACAGGCTAAATCAAAATTACCCTAAAGAAGTCTTAAACACTACAAAAGCAGCACCAGAATCAATATCAGCAGAAAAAAGTGACCATCTAGAGCCAAGCTTCACATTTCCTGTCCAGAGACTATACCAAGGAACTGCAGAACTCATTCATTGTTTTTTGACATTAGCACTAAATGAAATCCAAACACCAAAATCAGCTCGGAAACCTGCGATTAACCTGAGGATATTTTCCACCTCATTCTCAAAATATTGACACCACTTTTACACTCACATTGCACACCTGGTTTCTAATAGGATTATTTCAATTTTTAAACCAGCGAGGTAGATAAGAGAATGGCCAGGTTCTATTAAAAATGGGAAGAAAAAAAAATCTAATTGGATAAATTATTCATTTCGAAGACAGCCTGAATTTTATGAAATGCAATTGAAATATCACCATGTAAAATACCCAGTTAACTGTCCATATTTCATTTATATTAAATAGAGGATAGACTTCCCCTGTCAAAATTATGTGTAGCCAAGAAATATATATATTTTAATAAAGGGATATTGCTTTTTCTATTTGGATGTTTTTCTCCCTAACAAACCCTTCATTTTCATTGTCTTTCATTCAAGCACAATGCTTATCGTAAGTTATTGCCAAAACAAATTTAATATATTTGAATGGGGAGGACTGATGATGTTCCATTTGTGAATGACTATGCAGAGGTTTACCCCTCTGAACAATGCCAGGTCACCCCCACCTCCCTGGAAATAATTTACTCTTCTACTGAAGTGGAAGGGTTAAAATCCAAGTGAAAACACAAGTCATGACAATGAAATTGATTTTCAGGTGCTGCTGGAAGTGACTCAAGGCTCCTGTAGCCACTGGATGTGAAGATGACATCTTCTGGGTCAAAACCAGACCGCTGGAAACCGCTGGCTTTACTGGTTTAATGGGAGGCTGGGACTGTACCGAGCACCAGGGGCAGAGAGGGCAACAGGCAGGCTTAGTCTGGGCTTTGTTTCTCTGGGAACATCCCCATCCATCCTGCCTTCCATTTTGTCACTGCCCAATGGCATGGCCTGGGGAGGGAGTTTTGACAAGGGCTTGTAGGGATAGGACAAGGGGTAATGGCTATAAACTGAAAAAGGCTGGGTTTAGCTTGGATGTAAGGAAGAAATTCTTCCCTCTGAGGGTGGTGAGGCCCTGGCACAGGTTGCCCAGAGAAGCTGTGGATGCCCCATCCCTGGAAGTGTTCAAGGCCAGGTCAGACAGGATTTTGAGTACCCTGGTCTAGCAGAAGGTGTCCCTGCCCGTGGCAGGGGGTGGGATGGGATGATCTGTAAGGTCCCTTGCAATTCTGTGATTTTATGAATCTATGAGAAGCCTGTCATATCTTAAATACACATACACAACTCACCTTGAGAAAGATGTATTTAACCACTTGACTGCACTTTTTCCCCACGGAACCTCTTGCTGTGTCCTTCAGTGCCTCAGATACAGCAGGTGGAAAATACCTGCCCTTCTCCTGAATGCCACAAGTGTTTTCCAGTCAGACCCACCTACGGAGCTACTGATTGCACCCAGTGTCCTGGAGGAGGACACACCTGCTATGCCCGTGAGTCTGTGAGACTGAGGCAGGCAGAGCCCTTGCTGGGCTGCTGGTCTTCTTCTGGCTGGTGATAGAGTCCCCACAGCATGAGGCTCCCTGCCCCACTCCTGGCCAAATAGCCCATAATGCCACCTCCGTGTTGAATGATAACAGTAAAGATGTACTAAAGAAGCAAAAGAGGAGGATGAAATTATAGAAAAATACTTAAATTAAGAGCTTTGGTGCTTTAATCCTCTTTGGCAGATCCCTGGGCAGCAGTACAAGGCAAAGCCCCCTTTATCCTGATGCTCAGTAAATGTTTCTGCTGGACAAAACATCTTTTCCTACAGACATAACTATATTAAGCTTTTCTATTGCTCATAAAAAGAAAACATTCTTTCTGCTACCTTGACAGCCTTTCTTTGCCACTTGTGTCGGTTTTTTTTCTCCTAAAAATGTCTCTGTTCTAATTTAAAAGTACCCGGCACCTCAATTGCAAAACTGTGAGCACAGACAAGAGCAGGAAGAGGAAGAATCTGGTTTGTTGAATGTTTAAGTGGACTTTACATGAGCCAGATGCAGCAGCAGACAAAGCTTTCCCATTAGCAGAACAAATTGTGTTATATCTGTCTTTTCTGTTCATCTCACGTTTAGCATCTCTGACACACACAGTATGCAAAGGTGCCAGAAAAAGAGGTGGCTCTGAAAGGGTTAGAAACAAAGAAAAAAGAGAGAATTCAACCCAAATAAACAATCCCATGGTAGCAGTTTAATGACCTCTGCAAGTGGAGTAGAACATGGAAAGTTGGGCTGGTTTAGGTGATACCATATTGGGAGTCAGAGAATTAGCTCCAAAAGGGATTCCACACCACAGTTTTTGCAGTAGCACATCCTCCTTATTTTGCTTTGAGGTGTGATGAATATCACTCATCTGTCTCATGAGAAAGCAATGACAAAAACAGTGATGATGGGAGAATCCCCATCCTGTTTCCCCTGGGTCCATCAAAACTGGCTTTCTTCTAAATCTGGAGTTGAACTCTCCAAATCTGGAGGAGTCTCAGTACACACACTGAGATTTGGCTAAGAATGAATTTGAATAATGGTTTGTGATCTAATAAATTTATCAGCACTACGGAGGCTTTGGAAGGAGCTGTCATCATGAGAAACACAGTTGGAACTGAGGATGGCCCGTTATTTGCAATACTTCATCATTAAAATCCTCTCCATCCTGAATGAAGAACAGTTCTCTACAGGAATAGAGAACACAGCAAAATTTAAAATGCAGGGAAATTTATACTGTGGGGAAGGAAGTCATCTCAGAGACAGAGAAGCTGTAAGACTAAGGGACAGCATTTGTCTGCATTTTGCTTTGGTTGACTGAAAGCAGGCAGGGTTCCCGGAGACTTGGCTCTGGAAGCAACTCGAGAGGATCTCTTAGGAGATTAGGTCCTTCTAACTTTCCTCAGAAATATGTATTTACACTCTCAGCCCTTTAGCTGTGCAGAGCAGTGGCTTTTTGCAAACACTCCAGGAAGGAAGCAGTTCAGAAAAGCCCAGTTTCCCACATCCATGACCCCAGTGAAAACACACACACTACTACAGACCATGTTATGCCTACAGATCCTATCTCTGCTTCCAGCTTCTGCTTCATCTCCCCATCCTAGGGGCTTTTTCCCTGCTCTGCCTCCCTGGAGGAACCCCTGCAGACCTGCTGAAGAAGATGGTTTGGTACAATTTCAGAAGAGTCTTGTCAAAGCGTAGGCCCTGTGGAAATCATCCTGGGCAAAAGCTATTTCTGGAAGTAATAGAGTTACTGAAGCTTGGCTTCTTATTGAATGCAGTTTCACAGCTGACCAGCTGTGGCTAAGAGCACAAGCTTTCCAACTGAAGTGCTTGGGGCAAACTTTTCCACACTTTCCTGGTCCACAGAGCCTCCAGAGTCTACTAGAAAAGCCTTTTCCTCACCAGTGGCACATAGAGCGTGTCTCACTTATACCCAGACACCTATTTTTCCTAAAATCTTAGGAACTACATTATCTTTGGGATTTCTGCTTCTCTGTAAGCTCATTTTGAAAAAGGCCAATGAGCTTGTAAGTTTTTAGGGCGAGGGAACAAAATCAGAAAGGGAAGGATTTTATCTGTCATGCTTCCAAATGAAACTAAATTAAAGAACAGCTGTTAGAATAATAATCATTCAACACCAATTTCACATAATCTCTGAACACATCAATAATGTGACCCACCAGTGCTGGTGTGTTCTAAGCCCCTCCTGCTCAGACCTGTGCTGGTTGCTGTGAACATGACACAATTGCTAACAAACCCCAGACTGGTCCTCTTGTTCAAGCTGTGGCAGCCCATCCTTTTAGCTGTGGATGTGCCTGGTACGTTCCCTGGTGTGCCTACCAATAGCTCTTGACATGTGCAAAATTCAGTAAATATTAATCCATCAAGCCTCACAACCCCCTCTCGGGGAGGGAAACAATTTTTTCCCAGCTTGCACTTTGCAAAGCCAAGGAAGAATCTCTCAAGGACACATACAGCATGGGTGGCAGAGGCAGGGGGACAGGACAGGTCACATTGCCCCCCGTGCCACCACGGGAAAACTCAAAGCAGCAATATCTGGGGTGGAAAGGAAAAAATGTTGTCATCTATTCAGCTGTTGCATTTTTCTCCCAAAAGTCAAAGAGGCTGTGGCCAGGTGCACATTTGTCAGTGTTTCAAGCAGGCAGACCTCATTACTGATGCCTGAGCGTTCATTTGAACATCTGCACCCTTTTGTCCTTTGGGCAGCATTTGGCAAGCCTTTGGTTTGTCCCAGCAAGCTTCTGTGTGCATCTGCCTTGTTCTGGAGACAGGCTCAGTGAAATCATGAGGGTTTTGACTCATTTCTAATGAAAACTTGCCTCAGAGACCAGCTTCAATTAAGAGTGGCCACAAAGGTTCACACCTCCACCTCTCTCAACGCAACGTGGAGCCAAGTGTTGATTATTCCAGGACGTGTCCCTGCAGGCTGCTGGTGGGACAGGGCTGGCATCGATCCAGCCTTGGGCTCTCAGGTGGAAGTCAAAACCTTGTGAGTTCAGGCTTATCCTGGGGTAAGTGGGGAAACAAACACAGAGCCAGGGAGAGCCACGGGAGACAAACTGCCTCGCAACTTCATTATGGTAAGTGTTTCTTGTTCAGCTCATTACGTGAATCCAGTTCTCCATGTATTTCCTCCAAAATTTGTTAGGGGAGGGGAGCCCCGTGCCTTGATATATCCACTTCACCTCCCTCCTCCAGCTGAAAACTCGTCAATCACTGCTGACTCTTTTTCAGTAAAACCTTCATTTCATTAAAATTTAATTATTGGTTTAATTAAAATAGGCAAGCAGCAGTGTGAGATGTGTATGGTTTTTTATGGCTGAAGGAGATTGTAAAGTCCTCATTCATTTCCCAAATGAGCTTCCTCTAAAATTTGGGCTGCCTTTTTATAGGCCAATTCTCAATGCTGCTTTCAAATGGATCCCACAGCCATTCATATAGATTAATTCGGGCAGTGAATCAGATCCTGCTTATTGGCTGTCTTTCAGAACACACTGACGATGCTCCAGGAGCCCTGTGGTAGAGCCCTGAGAGCTCATGGGTCTCTCCAAATGATTAATTAATCCTCATACAGGAATTTTTCAGTTCCATCTTAATTTATTCACATTGCAAAACAAATTTAGTCTGGGCCAGATTGACAAGCCTGGTGTGACTGACAACTGCTCTGTTATTCCCACAGAAAGTGTGACATGGGGAAGGTTCTCCTATACTGGTGAAACTTGTGCTGTGACACAGGAGACAACCATTATTATTTTTTTTTAAATACAAAAATACAGTGGTCCTTGTCTCTTCTCTCAATGGCTTCTCCAGCATCCCTGTCCCCTCATCCAGTGTCTTGGGAACACGTCTGTACACAGTGAGAAATCAACACAAAGCAGGCAACACACAAAAAATTGGCCTGGGTCACCATACAAGGTTTCCAGCTGTCCCATGGAAAAAGTGGGGAAGGGACAGTGACACACTGGAGTGTGTGGATGCATATCCAGGGGTAGAGACAGCACCTCATAAGGACTAGCAATGAGACATCCTAGTGCAGTCATGGCTTCCCTGAGAACCAAGTCCACGAGTTGCTAATGATTTTCAAGTAATAAAAGTGATTTTCACCTCACAATAGAGATGCGAATCTTTAGACTCTCTCGAATCCCCAAACCATCTGGTCTTTGGATTTGTTTTAATCACTCTTCTCTTTGCACCAGTGAATTGGGTTTCAAAGAGCTGTGTAGCCCTTTGTAAATGCTGGTTGCAAAATAATCACAACAAAAAGGGGAATATTGAAACTTTCAAATATTTTCAGCTCATGCTCCTAAGCAGTGCTGGGCTGCCTTCCCAGGGCTTTGCAATCTTCAGATCTCTTCGGCCATAGTCCAGGAGGAAATGAGAGAAGAAGCCTTTCACTTCAAAGCAACCCTCCAGACACTTTTGCAAGTACCTGCAATGACCTTCAGTCACCCGACCCTCTCCAGCAACACTAGCCGAGAAGGCAAGTTAAGCACGGGGCTGGGAACAGAGTGTGCTCTTTCAAAAAGCTTTTACATCTCTGTTGTAATCGCTCTACTCTCATCATTTTTCATTTTAAATATCTCCCTACGTATGCCTGAAGGTTGTGGATCTCTTTTTATAACAAAAAGCATAGATCAATCTGCAGGTAGAGGTCTAATTTTCAGCACTGTCACTGAGTTCCTGGGGAGTCTGGAAGCACTTGAGAAAATCAGGTAGCAATGCTGGCACCCCTGTATCTTTCTCCTAAAGGTAAAAGCATTGTATCATGTTGAAATTGAAGGACTTTTCCTCTTCACATGGCTTGACTGAGCAATACCTCATTAACTCCTTGTTGTTGATGCTAAAATGATACCTGGCTCCATGGATCCTCTTGGATCTTTGTGAATACATTAATAGGTTGTCATGGTTGCTACTTAGAAAAAAATACAGCCACAGACTGGCTATAGGTTTGAAGCAAAGAGTACTTGGGGCATCAGAAAGGGTTTCAAACTGGCATGCCCACAGGAGAAACAACACTGGGTCAGAGAGGCTTTCATCTGAGCCAGTAGAGCCATAGGACGTGGCTTATGCTGTCATGTTCAACCTATTTGGGCTCTCTTGTCTTCCTCAACAGCATTAGACTCACATCACAAGGTCTTGTGAGGCTTTGCAGCTTTGAGCTCCTCAGCTGAAAGGAGCCATGTAAGTCTGGACATAATTGTATCTTATTGAGGAGTGCTGCTGTAATAAACAGCCTCTATTACCAACTGTCCAGCTGTAATATTTGTGTTTATGTCAGCACTTAAAAATCATTGATCGGCAATAAACTCAGTGTGGGGGAAAAGAATCTGATCCAGAGGTCAGACAAGAGAAATTCAATTTTTCCTTATCAGGCTGGAGAGCTCAGCCAGGGAAAGTGGGACTGCACGAAGCTTTGCTGCTGCTCCCTTCCCCACTGCTAGAGCAGCGCTCGGGGAGATGACCCAGGATCAAAGCTGCTTGCAGCAGCAGCCAGGCTGCAAGAATAACCATCATTACTCTGCTTGGGCTGCCAGGTGGCAGGTAACCACCCACTGTGGCGTTTGCTGCTGTGCCAGAGCTGCACAGGCACTTTCCAAAGCCAGAGCGAGCCTCCCCACACCCCTGTGTGTGGCAGCAGCGGGGTGAGCTCTGTGGATATCTACGAACAGGTTTTGCTCCTCACAGAGCCTTTGAAGTAGGAACTGCCTCACTCGTTCTCTCTGGGAGCAGGAGGGTTGCTGAGCAATGGGTGTTATGGAGAGCAGGAGCCCAGCTGGAGCCTGCCCAGGGCACACACCCCTGAGCACACACAGCAGTGTAGAACTCTGCTCTGCAGCACCTGAGTGCAGCATGTTGCACACTTTAGCCCCTAAGTGTGTGTCTCTCCCCAAAGGCAGGCCCATTATCTTAAGAGAAACCTGAAAACCTCCTCCTGAGGCAGCTCCTGGTGTGTTCCCTTGCCTGTATCAGTGGGCATCCTGTCCATCCAAACAATCTGGGATTCTCCTTTCTCCCATCTCCTGCAAGGCAGCTTCCCTGCTTGACTCCCCTTCCTTCGGTGAGGGACTCAGGATTCTGGTCCTTGACTCTCCTGTCACCACATATCCCAGCAGTCTGCTCAGGATGAGTGTCTGTGTCCCCCAGAAAGGACCTGGGACCACCCATGCTGTTCCCTGCCTACCCTCTGTGTCTTTTTTTCCCCCTCTCTTTTCCCATTCTTGTTCTTGAAGGCATTAGAGTTACCTAGAAGGGACACCACCTCCCAGTAGCTGGGCACTTTGGAGATGGGATTTCTGGAGTGCAGAGTGTTCCTCCCATCTGATCTCCCTGGTCCACGCCTTGCCACCTCCCTCCTCCATGGGCTGCAGGGAGTTTGCACCGGGGCTCAGAGGGAGGGGAGCAGAGCAGGAGGCAAGAACTGCCTCACTGGCACTGTGGCAGCTTCAAGGTTGCTCAAGGGTGAGCAAACCTGCACTCAGAGGTCGAGGAACCTGCAATTCCTCTCTGAGTCTCCACTGGCAGGTTAAATGAGATGAGAAGTTGGTCGTAGCTCATTACAGAGAAACTGCAGAAAAAAATGAAAAATTAGACTGACCTTGCCCTCTCCAAGCACTGGGATGTGGGACAAGAAGGGATGATGCAAGGGCAGAGGGCTGGCGGTGGGAAACGGGGCTAATGGAGGCTGCCACGGCTGGCTTCTGTGCTAAACCACAGTACAACAGCACAATATCATCACCTGCCAGCTCCTTCCTTTAATCCTCCCGAGCCTGCAATCCAGAACTGGGGACTTGTCTCTACCATCTAGGGCACCTGGCAGCCCACGGCTCGCCTCCCTAGAAGAGAGATTTGTGATCAGATTAAAGCCCATTTCATGTTCCCCTGCTCAGGTCCTTGTCGGCTCCCTGCTCCCCCGATGTTTACCCACGATGGCTGACTCATTTCCACATGAAGAGCTGACATTTCCCTCTCAAACCCAGCGCAGGGGTCATGGGTTGCTGTGTTAAAGGGAAAAACTACAATGAAGAGATTTTTCTAATCACTGCATCAGATTACAAAGGAATGTAAATCACTGAGCAGTGGGTTTTTTTTTTTTTTTTTGTTAGAAGCAGAGCAAGGTTACTTCAGGTAGTTCTCAAGAGCGTGTTGATATCTCACATGATACGCCCACGTGCAGAAGCTCACACGAGTTCACACGAACTCGGCTGTCGCTGGAATCCTTAGGAGAAGTTAATCATGGCATGGGAGAGGAAGATGCTCTGATACTGAGGAGTGCCTCCACCCTGTGCTGCACACCCCAGAGCTCCCACCTGGTCGCCACAGGGTCACTTTTTGCTCTGTGCCCCTTTCAGCCATTGGATAAATTGCGGTAATGTCCACTCTTGGCAAGGACAAGCATGTTAGAAACACAGCAAGGAGGGTGCACAGAAGGACACAAGGCAGATGTGGGACATAAAACCATCAGCTAGGACCAGATTTATCAGCATGCCTCATAATATGGTTATCCACAGAAACATCACTTGTAGACTTGCAAAACATCACCTGGGAAGCTGTGGCTGCCCCAGCCCTGGAACTGTTCAAAGGTTGGATGGGGCTCTGAGCAACCTGACCTGGTGGAAGGTGTCCCTGCCCACGGCAGGGGGTTGGAACTTTAAGGTCCCTTCCAATCCAAACCATTCTCTTATTCAATGATTTAACCTCAATTTTGTCCTCTCCCCTTAATGAAACTGAGGTGGTTCAAGGAAAGATGGGGAGGAAACGAACCAATAAACGGATATAGCAAAATTGTTTCTCTTTTGTGACAAGTGTTGGAGATGGTGTAAAACAGGGTAGAAATTGTCCTGGCCTTAGAGGAGTCAGGCACTGCCTGCAGTGCTCTTGCAATAAAGATGGTGAGTATATTTTGGGTCTCTCACTCCTTCCTGTGATTTTTGGAGGACTTTCTGTGAGCCACCTGCTAAGGTCCTGCTTCAGAAAAAGTATGATAAAAATGGAGAGCGGTTAAATGTGACCTGAACCCCACTAAAATGCTCTGGAGGGGTCTCCATGCAGCCATCCCTTTTTTTGTCTTGAATGAAGATACAGTGAAGAGCAGGGGAGGACAGATGGGAGCAGCCTCTCTGGCAGCCAGCAAACTGCCACCCAAATCAAGCAGCAGAGTCAAGGAAAAAAAAATAAAAATAAAAAAATAAAGAAAGGCAGGAGCCCATAATCATTTTATGATTCTAATTTAACTTTTATGAACATGTTTTGAGCTCCCCTAGTCAGACTTTGGTATTGATCTTTTCAGTATTGTTAACTCATAACCAGACCATATTTGAAGACATAAACTTTAAGAGGGATAATAAAGAAGAGCCAGACTGCACTGGCTTTATTCTTCTCAGCACAGGGACTGGGAGCTGTAAATCCTGCTGGAATCAGTGAAATTATGCAAGTGGAGATGAACTCCTGGCTGTGTCAATTTTTTAGATATTGGGCACCAATGACATCAGTCTTTATTTCTACTTCAAAGTGGAGTTGGTTTGGGATATAAAGCAGTGGGAGAGTAAGAATAAGAAGCTAAACAATGGAAAAGAGCACTGACATGGTGAGCTTTTGAGAGATGGGCCAAATTGTATCATTTTGGCCCATCTCTGGGCCAGCTGCAGATCCTCCCAAAATTATTAATTTCTTAGATTCAGGTCCTTCCTTCCAGCTCCATTAAAGAATTGAGCTAAGCAGGAGCATTTAGATCTTGCAAATGCTTTTAGGGTGAGCTGCCCTGAGCACTATCACAGGGTGATGGATCTCCTGGCTCTGCTGTACTGCATGTCTGCCCTGTGTTTTAGGTCAGGGACATTTGTGTAGCTTGCTCCCTGCCTCTGACTGATAACATGAAAAGCCTAAATAACAATGTTAATGGGCTTTTTTTTTCTCTCCATGGTAACAGTACAAGAAGGACAGTTTTCCAGCCTCTGCCTGCTTCTTGAAAAAAAAAAAGAACATGAAAATATGAGACAGAAATAAAATAAATAAATATGTGACATATTTAGTTTCTTTATTGAATGGATCCCAGTCTAATGAAGTGAGGACAGGGTGGGGAGGGTCACTGCTTTCCACCCTGCTTATGCAAGACGGGAAAGGTGTTCTCAGTTTGAGTAGCAGGCTGAAAAACCTGGAGGTGAGACTTACACAAATCCTCTGAGGCCTAAAATGGTATTTGAATTTACAGTGCGGGCTGGCAAACAGTCAGGATTAAGTGTGAACCTGCACGTGCTTGCTGTTGGACTGAGTGGTCCTTGTGAGACCTTACCCAGCCACAAGCCACAGGGAACTGCACTCTGAATCTCACAGACTCACAGCGGTGCTGAAATCTCAGGAACTCAGTGATGCTTTTTGTTAAAAACAATCCACAGCTCTCAGTTTTCAATTCTGAGCAATGCCCTGAAACAGGAGAGTTGTTATAACTTCAGGCCTTGTTGCAAACACCTGAAACAGCACAACTCTCTTCCCACTCAGCATCTCCAATCCCCTTGACACCCTGCATCTCCCCAAGCGTGTCAAGGTTGGAACGCATCCCACAGCCCTCATTCTGCATTTTCCATGACTCACACCACCCAGCATCTCCACGCTGTCTCCTGCCAGTTGGAATTAAAACACAAAGGGGATCTTCAAAAAAAATAAAAGGCTGTGGGGTGTGTCAGGCCAACAACTTGGAGGGAGCTCAGCGAAGAGCAGCTGGAATGATCAGGGTACTCAAGGCAGTGACTTTGGAGGAAAGATTAACATTGCTAAAAATAGCCCACATGGGTAACCAATGACTAGCAGGGTCTGTGATAAAAGCCCCTGGGTTTCAAGGGGTATAAATAATCAAGGATGGAAGTATTTAGAGGGCACAGAGGGCGACTACCCGAGTGCACTACTAGGAGTGATGGTATTAAATAAGGAAAGTAGGGGAAACAAAATAGGGACAATCACCTCCTCTCTCCCTGACTGAACTCTCTTGAACCAGGTCTGTGAACTAAAGCCTACTGCAGTCCCTGGAAATTTCCCTCCAGCACAGCAGTAACCACGGCAAGAAGGTGACAACTCTGATTTACAATAATCTCATCAGGGTCTTCTTTAGAGGCACGTGGAACCGAGGACACCAGACATCCCTCTTTTTCTCTCAGTGGCCTGCCTGCCCTGCAAATCTAACAGTATCTGTTTGGAGCCAGATCCTGGTCTCTTTATCCAGAAGCAGCAGCTCACTGCAGCTGGCAGAGTCACAGCCAGAAGGGTTCACCAGGGAAGATTGTTCTGACCCGGTGCAAGACACCCAGTCCTTCCACGCTGTTTCTGCTTCCTTGGGTAAGGCAGGTACATATCACTGAACACAGAACACACTGCCTTTGCTGCTGCTCTTTTCTCTCTGTGTCCTTGGAGTTACCATGGCACCAGCACAACTTACTACTACAAGCTCTAGATTTGACTCAGAGACAGAGAGAGAGCTGCTCGTCCCTTCTTCACTCCTTTCTGCCCATCCCTTAGGCACCCCTTCTCTCTGGGGTGCATCCACACATTTCCGTGCCAGGAAATTCCCTCTTGCACTGCGATCCTTTCTGCAGTTTTCTTTCACTGTTGGGGTATCACCGGACAAGGGCTGTGTGTATATGTTATATATGTTAAGGAAATCATAGTAAGTTATTCTATCCTTGCAGAGTAAGAGACTATGTACCTAAGCAAACACAGTAGCCAAGCTGTAATTCGGCTTTCTAAGGTTTTAACTGTCATTGCTCACGATAAACTAAAGAAACACACTCATATTTTTTGTGGAGAACTGTTTGAAAAGCCATATCCAGGATAATAAATGGTTCATTGTTGGACTGGCAGGGTAAGTCTTGTGGAGGATTTACATGGTGCCTCTTAATTCTGGTGCTGCTCAATATTTTCATTAATAATCTGGTTGATAAAATAGAAACTAAACTTATTAAATTTAGTCCCAAGATTCTATTCAGAGCATCTAAATTCACTCCAGAGGATAGGCTTAAAACTCAGCAGAGAAGAGACGAGCAGGGATGGCCAACAATATAAATACAAAGTGGGAAAAACTGGTTAAATAACTGTATGAAAGGGGATCTGGAGTTACCACTAAGCTGAAAAAGAGGCAAAAATGTCACACTGCTGAGAAAGGGACAAACCACGCTGGGATACAAACAGCAGCAAGGCCTGTGGGATGCACTAAAACAGCTTTTTGTTGACTTGGGGCTGGTGCAGGCTCAGCTGAGAACTGCAGCCTGTGACAGGCACTGCCTGGGTCAGCTGGAGATGATCAGAGAACCAGCAGGACCTACAGGAACCAGTGAAGGAAATGGGGTTGTCTGACTCAGAGGACAAGATAAAAAGAGAAAGAAAAACCCACTGTCCTGCTCAGTCCATAAACTGAGGGATGAGCAAGGGGCTGGTGGTACTGAGTGTCCAGCTGGGGTTAAACCACAATAAAACTGCTTGTAGTGACCTTCATCTGTGCTTGAGACCTGCATCCTGACTCCTCTTCAGCTTATAGGGAGGTGGCACTGGAGCTCAATCAGGAATTTTTGGGATGCTGTTTTATTTGCACTGAGACAATATTTATTTTATTTCATCTGACAGCTGTTTTAGACCATTTCACTCTGCTGGAAGCGTGATCAGATCTGAAATGTGGGTTGTAAATAGCTGGGAAAACTGCACATTTAAGTCTAATTTTATGTGTAGCATCTTTTATTAATGTTACAACATTTATTGTGTATTTTAAGTCATCATTGATTTTTATTAAAAAAAAAGATATTTTTATTATATGTGCATGCTGCCAGCAAAATAAAATATTATGTTTTTTCCCCCTCAGTATGAATTCTCATTAATCTTCTCTAAGAGCACAAGAAAGCAAGAAGACAACTCTCTCAGTTCAAGGCAGCATCACTGCCTAAGCTCTGTGACTGAGACATTGTCACGTATTCACTCCACCAGGATGCAGAAGAGCTGCTTAATTGCATCAACCAGCATGTGCAAGGTGGGGGCCGAGGCAAAAAAACACTCCCCTGTGACTTATGGCATCTGGGACTGATTAGTGCTGTTATTATATCATTAAGATTCAAAGGAGAGCCCATAAGGACACTGAAAGATTTTTGAGGTGTGTGTGCAGGCAGCTGGGAGGTGTGGGCAAAGCCAAGCACAGGAAAATAACTGCATTTTGCACTCAATCTTCTTAAGCCAGGCTGTACTGGGTCTCAGTGATGACACAAAGGTTTTCCAGCAATAGAGCAGTGGATGCTGCAGAGAATCCCACAGCCCCCGAGAAGCCTCATTCATTAGGAGTTTTGCTACCTAGAAGAGGTAAAAGTGTAACGAGGACAATGATTTTTGTTTGATTTTCAGCTAGATCAGGCAACACTGCTTTGCCTCAATTGAGAGCTTGACTTTGACCTTGCATTAACTGCAAGGAGCAGACTGTAAAGATTTGGTGGCTTGTTAGCCTGGAGTGCAGGTAAAGCAAACCTCAGAGTTTTGGTTGTGGGCATTAAGACACCTGCAACCATCAGCTTTAATACTAATGAAGCCATGACAGTGGGGTTAATGCAAACATGGCACAAATATGAATGAGTAAATGCTGCTGCAACTGAAAAGGGGTATAAAAATGGACATAATTAAGGAAATTTATATGTAAACTGGATACAGGGTGTACAAAAGAACATACAGAGGCCTCTAAAACTCTTTTCCCCAAAACTCTAGCTTCAGCACTGGGGGACCACTGTGTCATGCCACACCAAGTTGCCTGTGAGCACATGAAAGACAGAGCTGCCTGCTGGCAGGTTTTGTGTGTCGGAGCATTGCTTTGATTTTAACGATAAAAAAGGGCTCCTTTACCTCTCACTTATCTTTCACCATGCAGGTGTGCAAAAATCAAAGTGCTAATTTCAGGTACCTGTTTGGACATGTGAGCCTGCACAGGGAGGCCACCTGGCCCAGACGCATCCAACCATTTGCAGTCCCAGCCACCTCCCTCAGCATCACCTCACAGGGAAAGTTTTAAGTGAAGGTGCTGGCAGCACCAGGATGGGGCTGCTTGTGTGGGCCTAGCTGGGAAACACCGGATCTGTGAGAAAACCACCTCCATTTCCCTCCCAGAAAAACATCCTCCAAAAAGTGGCTCATTTCTGAGCTTACCTTCACCCAAACACATCTTAGCACTTAGGGAGCATCCTTCAAGGAGGGAGAGGTACTGGTCCAGATGCTAGCAAACACTCTACAGGCACAAACCACCCCCCCCGAAAGTTTTAAGGCTCAGTGGCTTTTTAGCCTTTTTCTAGTCCTCACAATTAAGGCCCCGTAATCAGCTGTTCAATACCATAATCAGCCCCAGCAATCAGCCTCCTGCCTCTGCTGCTGATGAATGCCTGGAAGGGATCTGGGAGTCAAGAGACTAATGGACCATTTTGTTAAAAAACCAACACAACAGAGAGAGGAGAGGGTGGAAGTTCTTTTATGCCCCCCAGATTTGGGGAGCCCAGGGAGGAGGCTGGTACCTTGCTGATGCCTTCACAGCTGGTCTGAATTTGCCAGCAGCTCTGTATTTGTTGTGCACAAAGGCTGCACGGGCTCATGTCACCCAAGAGACTGATCTGATCTAGTTCTGCGTGAGCCTGAAATGAGGGGGAACTGGTGCATGGTTGTTATCATAGGTTATCACACGTGTTACTCAACTATACCAAATTTAGTATCGGAACTCTCTTTCGATTCAACATTTGTTAGAGGAACCATCTCAAGCATTCAATTAGTGGACAACACTTGCTTCCTCTCTGGTAGTTTAGGTTTGACAAGGTAGAAATAAATCTAGAATTACTGAGTGCCTGTTAAATATTTATTATAGGTATTTTCATGGCCCTTAAAGTCCAATATGTGAATTGGGTCGCTGCTTTGTATCCAGAAGAGAACAACACACAATGAAGATATTTTGCATATGAATCACACCAGCTTCCCCAATTTAGTCTTCGTTTTACCGACTATTAGCACACCCAGCTCACTGCTGCTGAATGCTTTGCCCAAGGCTCCATGACAGAGGCAGATGAGAAGTGGTTGAGAGGCAGAGGGGCCATGCTGCTGCTGTATTTCATCCAGACCATGGCTGGAAATTGGCAGCATTCCTGCCTGAGAAATCATCTCCACCTCAGAAATCACCTTTAGAAAGGAAAGATTTGCTCTCGTGTTTCAGATGCATTACTGGGTTTGTTTATTGACCCATTAATTATGGTCTCTGTCTTTCAATGGTCAGGGCAGAGCAGCAAACTGGGATGATAGCTCCAGTGTGCCTCTTAAGAGACAGAATTAGCAAAGCTGTTCAGCCCAGTCACTGTAACAAGGTTATAATGTAAAGCACTAAACAATTAGCTGGGAGATTTACCTCCCTGTCTTAAAAGCATTTTTATTACTTAATCAATCACAAGCAATTTATAAACAAGGCTGAAATTTTACATGGAACCATAAACTTGTCTTATTTGCTTCCACGACAAAGCAGGAAAAACAGACCTGAAGTTTCAAAAGACATTTGATCAATTAAAAAAAAAAAGCAGAACTACCTCAGAAGAAGATAAATGATTTTTCAAAGGGAGGAAGAACTTCAGCAGAGGCTGGGAGGAAAAAAAAGTCCATCTGTCTGTCTATTTGCTAGTCTATAGCATCATCCATAACAGTGGCTTGAAGTGGTAGTGATGTCGTAAAGTGAAAATGTGAATCGTTTGGGGCAGAGACTTTGTTTGTCTGTGCATGCCGTCCTCAAGCTGGATTGCAGCCACGGAGTGCCAGAAATGGCAAAATAAAAGTATTGGGAGTGCTGAGTCAGCAATACCACCTGTGCTCCAGATGCCCGTTTTGCTTTTGGAGCCTCTGACTCAGTGCCAGGACAGGGTTTGCAGTAAGAACCTGTTAGGTAGAGACAGGATCCTCGACGCTTCTGAGGAGAGCTTCTCCAAGCCACAGGAGTGCTCAGACTCTCCCCATTTTCTCTTTTGTTTTGTCTTGGCCCCAGGATGGGTTACTGGCAGTAACTCACGGGCAGGACTCATGCAGACAGAAGCAGCTGGCCACGGGCTGCGCCACAGAAGGGCACAGAGATGCCCCAGTCTGAGTCCTCCCTCTGCCACTGTGGCCAGGAGGCTGTTTTGCATCCCCACACCACAGCTCTCCAGCATAACTGGTTGGACCAGTTAGATTTCCACGCTGGGCTGTTGGGATAGTTGCCTCGATAGAGATGGGATCAGCACTTGCTGGCTGAGCGTGTTTTAGTTGGTTTGGCAGCAGTCCCAGCTCTGCCAGTCCCTCTGCCTCTGACATTCAGTGCCTCAGCAGGTCTGCTGACTCCTGCGAAACCGGGGCACCGATACAGACATGAAAGTCCCTCTTTGGAGTGAGCTACTGAGGAGCTCGGTGCTGCCCTGTGTGCAAGAGCTACACTGGAGGCTAAATTCACCTTGGCTTGTGGTGATCTGATTCTTCCAGCATCAGCTTTTCACAGGCTTTGACTGCTCTGATCTTACAGCTCCCACTCCTGATTCTTCTGTCATTTCCCACCCCACCTGCCAGCTCTTGACTTACACCTTTCCAGAGTGAAAACACACTGATTTGATAGAGAAGAGTGTCACTTTTATATGTCCCTTATTTTTAGTAACTACCCAGGATACAGATGGATGGAAAAGCAACTGGGATTCTGATGGGGTGATTTTAAGGGAATAAATGAGTGGATGCTCTTGTGTTTGTGTGGGGAACACAATGCAGTGTGGGAAGTTCAAGGCAGGTTCACCTGGGAGAACGTGGGGAGTGAGCTTCACCCAACCCCACTGCCACATCTGCAGCTGAGGAGACACAGAAATCGGTGGTGCTCCCCATCCCAGGACAGCCACACCCTGCTGTGGGGGACAACACCCTTCCTCTTCCCAAGGGCAGCGACAGGACCTCGAAATGCCCTGGCAGACACCCACTTGTGCCCTTTACTCCTTGCAGGAGCACCCTGGTACCATCCCCTGTCTCAGACCTTGCTTGGGTGGCTGACAACAACATGAAGCAGCTCATGGAGACACTTTGGACTTTATAGGTTTTCTCAAACTGTCTGCCCCATGTTTCAGGTTCATCTGTACACGAGGCAGCAGCAATTCTCTACAGCTCCATGGTGACAGGAAGGAAAAGTTGCCTAGATGAATAGCCCGGTTTCCAAGGCATTCCTGATTGAGATTTCCTCTCCCTGAGCCAGGTGGGACCCTCCTGTGTTGGGCAGGCTCTTTGCAGTTGCAGTTGCATGGGCAGGTCTGTGGCTGAGCCCCCAGGACCCCTGGTGACAGCAGGGAGAGCTGCGTGGTGCCATCACAAGTGGGTCTCACATTTCCAGGCCTGGTAGGAACAAATGTGTCATCGCATCGTTCAGTGATTTAACAGCTCTGAGTGTTTTTGACAAATAGGAGCTTCCTGGTTTCAATTTGTGCACTTTTATTGCTGATAATGAGAGTCAGATGCTCGCTAGTTTAGGACTTGGGTCTTACATAGCTGAAGCCCAGCTTTTGCCCAGAGTGATGGGAAAAGCCACAGTGAGAAAATGCAGTGCAGTCACCCCTGCACCTTTGGGGTACAGATTCCTGCCCCATCCTGAGATGCAAGACCATATTTAACAAAAGAAATATATGTCACAAAAACATTGCAAAATATTTTAAATTTAAGAGGAGAGGAAGTGTGTCCCGACTGATTCTTCCCACCATAACAGTCACAAATAATACCTGCACGTAGTTCCTTAGCATGGAATTATCACTGGATGATTTAGTGTCCTGGCCCACCACACTTGCACAAAATAAATACCTCTAACTGGCAACGAAAATGCAGGTTAATTTTCGTTGCATCCTGGCCCTTATTATCAACATTATTTGTCATTGATCAAATGCTGACAAATGCTTTCTATGTTGTACAGCCACAAGGAGATAAAGCCCCTGCCCCATTAAATATACACACATATTAACCGAAGGCCACTGAGAATCCCGCTGAAGTCAACACCCATTTATCTTCCCAGGGGAGTTTCCACAGACAGACCAACTTGGACATGTGAAATTCTCCTGTGGAAGCCTGGATACAATGTGCTCCGAAGGAGACTGTCCCCAAAACTGTGCTCCATGACAGATTTTTCCCTCTAGGAGGGTATGCTGGGATTTGACACGGAGAGGCAGGGAAAAGCGGGCGATGTGTAGCAACATCCATGTTCTGATAAATGCTCTGGGAGACAACAGGACCTTGGCATCCAAGCAATCTCAATAACACATTTTATTGCTACGAAAAGCTCTGGCTGCCCATGCCAAAGAGAGAAATGTGGATATTGTGTCACAAGACTCTCTGAAAAGCTTTGACCTATTCCTGTTCCAGAGCACCCAGTAACTGATGGGTCCACAGCAGTTGTGAGAGACAGGTTCCTTTCAAGTTTGTTCCAAATAAACATCACCTAACCAGAAATTTTATTCATAGACAACTATTTGTTTAATTATTTGATTATTTAATTTCTTTATAGTGTAGAGCTGTTGGTGGTCTGAAAACAGACTGGCTAGTGAGATTCACAAAGAATGTTCAAATAGGTGCTAAAAATGCCGTAAGATTGAGCTATTGTGGCATCTCAGCATTCGTGAGTCAAATTTTTCTGGAGACTGAAAGTGAACTTTACTTCGCTGAGTATATCACAATACCCAGGCAGATTTTAGGTGAATTTCATTGAAAATTCATGAACCTCTTTGAATTAGCCAACCCATTTCCTGCACCACTGCTGCAAAGACTGGCCGGATCAGCAGAGGTTTCGGGGGTGAATTTTACAATTGTGTGCTGCTTCCAGATGCCTGGATCTTCAAGACCTCTTCAGCCTGCAGGGCTTGTGTTTCAGTTCTGCAGATGTTTAAAATTGCATGCAGGATCTAAAAAGAAATACTCAGTTTATTTATGTGCACTTGCACTTTGACATTTCAGGAACTCCTGAATTGAATTCAGTGTGGAAGGTTTAATGTATTTCCACTTTTTTTTATAGGATAAATGATACTTTGTGCTTCTCCCTGTTTCTTAAGCCCAGACTGGCTACAGCAGTGATGCACATCCATCCAGAGTCTTTCAAATGATGAAATTTAGATACATTTACTTCCCATCCCACTTCTGCCATTTTTCTGAGTTGCAGGCCATTGATTAATACAATAAGCTTCATCAACTGCAAATGCAGTACAGCAGTTATTGAGCTAATCTCTCTTATTTCTAAGCAGTTTTTTATCGTGTAATTATTGTAATTACTTTAACAGACAAAAAACTTTGAGTACTGGGAGCTTTCTTCTCCACTCAAGCCAGAAATTAGCAAAAAGAGCTTTTCTCTTGTTTATTTAAGCAGCAGCAGAAGTACGGGATTTCCAAAAGAAAAAGAGGTTATCACAAGTTTTACAGCTTCTGAACAAGCATTAGCTTTAAAGTGTGGAAGAAGATGGCTGAAATGAGAGTTAGTCAGAAGAGCAGTTGCTCCATCTAGGATGGCTATCTCATCTTCAGCTTGTAAGGAGCAAATATGAGCATGGCATTTTGCTCTCAGCTTCCATGAACAAAATCAGAAGGTGTTTTGTGAGAGTGAGGATGAAACCCAGTGCTGTGAAAACTATCACAGAATCATGGAACCATGGAATCATATAATCATTTAGGTTGGAAAAGGACTTTAAAATCATTGAGTTCAACCTTTAACCCAGCAGTGTCAAGCCCACCACTAAACCGTGTCCCTCAATGTTCCATCTTTGAAATATCTCCTTTGCAAACCATATTTTTATTCTTCAGAAGATAGCTTCATTTATTTGATTTTTTAAAAATAAAAATTCTATATTAAACATTCCATTTTAATATTCTTCACTTTCCCTTTTCCCTCAGTTTTCTTTTTCTGATATATTTTCCTTCATGTTTCTTTTTTTTTTCCCATTTATCACAGAAAAGGAGGCTCAAAATAGGAATAAACAATACATATGGAAAGACTTAATTGACCCAAATATTCACATATAGAAGAAAGAAAATGTAGTCAAGATCAGCAGATATTATCAAGAAAAAAATTCACTGTTTCTCTGGGAAGGGATTAAACAATGACTGTAAATAATGTGCACCCTTGGCAAGTGTCTTCATACTTCTGGCCTTACCTCAAACACATCATAAACCTGCACAGCTGTGAAAAGCTCTCTGGGGACATTCAGTGTAATTGCCAAAGCTTTTCTCCTCAACAGGAGGTTTGCAAACGCTGTAAAATCTGTGCCTGAAACCTTTCTGTGCAGCATTAATTCACAGTGCTCAGTGTCACCAGGTACTGAAGAACCTCTTGGCTATTTCCAGCTCTGTGGTTCTGGGATCCACAATAAGGATTTGAGCTTTAGTGACTTTAAAAGTCTCTGGGCTCCACTTTCTGGGCCCACTGGGGACGCAGGCAGGTGTGATGTGGCTGGGCACAGCTCCTCCACCCTCAGCCCGTGAGCACACAAATGCTCACCCTTGAGCTTACCCACCAGCCAGGACAGAAGTTTGTCATTGCTAGGGGAAGGCAGGGGGGTTGGAAACAGAAGATCTTTAAGGTCCTATCCAACCCAAACCATTCTGTGATTTTATGATGACGATTCCGTGATCACTCCCTTCCCTGCAGCTGCTCTGCAAATCTTAAATCCCTTCCAAGCAGTTTGATCGTCAGTCAGCTTAATTTCTCTTTTTTTCATTGTTAGGCGCTTCCCAGCTCTCCAGGCAAGGGCAGAGAGCAAAGCAAAGGAACCAAACACGACAGGATGAGCAGCAGAAATACTCAGCAACTTGCTGCCCTCCCTGACACCTGCTCTCTTGGAGGTACATTTTACCCCATAAATCATCTCTAAATGGGACAGGCATAGTTGTGCCCACATATTTCTGCCTTTCAGTGCCCGCTGCACCTGTAGAAATCGTGCCTTTTATGCCACGGGCTAGTTAGCCCAGCTAGCCAGTGTACCAGGGAGGTCCTGGGTAAGCACACCCCAGGCTCATAAATTAGGAGCCAGCAACTTTGGAAATTGGCCCGTGTCACCTCCAAGCACGTTCCCTTCCACACCACTTCTGCAGAGCTGCTACGGGATTCACCGGGGTGAGAAGCATTTCTAGGCACTCTCTGAGGCAGCACAAAATGCACATTGCTGTACCTTGCATAAAAATAGAACTTTCAGTGTGCAGGAACTTGCTGTGCCAACTTTGTCAGAGGTGGTTTCTTCTCCCTGCACCCTGCTAGACTCTTTCCTTCAAAGCAGAAGCTGTGATGTTTCTTGGGGAAGTTCCTGCCTCATCATCTCCAGTTCTTTTCAACATTCATTTTAAAATTAATTTCCCCTCTTCTCCTTGCATCTACCTCTTAATTTGGCTCATACACTGTTATGAGTTTTCTGACTGAAATTTATTCACCAGACAATGTCTTTATGACTGCTTTGCCTCATTTCATTTTAAAAAATACTTTGCAATCCGGTTTCTCTAGAAGCCTCCTTACAAAATAACTTTTTGTTTTATGTTATGGGTAAAATCTGCAAAGCTCTTAGATTGCTGCATGCAGGACATTAATTCCAGCTTGTGAACGTGTTTTTTCTGGAATCCTGCAGCTCTATAAGTGGAATTACTTTGATGAGTAAACTGCTAAATCAACACTTGTCTCGCTCTCTTTAAAAAGCAGTTAAATCAACCCTCCTTCACCTGCCACTGAAACAAACAGGAAACAGACAGATCCCTTGTTGTGACTCAACATTTTCAGCAGTTACCAAGTGCTGTCACAATTACATGTTTTCTCCGCATAGTTTTAAATCCACATTTTTTTTTTGGCAGAAGTAAGGGAGGTAATATTTCCATTTTCTTCCCACTTTCATGTGTTTCTGAGACTTGGAAAGATTTCGGAAAGCGCAGAAATGGATGGATTAGAATTGCCAATGGGACAGAGGTGACAGATAAAGCTGGGTCACTGCCTAGCCCCAGTCCACACAGATGGAATAGCACTGCTATCTGGTGGCTGCTCCATGACTCATGGAAAATGCCTTGGTTGTCTCAGGCCTCTATTTGGAGGCCAGGTACACATAGCACAGAGGTTTGCCATGCAGCTGATCCCAGAAAAAAAGCCAAGGATTAGCCAGGCTGCCAAGCTTAAACTCACTTTGACTGACAGGCCAAGAAAAAAAAGAAGAAGGAAAAAAAAAAAGCAAAGCACAGTTGAGAGGTGAAATGGGGAGAATTTATTTGCCATATTGCTGGGGGACAGGGAGAGGTTTGCAAAAAGTTGTTTCCAACATGACAGTTTCCTGATTGTCATCAGATTTCATTCTGCAGAAAATGAAACAGATAATATCAGCATGTCCCACTTGTAGCAGTCATGGAATTGAAAGCTGTCATGTTGTTGCCCAAAACATGCTTTTGAAAAGAAAATGGATGTTTCTTTTGTTAAAAAAAATATTGTTTTAAAGAGCTGACATCTGAACTAAATGTTTCAATCGTGTTGAAATGTTACACTTTGACCCAAGATCAATGGGGATGTGGGATGTGGAGAGGGTTCCTTTAGTTCTATAGTTCCAGTAGAGTATTTCCAGTCTTTTCAGTCCTATCTGAGTCTGGTGACAAAATCAGGCTAAAAATAATTATATTATTTTCAAGCAGAGTGTCAGGATCCCAGCCAGATTTTGTCAAGGAAGTAATTTGGAAGAAAACTGTTCAATTAGACACAATGCAGGCCACCACTGCAGTTTAGGTTTGGGATGTACAGAAACGAGTCAGCCACGGGGTCTGGATCCAGAAGCTGGTCCATGAGTGGGGCTGCTCCCAGTAAAACAGCCTGTGGCCACCCAACACCATCCATCCCAGCTGAGGATCTGCAATTCTGTATTGGTGAGCAAAAGATGTGCCACAGAGAGGTCTGGACCCAAGAGCTGGAGTTGTTAATTACAACAGACCCTCCCCTCACCTTGAGCTTGACCGCCAGAATAAACACTGGGACTGGCTGGGGGGAAATGAAGCAGCGAAATGCATCCTGCACAGATTGCTCAGGGACTTTCAGGCCCATCTAAGGAAGCCTTGCTTTCTCCTTGACAGTTTAAAGACCAGCCGCGAACAACTGCGGCCGTGACTTGCTGCTCTAAATTTAGAATCACACAAATTATCACATGCTGACAGGTTTCAGTTCCAGGGATGAGTCTGCCAGCAAGGCCTTGAAAACATCTCCACTCAGCTGCCTGCAAGCCCAGCAGATAAACTCGCTGGGAATAACGTGGTCAAACCAGTAGTTTTCTTCTTCCAGCTCATCTCGTGCTCTCTCCCATCCCTCCTAAGTTAAACTCAGCCTACATGAGCACCCTTCTCCTTCTCCTCACAGTGTAGATGTTTTATCATTGACGTAACTTGATGGGGGAGAATTACAACCCCGGAATTAGAGAGCCCCTGATTTTTCTTACAGCAGTAGTAATAAATCTGTGCCTGGCACTTTATTCTGTACATGGATCTGGCCCTGCAGACCACCAGCCAATGTATTTTCCTACTTCTCACACAATTAAAGGTGCCAAAGCTTTTTTTCCCCTCTCAAGTCACACTTCTGACAACTTTACAAAAACAGTATTAAGGAGGGAAAGAGTCAGCACCAGACCAGCAAGTTGTGAAATGTAACAATGTTTGGATGTTTGCATTCTGGCGTTTCCTGCAATTAACCTTCTTCATGCAAATTTATTACAGTTTTGAAATAAAAAACATTGTTGCGAATAAAAAAAGAAAAAAATTCACAGCAAGTGTTAGGAAGAAAGCATTCCAGCCATTTCAATGCTACTCCTTAAAATATTAGTTGTGAGATCTGTAATACAACAGTTTGTGTGATCTCTATGTACAAATGTTACTTGTTGTCTGGAATATGCACTTTGCACTCAGCAAAGGCAGTGTCTGCTTGCCCATCACCAAAAAGGACTGCCATTATGATTCAGGAAGGAGTAGACACATTAAGCCCTCAAAACCAGTAAAATTAATCCTTTTCCCCACTTTTCCTGAGAAGGTGGGTCTAACTGAGATTACCCCTGAAAGAGCACTACCTCAAAAGCTGTGAAAAGTGGGGTCTTCATTCTGGAAAACTCACCAAGCAGCAGAGATGAGCAATGAGTTTGTGTTGTCACAGCACTGGGGATGGCACCTGGCTGTGGGACCAGCTGGAATAAAAGGAAGCTGAGTTGCAGGTGGATGTAGGGGGCAAAAAAAAGGTGGTGGTGATCTAAAGAAACCACATCTGCAAAGCAGGCTCTCAGGACTCAGAAGGACTCTGACCAAACACACAGTGACCAGGAAAACAGAGCAGGCAAACGCAGGCAGGGTTCATCCTTCTGGGTTGAATTGGTTTGTATTCTTCTCATAAAGTTACTGGGAGTGCCTGGAAGATCCTGAGCTGTTTGTTTTATTATCACGTGTCCCTGGAGATGTAACTGCAAACCCCGAGGGAGCAATTCATACCACCGAAGTCTTATCACCTGTCCAGATAATCATGGAAAAGAGAAAGGGCACTTCAGCTTGCCTAGGATACAAATTACACTCCAGAAGTGCTGATCTGTCACCGCTGGTTTTACGGGGAGCCTGGGGTGATCAGAGCAGAGAGAACTGAATCTCCCTGATCCCTGTGGACCACAGGGGAGAGTCATGGCAAAGAGCAAGACTTTAAGCCATGGGAGAGCAACTGGACTACGAGCTCTGTTTCTGTGATGGCAAAGGACCCTCTGCCCAAACGCGTGGCAGAGCAGAGCACTCCCAAACCTGTCTCAGATGGAGGATTCATGTCTCTGATTTACCACAGACTGACCTCTTCCAGTGTGAAATCACTCAGCCAGCAAACTCGCAGCCAGCAGCCTTTCCCTCCAAGTCTCCTACCCAGAACATGGCAGGCCCCAAAGGCTTTTTTCTCTCCTCGTGGTGTTTCGTCTCTTGAGAGAATCAGCATTGCAACAGGGAATGGTTTGTTCCCTTGATCCTCTCCCTGCTGATGCCTCATACCCTTCACTTCCGTGGGTCCATTAATTCCTTGCTTTGAGCACACGAATGCAGGCATTTTGTGAGTCTCCTTAGCTCTGGGGACTGGGATAACTCCTTATTCAGGATGGAAAAAGACATAAACAGAATATTTAACGAAATGACTGTAAGCACCAGTTATACCTGAACAAAGAACTGCAAATGGCCCTGTAATGTGCTTTATACCTGCTTCTTCTCACAGATTGCACTACAGGCTATTTACAATTCACATTCCACATACCCCTGCATCTGAAATGTCTTTCTTTCTCACTTACTTGCTGATTAAGTGACAGAGTCTAATCTCAGCACAGCCTCCAAGGCGCAGCAAACACAAATCTTCCCGGAGACAACTGAAATAGCGGGTTTATTTATTTCCATTCTTTTGCAACTCGGTATTTGCATATTAGAGTGGTTATTGGGAGGAGAAAAGTTACAGATGCAAATCTGACATTCAGATGTCAGCTTCTCCATACATAAGGTCAACTATGATGAGGACACTTGCTAGTCTCCAATTATAGGTCTCCTAATGCGTAAATAAGGCTAATGAATGGCATCTGCCATGGAGCACAACTCATAAAGATGTTAATCAAAGCCAACCCAGGTGAAATTTGCTCCTCTTGCTGTTTCATGGCCTTTTGATTTTCAGAAGATTAAGATGTTGACTTGAAAGTGGTTTGAATCACTCAGCGCACATAGCTGGGGTCTGCCCAGCCCTCCTGGATCAAAATGCGTCCCCTGTCACCTTCTCCCTTCCCCGGGCACCCTTCCCAACCCAGCCCAGAGTGGCCTAATTTTACAATTAGGGTGACCCCAGCTCAAGTTCCAGCCCAGACCTAACCACCTGCAATTCAATCCCTGTGGAAAAAGGATCTTGGTCCTTTCCAAAGAGGACACCAGCCGCTGCAGCGAGGACAAGCCCTCTCAGCCCATCTTCAGGAGCTGACAGGGGAGATGGGACTTCAGTTTAGTGCCCTGGAGGGAGGGCTCTGACACAGACATTGCTTGAGCCTGGCAGGAGTGCCAGCACTTGACCTCTCACTGTATTCTCTCAGGCAAATAACTCCCTGCAGGGCTGAATGCTTCCGATGGCACAGCACTTGTAGCTGGAGCTAATTGGTGGCTCCTTTTTATCACCTCTCCGGTATCAGCTGGATAAACTGGCTCTATCACTCTACAGCCCCAGAAACGTGAGTAGGGTAACGGGCTAAAGATGAGAACACAGGGCTGGCTGCCAAATGCTTCTGGGGCTTGCTCTTCAGGCATCTTGGTTCCTCACTAATACTTTTATCCTCTCCCCATAAATCTCTGTTTTCAGGTTGGTACTTTTTGCTTTTTTTAGAGCAGTGCCATGGCAGTTCCCACAGTTGGAACCCCTGGTGCAACCTTCAAGCAGAAAGTGAAAGGCTCGCAGGACCAGCGAGGTGATGGTGGCACAGGCAGAAACACACACGGGAGCTGCTGAAAACCTGGGTTCTTCACCTGTTTTTGCCTTGGCTTTCAGGGGAACTTAAATAAGCCTTTTATGCCTCAGTTTTTCAGGAGCTGCTTGCAGCCATCTTTGTAAAACACTTGAAAGCTTTGTGGACGGGAAATGCACAGCAGCAAGGACTCACTAAAATCAGGGTGAGATATTTTGTCTTTCTCAGATCAGGGCAATAAAGCACCGATGCAAAGCGAAAGGCAGCAACAGTTAACACTAGGAAAGAATTGACTTCCATCTGGTACAATGACTTCCTTTGGGCTTTTCTCCAGCTCTACCTCAATAATCTCCCTTTTATTACCCTTTATATGAGTTTCAAACTCCCTGGCTGCAGAGGCTGGCAGGGAGGGAGGTGGAGCTGCTCTTCTGAGACAGATCACTTGGCTTTCTCCAGCCCGGTGACTGTAACCTGGAGCTCAGAACAAAAGCTGTGATGAGAAATTTGGGCAAAGAGCAGGTCAAAAAAGCCCACTGCTCTCCAACCTCCAGGTCACTCCATGCAGCAGCAGCATGCACCCATAGGCCTGGAGTTACCCCAATGCACTTGTTGGGGCCACTCCGCGGTTGAAGAGGGAGATTAGAAAGTGGGAGGGCAAGGGGGGCAAGGGAACAGACTATAAGACAAAGGCAGGAGCTACCTGCAGCTGAGACCTGCAAATGCTAAGCACTTGCAAAGCTTTGTTTACAAGCAGCATGAAAAAAAAAAGCTGAGGATCAAAGTCAGTCTTCGGAGTAGTGATAAGAGAGCGGCACGGCTGTGAAAGCCGGTGGCTCCCAGCGTTAACAGGAGCTTTTCAGCCTTTTTCCAGCCGCGCCAGTAAGGGGTTTATTTACAGTTTCTAAAGAAGAGAGAGCTGAGAAATGCCTGGGAGTGGTCACGGCTAAAGGCAGAAATTTGCTCCCTTTTCAAGAGGTATCAGTGAGCTGTGACTCCTGGAGCATCCGGCATCTTTGCTTCCCTTGTTCTGTATCACTGTAAGGGCTTCCCTCAGCACTCCAGCAAAGTGATCCCTGGAGCTGTCCCTCCTGCCTGGGGGAGCATCTTTCCCTCCATGCAATGAGACATGTGCAGTGTGGGAGTGAAGACGAGACCAAGCCTTGATGAAGTCAGTGCAACACCACCAAACCTTGGGTTACTGATGAAAGTCATGCAAAATCTGGAAACTTGTTTTAAGACATTTTTCTTCAAGCTAGTACATAACCATTCAGGCAGGTCAATTATCTCAGTCTCTAAGACTTTTCTTCATTACTACATTTAATGAAAAGAAATTAAAATCCTCACATCCATCAGCCTAAGACCAATAAAGAAGAACAGCTCACACTCAGACAGCACAGTCTGGCTCTGAGGGTTGCCTATGACCTGAGAGTCTCTTGCCTTATACCAGGGATTTTCTTGTTAACAGGAATTCACCAGCACAAAAAGAACTGCTAACAACTTTCAGATCACAAAGTTTCCCTTTTGTATTCAATGGAAACGGGGGAAAGCAGTCATACAATACAAAACTTGTTAATATACCATCATCTGCTCATATATTATAAGACTTGCTTATTGCTCTGGTGATTGATTTATTTTTAGTATGCAAGAAGCTGAGCATCGTGTGCCTTCCAACTGCTTGAGCACAATTATTGTATTGATTTGATGTGACAGTAGCTCTGTGTTTAAGGTGGTTTATGTTTTTTAATTTGCAATTAAATAAAAGGCTGTCTGCTCTCCAAGATGGCTGACGGTTGTTTATACCCTGCAGTAGTTGATGAAGCAAACTTTTATTTGGCTTCATAAAACATAGTTGTTCTGTCACTCTGAAGCACATTAGCTAGAGTTCTCAGAGTGGTTTCTTACCTAGCGAAAGATAAAACTAAACTCCAATCTATTTTAAAGTAGGCAAGGTAACAACATCAATGTTGCAATGGGACTATAATGAAGTAAGTGAGCTGGCAATATTGTACTATTGATAAAAGTAATGGTGATAATATATTTCTATAGCACCTTTCATCTTGAAGTGCTCCGGGTATTCACGTGTTCCTCTGCTCTCCTCCCCTCCCTCCCTTCCCCTCTTTCACTGTATGTATACAGATACAGTCATATATACATATATTTTATTTAAGGCCTCCTCTTCTTCCATGGGTTATATCTTCCCAACTTTGCAGAAAGGAGGAACCTTGACAACTACTTAAAATCAGGTGCTGCACAAGAGTTACCGAGCTATGGATGAGATTGCTCCATCGTGCATGACTAGAAGGGAATTACCCTGCTGTAGAAGATCCCCAATGTCTCATCCAGGAGCAGGCAAAGCTCGTGCTGCCTGACTGCTTCATAAATCTGAGGTGCTGCACAAAAATGGGAAGCTAACATTTTCTCTCTGTAAATGTGCACTGTAGCTCTGTAGCTTAGTCAGAGGAGGAGCCGTAAATGTGAGCTGGGCACACCTTTGGGTCTGTCTCTTCTCCACAGACCGCGCATGACAATGGCAGGAGATGACTGATCTTCCTCCCACACACGCCATAACCTCAGCTCAATGTCCCACTCTTAAACCTGGAAAATTTCCTCCACCAGGGCTGCCCAAGAAAGAGGGAAATCACTGAGTGCTCCCTCGAAAACTTGATGCAAAACCTGATGATCTCTTGAAGTCCATAGAATATTTTTCACCATCTTCAGTGGCTCTGAATTGATCCCAATTCAGTACAGGGGCACTGGATATTTGCCAGCACCACATAGTTCAGCTTGGTGCCCGCCAAACTAAAGAGTTAAATCAACTGGGGGACATTTAAAACCAACCCATGTTTCAAGTATGGATAAGGCCTGGTCTTGCTGACCTCTGTCCAGCTGGCCTGTGCCCAGAGCTAAACCCTCCAAGAGATGCAATTGCCATCTCTCCATTACCTTCATCATTCCCGAGATTCTTCCCCACATGAATGTGGCAGGCAGAAACACAAAACACCAGCAGGGTCAAATGTTTCCAAATGTTGTGTAGCACATCTCTCTGGCCTTGGGTGGGCCTCCAGAAATTCCACAGATTCTGGGCCATCCATCCATCAACCTCAATTGAGTTCTCATTCTTGTCGTGCCACATGAAACACGTGTTGATTGTCATGTGATGTAGCACAGCACACATACAGCTGAATTACTGTGTCACCTTGTGCTCCTTCAGACAAAATAATCTATAAATACCAGGTCCGACCCTGACAATGGGTTTGTTTTGACTGCAGCAGTGCCGCTTCTGCATGAATATTCCAGGAAGCAATTACAACAGGAACGTAGCAGAGACTAATATTATCAAATACTCCCCTCAAGGAGACTATTAAACGAGTCATTGTGTCATCCTTTGCCATTACTCAGTGCAGAGATCCAACATAAGGAGTTGGGTCCTTCCAGTGTAGGAACCGGTTTGTGCCACGTGATCTCATCTACCTCAAACATTCAAAGTAGTAAGTTATTGTTATAGACATGTGTTTAATTCGTGCCTATAAAGTTTATACCCATTCAATGTTAAAATACATGTATAGGATATTTTTGTATCGAACCCAAACACGGCGAAACCACATTCTCTGGAGGGGCAAATTCCCATAAGAATGTGGGACTTTTTCTCAGCTGAAAGGATNTGAAAATCAAGTACACCAAGCCCTGTTGATGGCCAACATTTATAAGCAGCTAAAATGTGCACTGCATTGTCTGATCAATTATTAGGGCAGACAGGACAGTTACATCATCCAGCTACTAAAGGGGAGAGGCCATTATATCTCAGCTTATCAGCTTTAACATGACACAGACTGCCATCCTGGTGCAATGCATTGGTATTGCTCCACAGACCCCAGACAAGTTTTAGTGGTAATTGGAGGCACATGCATTGTGAGTTTGTGGCATACAGATGCATTTCTGGCAAGTTCTGCCATGAGTCAAAATGAGATTAACACCAGATTTGCTCCACAAGGGGATGGAGAGGGACAGAAAGGGACATTTACACAACAAGATTACAGGGGAATTCTGTAACGTATTTGTTATTGTGTGTGTCATTTCTGAACTTGATGCTTAATCCCAAATCTTCTAATATTGTGAGAAGAAAAGACAGCACATGAAGAATAAATATATAGCCCACAACACATAAATAACCGGTATTGCAGAGTAAAAGAATTAAATTTTTTTTCTTCCACCATATATAAAGCTTTTATTCCAAAATTTCTTTAACTCCACATAAAATAATAACCTCTTATTTAACTACAGGTGATGCTTCTAGTTGATTGATTTTGGAGATATTCATTTTGCAACAATTTCATGTTGCTCACAGCTTAAAATACATTTAAAGAAACACTTTAGGGTTTTGTGCCATTTTAAAAACATTCTCAAATAACCCAGCACGTAAAAGGATATAAATTTATTATTTCTTTCTTAACAGAAAACAGGTTATCAGAACATTGTAATTTACATATTTTTCAAACTCCTTGGAATAAAAACCTCCATAATTAATGGATGAGTATAGGAGAACCAGAAGAAATATCCAAAAAACAAGGAAGCCCCACTGGAACAGATGCACTGAAACCTGGAGTGTCACACAGACCTCAACCAACCGCAGCTTTGTCCCAGGATTTTTGATCTGACAAAGAAACTTATAAAAATAGGAAAGGCTACTTAAAGAGAAAGATTTCTTTCATGCTGTGCAGGTGTCTGAGAGAGATATGTGGTGTTTGGATTAACAATGACACAGCCCTTCTGGTGTGAAGAAGTGACCGGGCTGAATTGGTCCCAACTCTCTCAGCTCATGAAAACCTTGTGGCAAACCTTGCCATGACAAGGAAAGATTGAACGATGGGGACTTTGTGGTTTAAGGAACAGCAAATTTCCACCTTGCTTACCTAAGTCTGGGCATTTTCCTTCTGTAGAAATGCATGTGGCAGTCTCAGACCACCCCTGAAATACAGGTACAAGACCTGGCTCCAAACCTTTCAGCAAACCTCTGCCAAAACAATCTTGGGGACTGCTTCCCACATAGCTGCTGACAGGAACCACATAAAAGTAGTTTCTGAGCACAGGTTTAGGTTAGATATTAGGAAGAAATTCTTCCCTGTGAGGGTGCTGAGGCCCTGGCACAGGTTGCCCAGAGAAGTTGTGGATGTCCCTTCCCTGAAAGTGTTCAAGACCAGGCTTGGGTGGGGCTTGGAGCAACCTGTGATAGTGGAAGGTGTCCCTGCACAAAGAATCATAAACTCAGAGAATGGTTTGGGTTGGAAGGGACCTCAAAGACGATCTAGTTCCGACCCCCTGCCATGGGCAGGGACACCTTCCACTGGACCAGGTTCCTCAAAGTCCCATCCAACCTGGCCTTGAACCACAGCAGGGGGGTTGGGTTAGATGATCTTGAAAGTCCCTTCCAACCCAAACAATTCTGTGATTCTATGTTTATAAACTGTTTTGTGACAGAAGCCAGATTCAGACGTCCCTTTCTAGGAACAGAGGATTCACAAAGCACCTTAAAACAACGCTGTCTCTCCCCACAGGAGTTTAGGACTACAGCAAGGGCTTGTGTAAACACAGCTTTTCACACACCACATCTCTCAGAAGTGCCAACAAGATCCCATCATCCTCCTGCTTTTCACACATTACTCAGTTTCAGTGCTGAAAGCAGGGCCCAGGACTTGGAGCCCGCCCAGAACAAAGCCACCCTGATACTGTTATGTTCTGCTGCTCCAAACAACAGACTCCAACTCGGCATCAGTGCAATGTTGTAATCGCACTGTGAGCTGTAAGACCACAAACAACAGGCACAGGAAAAGTCTTTCCAATCCTGCAGACAAATTTCCAGAACAATAAAGCCGTTCTTATTCCACACTGGAGAATAAAAACAACCCCTTTTGAAGAGTTTTGATGCCACAAGAACCGCAGTCCATATCTGATTCAGGGACTGGAATCTCAGGGCTTATTTGTGCTCTACACTGCTTCCGAAATGAGAGGCAGCATATCCGTGTCAGTGTGATTCCCAGACTAATGACTGCTTTTTAAAGAGGACTATTCCTGGCCAAGGCAGGCAGATGGTGCTGGGAACCCCAGTGCTGTGCTGGATACATGCACGGGCATATGTGGGTGCTAGGAAGCCTCTGCTTCAGGCAGCATGGTGCACTAGCCAGGATACATTTCCCACAAACCAGTTTACAACCCAGACCAGGACACGATTCACTGTTTTAAGGAGACTGCAATTCTCTCTCCTGCTATTTCTGTCTGTCCCTCTCAGAGATCTTGGACTCAAAATTGATGCTAACCAACCAGCTCTGAATGTTACAGTCAATATTCCTGTGAATATTTAAATTTCTTTGAACAGATAACCTGTACTGTGAACCTTCAATTTTTATTGTATCTTACAGCACCAAAGTAGTCACCTTAGGCTGTGTAAAGAGAGAATCTCCATTGCAAGGAGTTGTACAACAAAATAGATCAGAAAAGCAATTTCCTCCTTGTTCACAGGAAAGCTTATTAATTGCACACAACCCTTTGGGTCACGGGCACAGGTATTGTATCTACTGGAATTACTTCAGGGATTTAGCCCCAGATAGGGACACCTGAGCCCTTCCCAGACAGTCAGGGATGGCCAGTGAAGCCTTTGGCAGTACCACACATGGGGACCCTCCTGGGGTTGGTGACCGTCCTGCGCCCACCCCCTCAGTGACAGCTTTGAGCTCTGCATCGCCCTCCCTTCACTCAAACACAGATTTCAGCAGCCAGGAGTCACCTCCCATCTCTCCCTAGAACAGGCATAGGAGTCACCAGAGGTAACCAAATGGATTCTGAGTGTAAGTCCAGGGGGGAGGAAGAGCGACAGAGAAATGGGAGATGTTTTCTGGGTGTGCCATGCTCTGAGTGCATCTCCAGACACACAGGCCCCGCAGCGTGTGGACAGATTGCAGCCAGATTTTTGTGGCAGTTCCTCTGGGAGCAGAAGCTTCTATTTGTGATGAGATCACAAAGGCTGGAGTGATTTTAACCTAGCAAGGAAACATAAAAACACGAACCTGCTATCATTGCAGTAACTAGGTGCTTTATCTTTAATTTTAAGGAATTTAAAAGATTGTAAACTGAGAGCTTGGCAGTTAAGAAAGAAAATTAACTCTGTGGTGAATCCTGACCTAATGCTCCTCTTCTCCCCTCCTCCTAGAATGATGGAGGATTTTTTGTTAAACTAAAAAAGCCATTTGTTTTTTTTTTTTAGCATGCTGCAGACACCCTGTGGAATTAGCTATTGCAGCAGGTCAACAAGTCAAACAGTTTGTAAGGATTCAAACTGACTCAGATAGTCTTATGAAAACAGACAATCACTGGGAGGAGCACAACATCCAGCTAAAGGAGACAGGGAGAAAATCAAGCTGCCTTCTTCAGACCCAGCTTGTCGGCCAATCTTACCCACAGAGCAGGCAAAGGAATGGCTACTAATGCAACAGCACAGGAGGAACAGCCTCAGAGCAGGATGAGGCATCTATTACAAAGTGCTGCTAAATCTCACCCACTGCCTCTGTTCTGCTCTCCCACCTCGGGATGCTGAAATAACTCTCCCCAACAGCTCCTGCTCTCAGCCTCATGGGTTGACAGAGCTCTTTAGGAGACAGAAATCTCATCTGCAGGAAATATTTTCAGACACAGAAAAACAAATCAAGTTACATTTGGAAGGACCAAATGAATTGTTTCCACACATCACATAAGGCTGCCTCTACATTAGCATTTTGCTTCAGAACAGGAGTGGGATTTTGAAGTAAATCTCCCAGTCATCAATTTACCATGCATTGGCTCCGTTTGCAGAGCTGTTTTGATGCCCATGAACTAGATTCCTTTTGGAGAAAATTAAACCAGAAGCTCCAATCCAAATGTGCAGCAAATGTGCTCCAAACCCTGAGGCAGACAAAAGACATAATGACCAAGTTGACGTCTGGTCCTCCAGACAGCTTTGGATCCCATGCACGACGGAGACATTTGGTCCATGGGACCAGACTAGGTCTAACCAGAAATAAAAGTCCCAGATTTCATGTAGGACAGCAGAAGTGCCCCAGCAGGACCTGCTCCAAACCATTCTTGCACATCTACTCCCCTGGTTTGCTTGCTGATCCTATATAACCTAAAAATTAGGGGTCGGTCTACCCATAAAGGTTTCCCCATCTAGTCAGGAGAAGAGAAATCCAAGCACACAGAAGGGTTTCTGGCATCCCAGGATAAACAACAAGGACAAATAGGGGCAATTTCTGCCTGGACAGGAAAAGTCTGTCTGTGTCCATCACAAAGTGATGGGGTGACACCACAGGAATTGTCTGCAGGTCAAAGCCATCCCCAGGCTCCAGTCCTTTGTGTTCCCTTCTGAAGGAAATCTCACAGACTTGAGTCATAAACCCCACTAACATGCTACCAGATAACAAACACATTCATGAGAGGCAGCTCCAGATACAAATTTAAGACACTTTATTTCAGCACTGGATATAGGAGAACTATGCCAACCCTGACCTCTCTCTTTGCTTTTTTGGATAGACAAGCCCAAGTCTATGTGAAAAATAAATTTACTTATTATCTAAAATATTTCTTATATCAGCTTGGTGTATTTAGGCCTTCATTCTTGCATTCCTTTGGGTTATTTCAAAACTTTAAAGAGAAGACAAATGTTAGAAGTAAAAAGATATTTTTCATTTTTTAAGATCCAACAGCCAACTAAATGTTAATCTTACATGTTTTCCTAGACTCAGGTCAAATCCATCATCTTTAATCCTTGGGGATCGTCATCCTCTGATTTTTTCACTCAGCTTCCAAATCTTTTTACTTAACAGAATTTAAACATCCCTTCAAAGTAGTTAAAAAACATTCCTTTTTTTTCTTTTATTTTCTTTTTTTTTTTTCTTCTTCTTCTTCTACTTCTTCTTCTTCTTCTTCTATCAGGACTTGCCAGCAAGGAGGACCCCTGCTGCTTCTGCTTTACTTATTTCATGGAAATACTGGCAATCTTATAGATGTTTGTAGGCAGGATGGAACTTTAATGGTTTTGATGAGTCAAACCAATTCAGAAGATCCCAGGTGGTTTGTGGACTTGGTGTAATGGTACTTTCTTCAGACACACTGTGGATAAATATTTAAATATTGAAGAAATGGGTATCTCCTGTCTGCTTACCTTTTCCTACCCAACTGTAACAATTCAAAAGTAAGCAGCAATTTGAGAGCAAGCCAAATTTTCACCCTGTTCTAGTCAAGGAAAAGATCTGTTGCTATCACTCCTGCTGTGAGGTCGAGGTCAATCCATGGCCTGCACAACAAATCCAGAGCAAAATGATGGGGGTGGTTTTCCAGCATCAGAGCTAACTTAAGAACTCCACTCCTCTATCTCCAAAGCTTCACAAGCTGAGCTAGCCAGGTCTAGGTTTGGACCAGACCCCCAGGGAAAGGTTAATTTTCAGACCTCTGAGGTGTTCAGAACTGAGGTTCCAAGCTCTGGCTGTTCTCCAATGAGAAACAGTTTGTGCATCTCTTCACACACCAAGGGAATATTGCTCAGCTTGACCCCCCTCCAACTTCATGATTGGAAGGAGTATGATACACAGGAAGCAAAGCCTCCAGACTGAAACACTGCCAGAAAATTCCCCCACCGAGTGTAAAAATGAGAGACAAAATTGGATCTCAACCAATTTAAAGTTTTAGGAAAAGAATAGACTGTGGCCTAGCATATCGGTGCAACATTATCACACTGATTCACTCTGGCAGCTTGACCAGGCTGCTCTCATTAGTTCCAGCACAGCAATATAAAAATCTGAATATTGTCTCCAAGGCAAAAAAAGAAGGCAATGGAGGGGAACAACTGTGTTTGCAAGAGGCCCTGCTGGTCTATATGTACTGACTGGTCTATAAAGTCACCTCTGAGTGATGGATGGGTGCCACAACCCTTTCTCACTCCTGAGGGGACCTTTCTTGAGACAGCAGTGATGTAACAATGTGTGTGTGGGGTGAGATGGTCCCGCCCCTGCCTATCCTATGAGCAGTGCACCCACTGGCCGTGGCTTTCCAATGCTGCCACTTGTACCCTCTTTTCCACTCTGGGTTGGCACCAGTTTCTCTTTCCATTTGGGAGGCTTGAATCCCACCAAACTGGGGTCCTTTAAGCAGTTCCACCCCTGAGCAGTGAAAGCAGAGCCCTTTTCTCAGGACTTGTCTCCCTCTCAGTTTCCCTCAGGACTGCAGCATGCTTGGGTATAATGTACACAGCACCCAAGTGTATTTTAAACAGCCTGGGTGTGGGTCCCTCCTGCAGAGCTCTGAGCCCCTCTCTGCACTGGCAGAGGAAGCCACTGCTGCACTGTATCGTGCCTGCATCGAGTTGCCACTGTGGTTTTCTCTGAGAGATTAAGCAGAGATTTATTTCTCCACTTCAAGTGGTTTTTTTATGCTGCCACCAAGCTTGGATTTCAAACTTGAGCTTGATTGGGCTTTAATGGATTTTCTACACAGCATGGCCATCGAGCACCTCCCGTGTGCTTCTGGAGAGACTTTGCTGCACGGGGATATAAAGTGCTTAAATGGTAGATGGTGCTGTTACCCACTTAGCTACCGAGGTCTGGTTCTAAACCACGTCACAAAATTCATCCAGCACTGCTCTCCCTGATAGCACAGCTTGCAGGAGCTGGCATCCATCTTTTCAGCTCAGGTTAATCAGCACCAGAATATGTTGTACCTTAGACAGTATTTATTCATTTGTTACAGGGCTCAAGCAGGGAGCAGCTCATGCTGTCAGGCTGCCTAGCAAGAGTGCCTGCTTTGGACTGGAAGTAAATAGAAACACAAAGAAAATCAGCCCTTGGTGAATCTCCATTCAAGGGGGAGCTTTGCAACCTTTTCTCCAGAGAAATGAGAAGTGGAAAAAAAAACCCACAGCAAAATTCAGCCGAGACAGTGACGCAGTAGTGGAAGAAAGGCAGGAGTTTGCATAATGTCCTGGATATCTGGACTCAAACCTGGATTCTAAAAGCTGATTTTGCCTAATGAGAGATCCACAAGAGGATCAGCTCAGTCTGACTGTCAGCAACAGTTCTGGCACAGCAGAACAACAGGGCTGGTCAAGAGGAGTCTGGGACTGAGGAGTGTCACCAGATGACATGAGGCACTCACCAGACGAGGGGACTGAGGTGGCATCAGCAGTGATGGGGCTTCAGAGCTGTGGGGCATCAGTGCTGTGGGTCAGAGCTGGGTGCTGGGCTGACCCAGGGCTGGCACAGCCTCCACATTCCTCATCACACTCTGAATCAACAAGTAACTCCCCAGACGCCAGTCTACCCTTTGCAGATAACCTGTACATGACAGCAAAACAGGAACTAGCAACTTACAGTTTTTTTCCTAAAAGAAGAACCTAAACAGTCCCTATGGATATTTTGATTCTCTCAAGTCTTCCAGAGCTGTGAAGAATTTGAAATTTCCCCTTTAGTGTTTGCCCATTGCCTCTTCAATAGATACAAGCTTCACCAAGCACCCACACTAAATCTGCCAACACTTATTTTCCACCATCTGCATAGTAATTGCACTAGGAGCCGAGTTTAATACCCTTAAATTTCCATTTTGACGTGCTGGAGAGCTCCTGGTGCACAAGGTGCAAGGGGATATTTAGTCTCAGTTTATTGACCTGGAATGAAGAAATCCAAGTACCAGCTTTCCTCTCCTTTCTTCCCCCACCTCAGTGGCTTCATCAATTAAATATTCCCTATCTCTTCAGCAGAGACAGCTCTCCTATCACCCTATTCTTATTTACTCGGAGGGTCTCCTTCCAGCTGTATCCTACTGAGTTTGTTGCATGATGATCTGCAGTGGTTGTTTTCTCTCTTTCTTCACTTTGCCCCAAGCTGTGTTTTTCTGACATATTCCTGTGTTTTGGGGCAGGCTCTGTGATCCCCTATGCCAAACTACCAGGGAGCAGCTGCTCTGTGAGATGAACTTCTCAGCTGAGGAGCCCCAGGCCTCAGTCTGCCTGTGCCCCCAGTAATCTGAATAAAACCGCAATTTTTGCAGCTCAAACCTATTCTTTCTGTACTTAAAAAGTGGAGTGTTTTCTCAGAGGAACCCTGCTTCTGCTTCCACCCAAAGAAAGCACTCTTGGAGGCTGTGAAATAGGCTGATTTGCTGGTGGAGGTGGGGAGGCCTTGCTGTAGATCACTGACTGGTGAAGACCTTTTTCCTTCAATCCTGTGAGCTGCCTATCTATTAAAAAATGATGCTACCTAGCCTTATGTCACTTAGGACTGAATGTAAAACTCATCTCTTTGACTTTGCACTCCTAAAATACCCAACCAACACCCACACAACCCCTCAGGCACACCTCTGTCCCCATGGAGCTCCCTCAGACCTCCCTTTCTGTAACTCCTGATACCTTAGGATCAGGTGTCTTGATCCCAGGCTTATCCTGCCATCCCTGCTCAATCACTCAGAAATGCTAAACCTTCAACAACACAAAAAACACCTCACCCTGGAGTATCTTGAGATAAAATCTTACTGTATGAGAGGATAAAAAGTCCAGGGGTGATGGTAAGTCAGGGGACTGATTCAGCCCCACCGGCTCAGTGCAAGTCAGAATAGGTAACCTCTGCAGAGCAGGTGTGTCTGAGCCTGCCCTGCACCGCTGGGCAGCGATTGCTGTGGCAACTCTGACATGTTTTTTTCCATCCAGCGGACTCAAGAGGATAAATGTGATTTTCAGGCAGCGACCTGGATGACAGTGAAGCATTGCCAGCTCACCCATGCCTGTACAGTGACTCCTCCAGGGCATCACCTAGCTGAGGGTGCAGCAGAGCTCTGTTCACTGCTTGAAAGCTCCTTTTGAGAGTCAGGTGAGGCTGCCTCAACATGAGTGTGTGTGCAAGCACACGGGTACTATAAAAATACCTGTTTGAATAGGTCCCAGGCAGGGTTTGGCTCTGTTTTACCCCATGGAAAAGCAAGCTGCTGATCAATGTATTCCTCAACCTTCCCCGGTGGAAATGGTGCAGCTCAGACACAACAGAGAAAATTATTCCTTGGTGTTGGATCTTCCTTAAATGTTCCTAGAGCAGGGCTGGAATGGGAAATCACAGTCACCAAAGGGGGGATGTATGTGGGGGAGAAGCTCCATCAGCACAAGGATCCCACAGCTCCAGCAGCAGCAGGGGAACCACAGAGCTTTGTGGGGTTTGCTCTGGGTGGGTCCCCAGGGAGCAGATATCCCTCAGGGAGCCCCACACGGACCAAAACCCTTCTAGGTGAAATCTGCAGCACAGGCTCCAACAGAGAGGAGACATTTGGCCTCGGACAGGAGAATAGATGGAAAGCTGCCCTGCTCTTCAAAGCTGGGGTCAGCACAAGACTTTTCAAAATGCATCTTTTTTCCTAAAGTGTGAACTTTTTTTTCTTTTCTAAGCATGGTGAATTCATCTTTAGTGCAGACATCAAAGCTCGCAGCACTGAGAACAAAGGAGCCTGTACTATGTAGCACAGTTGCTTTTTATGACTTTATTTTTAGTAGTATGCAATGACACAAAAGCATTTAGTTAAAATAAAACAGTATTTAGTGTGAAAATAAGCCATGAAATACACTACAGGGCTTATATTTTGTTTAAGATTTACTAAATATATGGGAAAGACAAAAGCTTTGGAGGATTTTCCATTAATACAAAATGTTATTTTCTCTTTGTCAAGGGAGAACTCTCACTTAGTGTTTTAAAACACAACATTACCCATAAAAAGCATGAAAACTTCCTTGATTTTCTGGAAGTTTAATTGCTACTGACCTGTTATTAAAAATAGCAAGCCTCCCACTTTACAAATTCTGCTGTAACTTTCAATATGAGGAATCAGATAAACATAATACCCACGGAAGAAAATTCAGAGCTAGTTTGAAGAACCAATTGCCAAAAGCAATGAGGAGCAGCAATGAGGACATGAAACAGAAACTGAAACAGGTTTCTCAAGTGCTTGAGCTGACACAAGTGCATAAGTATAGAAATACAGTGAAAAAAAAAGAAAAAAAAAGTGGTTTAAAATTATTTTGGTTCCCTTAACATTGAAAATTATCATTAATTTAAGCTACATATTTTTTGTCTACCCATCACATTGTGCAGTGGCTATGAATAGTAAATGTGTAGAAACATTGTCATTTTGGGGTAAGAGGAGACTTACTGACTGTTAAGTTTATCCCACTGAAAATTTATTGCAATTCCTAACCTAAGTCAGAATTAACTTTCCAAATTCACACAAACCCTGGAATCCACTTTTACAATCCAATCCTCAAAGCTCCCTTTTGCTTTTGCAGTCAATGTCAGATTTTTCAGAGATGTAACGAAAGCTCATCCAGAGGAACAGCTGAACATTCAGGCTCTCATCTTCCCTACACTTTTGCCCTCTCTATCAAGTTATGCAGATACTTGGGAGCACAAACAACCCTGTGGCAGAAACAAATGCTGCTCCTGCCTTTACACAAATTGGAGATGAAGTGCCCCTGACTAACGCCTCTGCTGCTGCTCTAGGAAGACAGAGGAACACATTATTCAGAGGTTTCCTCTTTTCCTTATCGGTATGCGTGTTGCATAATGTGTAGTACTTTAACATCAGGACCAAAATTTTTTTTATGCAAACTTATTGTGACTATCAAGTCCTCACTGAGCACTAACAAGCTCTGAAAGATACTATTAAACGTGTCACTTTAACTTCAAATTGAAGCCTATGTATTTTAAATTAATAAGTAGAAGTGTGTGAGCGTAGCAGATGCTTCCATTAACCATCTTATCGGGTGAGGGGATGGCAAGAGTTCTTCCCCAGCGCTGGCTGGGAGAGCACACTCTCCTTTTATAAACTTGGAAGCCATTGTACAACCATGTGCATAACAAAACCAGGCTGCAGCTCCAGAGCAGAGGGCACACGTAATTAGACCTTTTGTTTCATCTGTGTCTCTGATCTCCACCTCCTCACCACCACGATTTTGCCCTTTTCCTCTCCCGTTCCCATCTGCAGCTGGAATCAAAGAGGGTGTGTGGGAGGCACGGTGTGGGCAGGATTTCAAGGGGATGGTAAGATGCTTCAGCTGGGTGATACATGGGAACAAATAAGGCACTGGAAGGCTCCCAAAGCCTGCAGAGCATGGCCAGAACGTGGACAGGAACTGGGGGAAGAAGCATTCTCACACTGGTTGCTGCTTTCCATCCTCTGAGTCAGTCCCTCACCAACTATACATGGGAGCAGGCCTGCCTGAGGTGAAGGAGAACACTTACAGGAGGCAAAGAGTCAGTTTCTAATCTTCACACCCTCTGGAAATGCACCTTCCTTCCCGTGGTAATTTGTTTTAGCTAGAGTTGGCTCTGACACAGATGCTTGTCATCCCTCCATCCTGTAAAAAGGGATGGGATATTCAGGACTCTTCTTCATGGAAACCCTGAGCCCCTTAAAACCCTCCTGGCTTTGGTCAAAAATTACCATGGTACCAACGCCTTGGGCACTATACCCAGCACCTGGACTTCCTCAGCTCTTTGAAGAGCAGGAAGGGGGACTGAAGAGAAGCAAAATGATGGTTATCTTTAATAACAAGCTGTTGCTGAAAGGTGGGATAAGCTGATTACAGTGCAGCCTGGGTGTAATTTTAAATAATTGACATGGCACTCAGAACTCATATCAAGATGCTTTTTCACTGTTCACGCATCAAAAGGAATTAAATACATTAAATAAACGTATTGGAGGGGTGAAGTATATCAAGCTGGTAAATGGATACAATCTGATATTATGCAAATTCAGATCAAGTAGCAGGAGCTGATTTTGCTTGCATTGCCTCTAGCTAAAAAGAGCAGTGGAAGGACACTGTACCTATTCCTTCCTGCCTTTACTATTGGGCTTTGTTATCTGTATCTCAGAGCCTGCTGCCCTTTAGACCTAGAGCAGAACCCAAAATAAGGGGGGAATTTGCTCTTTGCTCTGATCCCAGTAACCCTTGCGCCTGGTTGTTCAAGGTCATGTGTGCTCCTTTGAAAGAGGTTCCTGGGTGCCATTTGATCTATGTCAGGTATAAAACCAGGAAAGAGGAAGATCCCGAGAGCCTTAACTGAAGACAGAAGGTATCACTGCCTAAGCTCCCGTAGATTGCACATCATTGAATTCAGCCCTGGTATTTCTGCTGAGTGTAAGAATTTTTGCCTGTCAGAGCCGTCCAGGCATCTGGTCTGGGAACTGAAGAGATTTTCAGGTGAAGAAACTACAACTTCCCTTGTTAGTTCGTTCTAGTGGTTAATTTTCCTCATTATCAAATCATGTAGGTAACATTTCTGCCAACTTTAGTGTGATACTGCCTTTAACAATTTGTATGAGAACACTTCATATGCTCATGTGCTGCTCTGTGTGTATTTGCCTGTCTGTGTCGTCTCTTCCCATTTTTTAAGCTGTTTAAGCAAAGAAATCTTACATAAGACACTGGTTGAGGGATGAAGTTATCTCCCTAAGTTTAATGTAGAGATGGAAATCTAACCCTCTGAGAGGGACCTCAGAAATTCAATTGTCTTAAATGCCCATTCTGGAAAAGCTAGTAAATTTTAAGGGTATCTTTTTCCTGGCGGGATGAGCAGGAATTTAAATCGGTCTCTTATGGTCCCATTGGTTTAAGCATCCGTATCTCGTGGATGTTAGCAAAGCCAAATTGTTCTGCTGAATTTTTATAATCTACCAGACCACTCCAACATAGTCATGGTCCATTGCTCTAATCTAACATGTCACCAATTTCACCAGCTGGCAAACCCAGCAACAGTGGTTTTGTCTGCTTTATAGATAATGAGCATCTTAATAGGTAACAATTAAATATTCATTTAGGAACTGATGGAAATCAAGTCACTGGGGATTCTGCCTTCTAAAAAGCTCTATTTCACCAATAATGGCCTCACCCGTGTAAAAAGTTTGTGTCTCCAAATTAAGGCTCTAATCCTGGTTGTCTCAACAGCTGGTAGAATTTCTGCCTCTATATTTCTCTCTCCCTCCCCATCCCTGTCCAGGGTTATTCACAGTAGGAGATGGTAAGAACACCAGAAGTTCACTCTGTCTAGCCATAAAGGAAAAACACTGATTGACAGCCAAAGAGGGGAAGAAAAACACAAATCAAAAAAGGATTGAAGCAAGAGGACACTTGGGGGGCATGAGGGGGCATTCTCTTACAATGAATTTCCTTTACTCCAGCTATAGTAATAAAATTCCCAATGCACTGTCACTTCATCTCCAGTTCATCAAATTCTCCTCTGATGGGCAGTTAGCTGCAAAGGATCTCTTTCATGGCACGAGGTGGGTGAGAAAGAGCTTCTTTGTCTTCAGAAAGAAACCATCTCTGCTTTTGAACCACTTCCTTCAACACTGATAAAAAAGGCCTTTCATCCTCCTCTCAGTGCATCCATTTTAAGCTGGAGTCAGTCAGCTTTTCAAAGTTAGCACAACTTGATCAAAACTGAGTTTGCCTTGGAAACTGCACATTAACTAGAATGTGATGTTCGATTAAGGAGGCAGAGGAAAAGTACAATGAGAAAAGTTCTCTGACTCTTTAAATATCTCCTGTAGGAAGCATTCAGGCACTACCTCATCTTTTCTGCACCTCAAACAGGAGGCAAAGACAATACAGTGTAGCTCTTATTTAATAACCTGGCAGGGATATGCCAACTCAGAAGCTCTTCTACAAGAAGTCTGACTGATTTTACGAGTTCTTCATGGGAGTACAATTAGTGCTGGAAGCTGCTGGAGGAAACTAAGGATGCAAGAATTCTGCTTATCCTGCACCTCCGTGGTAAAAACACGTGTGTTCCTCATGGCATTTTTAACCTCCAGCCTGACTAAAGGCATTGTGGCACAAAATACACCAGCTAAAGGACTAAGAAATTATTTTGGTTATTGTGTCTGAGCAGGTGTTGGCTTGTCAATTCAGCTTAGTAAGGTAAATGTATACGGATGCAAATACGGATGATCTCAGGAGAAGCAGCCCAACTCATGGAAAACAATCATTTTGGGAGACCAAATTATTTCCATATAGATCACCAAACAGTAAATAATTTTTGGATGCTTCCATCTCTTAGCTACGAGCAGCCTGAATTCTCTGACATAACATTTTAAAACAATTCAACCACTGAGACGTCTGTAAAGTCACAATTATCATGAGAGAAAAATCAAGTTCATAACATATTTCTGCTATTTCATTCTGGAACTGATGTCCTGAAACATCTCGCCCCATTACACTGTACCACTAGCAAAATTTATCCTGGTCTCTATGTCTTCTTTAGAGTATTTTATGGTAGAGAGTGAAAAAATACTAGAGATAGAATAGAGACTCTGACTTGCAGAAACACAAGTGACTGCAATCCAGTGTTGCAGTATCAAATTATAATAGCATGAGTATTTCAACTCATAAAGCAATTTCTTGATAATCCTCCAGAGAATCTGTAGCAAAATTAAGTCCCATCAGTTCTCTTAGAGGGGCTGGTAATATTGCTGCTGCAGGAGTTCATGTGTTTCAGACCTCAGTGACTCTTTTTAGCCCTGCTGCCCATGACGTGCTTCTTAAGACAAATATTCCACAGAAGGAGCTAAGCCAATTTCCTGTACTTTAGAGGCAATTTACTAAACCTTTCTTTAAGAACGGTTGGCGCATATTTTCAGTGATAAGGAAATCTCTTCAGTGCCCAAGCTATAATTTTATTGAATATTCCACTGTAGGTTATACACATTTACGAGAATGAAAATAATCATGTAATTAAGCTTGCCACCTAAATTATCATGTGTTTTTCTTATTTATGTGGCCAATTCCTCCACTGGAAAGTGATTCTCAAATCACAGTCTACAGAGAAATGCTGAAATCACAATTTCTGCGCTACTAGATCTAAAATGCTCTATCTCAGAAATGCTTTAATGTTCTTCAACCCAGCCAGGGGGTTCCAGAGGAGCGAGGAGCGTTGTAGCTTCAGGTAACTGCAGTGGTTCAGGGCACCCTTGCCAGGAGGGGCCAGTCTGACAGATGGAGTGAGCAGAGATACCTATTTCATATCCCTTTATTTGGGAGAATTGTCCTAGCAGCAAAAATATGCACAGTGAGAAGGGGGGAGAAATCCTCTTCTCCATAGAGGCGCTGGTGCCATCTCTGTTTCAGGGAAAAATGCAGGTATTAGAGGTATGTCTGTGCTGAAAACATGAGGCAGCTCCCCAGGAGAATTCCTATGGCAAACTGGTACTGCCTTTCCATCCTCCTGGCTCCTTTCGGGTGCCACGGCACAAGGAGGTTATAAACCTACTGGAGAGTGTCAAAGGAGGGCTATGAAGATGGTGAAGGATCTGGAGGGGAAGTAGCTGAGGGCCCTGGAGAAGGGGAGAGGGAGGGCAGAGTTCACCGCGGGCTGCAGCTTCCTCGGGAGGGGCAGCTCCGAGCTCTGCTCTCTGTGACCAGCGACAGGACCCGAGGGAACGGCTGGAGCTGGGTCAGGGGAGGTTTAGGACGGATATTAGGAAAAGGTTCTTCACCCAGAGGGTGGTGGGCACTGGAACAGGCTCCCCAGAGCAGTGGTCACAGCACCAGCGTGACAGAGCTCAAGATGTATTGGGACAACGCTCTCGGGCATATGGTGGGATTTTGGGGTGGTCCTGTGCAGGGCTGGACTCCATGAGCCTGTGTGTCCCTCGGAGCTGAGGATACGCCGGGATTCGACGTCTCCGCGGCTCGCGATGCTCCCGGCAGCGCAGCCGCGTGCCCGGCAGCCGATCCCTGCCAGGACACAGGGATGCGCTGGCGGCGAGTGCCATCTCGTGGGGACTGAACCACGGAGCGGGGACACGGACAGCCCGCGGCAGCCACGGGGCCAGCGGGATGCTGCGAGCGCCAGGAACGCCGCTGCTGCCATTCCAGCACCAAATTCCCCACCCTCAGAGCCTGACCCGCGCGTCTTTCTCCCACTCCGTCAGCTTCCCAGAGCGCAGGGATTAAAACAGACAAGTGACAGCCCGCTCGGAGCTCAGGCAGGTGAAGGTGTTGTGTGTCTTCTAGATAAAGGTACCTCATCTCCCAGAAAATATGAGCACTTCACATCAGCAGTTCCTCGGAGTTCAGCCTGTATCAAGGTCTCGTGCCAGCACGTTTCAAGACAATCCTTAATCTGGAGTGTAAAACCTCCATCCTGCAAAAAAAAAAAAAGCATTCATATTTTAGTTTTTCACGTTTTAGAGAAGTAAATCCTAAATCTTGCATGACTGGGGCCAAGGAAGACCAACCTGCTATTATTTTTCTTTTCTACTGGCTGTCACACTTCAGTGCCTTCAGCACGTAAAGGTGAGAGAAATCATTTAGTGGCGCATTTCAAGTACATTTTGCTCATTTTTGCTCCCAGCTGCAATTGTCTGTGCTCTGCGGTTTGCAAAACCCTCCATGCGCAGTGCCCAAGGAATCCTAGAGCAATTTCCTCATGTAAGACAGGTCGACATGAATAAGCAGAGCTGAGAAAATCACAGCACAGAAAAGTTAAGTGAAAATCATGAAATGAGTCATTGGGACAGCTGACACAAAGCAGGTCACTGTCATAATCATACAATGCATTCCTGTCTACCCTCCATAACATCTCAAACAAATTCTGCCATTACAGATATCAGAGAAACCTCATGGATGTAAATGGGGACAGAATTTGGCCAGCTCACACTCCATAGCATTTGTAGATCTCATTTCATAGACTATTTAGCTGCAATTATCCTTCAGTGCTGAGCCAAATGCACATCTGATAAAAGCCACTCTGGGTAACATCCATAAACATGACAGAAAGGGATCAGCTTTAACATCATTTTAATAGATGCAGGTCATCTTCTAGCAACACTCATACCAGGGTACCAGCTCCAGAGGCCTGTTCTTTCCTTCAGGCTCTTCCCCACTTCGGTTTCAATAAGCTGAGGCACTCTTTCCTTTGCAAAAGTTTTTTCAAGCCCTCAAGTGCTCAGTAAACCACATCTCTGCTGTGGCTCTCCTGCTGTAACCCACTCCCAGTAAACATCCACTCTAACTCCTTAACCTCCCAGCAACTCCTCAGCCTTCATCTCCTCTCCTACAGTCACTCTTGACCAGCTTGAGCTCCTTAGTCAGCTGCTTCAGCCCAGTTAGAAACCAGAAGCATTGGTCTGGCTTCTGGTAAGGCTAAATTTGGCCTCATATCCCTTAGCCAGCCACATTTAGAGCCCTCCTACTTCCCACGTGGTTCTGGGGAAATCCTGACCCTGCTGTTAGCCTAAACTTCCAAGCAGGTGGATTTCATCCCTGTTCTAAGGGTTTTGATGTAATTTGCCAGCACTGGGGGGGTCCATTTTCCTGTCTAGACCCGTCAATCTCATCACTGTCTACTTTGAGTACTACCCAAGAGCACCAGGAGACAATGGAGACAGCTTGCAAGCCTGCTCCATTTTTAATTCAAACCATTTTAATTCCTCCTTCCCCTCATCCTTTTGGAAGGCATTGGTCTCACGCCACTGCTGCTTCGGGGTGTTTGTGGTTTCCTCTGAAAGGCTGTTGTGCTGAACAAGCCCACTATGTTCTTTCGATAGGTGCTCTGCTGCTTTCCCAGCAGACAGACATTCACTGGAGCAATTCTTCCATACACACCAGCTATGAGCCAGTTTGCCATTCTCTGTGGGGAAAATGAGACATTGCACAATGAGGACTGCATGTGAAAAAGGAGTCTAAGAACCCCATCCTCCCTGCAGCTTCTTCCCAGTAGGGAAAGTTAGCCTGGGAACGCACAAAACGTAATGGAGAAATAAAATGCGTTCTAATGCATGACTGGAATAAAGCAGCATGACACGGTTAGCTGGGCAGTGCATCCTGATCAGTCAGATGGCAAAGACATCATGCTTCACTTAGCCCCAAAGCACCCACTGTGTGACAAGTATGAAAAGATGTGTCGGAGGGAGAGGAAGAGAAGGCTGCTTCGGGTCCAAAAGACCCTTTTGCCCCTGCTGCACTCACAAAAGGGGTCCTGAATAGGAACACAAATGAGCTCAGGGAATATTCATACGATCTTAATTTACCATGACTGCTGCCTACCAGTTCCAGATAAGTTGGATTAATAAACTGCCTTTCACTTGTGACACCTCGGCATGAATTTTGCATTAGACTCAATTCAGTAAAGTTCACAACTGACATGCTTGCTTTTATGACAATCCTTTTCAATTGTTTTTTGCACTGGGATGTCATAAAGATGTTTGAGCTCTTTTTTTTTTTTTTTTCTGGTGAGGAACTGTCTTTTATCTTGAAAAAGAGCTTTTATAACCCACTCATGCCGATAGCACTCTTGAATTAAGCTGGAAGGCAAAGCCCCTAGTCCGTTTATACTATTAACAAGACAGGATTTTTCAGTGTCAATGAAAGCAGTGACGTGCTTGCTTCAGAGCTAGGCTTGTCACAGGAGAAAATTTCAATGCAATGGGGGTGGGGATGATTAAAACACAAAGAGGACACAATGTGTGATAAGATCAGCAGAACCTTTTGGAATTAATGCAAGGCGAGTGGATCATGCCCACCAATTAGAGCTTACATGGTACTTGCTGAATTTATTAGACCATGAATCTGTTCTTCCTTAATTGATAAGCAGGTGGCATGGCTGATCTGCATCCAGATTCCAGGAGGAGAGATAAAAGTGGATGGATGGATGGATGGATGGATGGATGGATGGATGGATGGATGGATGATATGTTTATGAGATGATTTTATCTCTTAATGATACACCCTAGTTTGATACTGCCTCTCTCAGCAGCAGCTACTCAGGCCAGGCATTGTTCAAAAGATGATCTCTATTGGAGCTAGACGAAAATGAGGGGTATAGGTTTGGGGAACTATTTGGGAGAGAATTTGACTGTGGCCTGACAAAATAACAGAAATTAAAATTGGCTGGAAGATTTCATTCCTGACCTGAGGTGCTGGCTCAGAGCCACTATACAGAACTCAGCCCTGCAAAACCTTACAGAACCCTGCTAAAGTCACTTCCTGAACAGTTTCATCTGTGAAACCATAATACTTCTTTCTCTTACCCTTTGTCTTTTGGGCCCCTTCAGCTAGCATATCTTTCAGAGAAGAAAATGTTCCTTACTATACACAGAGTTCTGATCTCACTTGGGGTATCACACATACTCAAAAACATCTGGATGGATCGCAAAGACAGAGCGGGCTTATGTGTGCAAAAACCAATTATCCACCTGCTCTCTCTGTAGCTGCCCCCATTTACTCCTGGGCTGCACGAAAGGGAATGTGATGCCGTGCTTCAATCCCAAATGCACTCTAGTTCCTCTTTTTTTAATCTGAGCATGAGAGGAGGCAGATTTGAAGCTTGCTGTGTGGAAGGGAAACACATTTCTAGACAGCAGGTTCAAAGTGGCTATGCAGATACTTCCCTTCCTCCATGAAATTCTCTAAGATAGGAATCTTAATCTTGAAATTATTGAAATATCTGATGACCCTGAAACATCTCAGCTTAAATATAAGGAAGGCAACCTGGAAAGAGAAGGTTGGTTTCATCTGTGTGTACTTTGGATGACTGTTCCTCTGTGTTTCACAGCTCCAGTTTGACAAACCACAGATTGGTTCAGGGGCTTATCCCAAATAAGCCATCAAGATCTATATATTACCTCAAAATTGGCCTGTAAAAGTGATTCTTCAGTTACATTAAATGCATTGCAATTACTTTTATTCCTGTGCTGATGAAGCCAGGTGTCTTAGCTGTTGCTGCATTCAGAGAAGTGGGAAAAACAACACACATAAAAATGGCTTAAAACAGCTTTTTGCATTACCAAGGCAGGGATATCTACAGGGATATCTACACAGATTAGTCTGACTATGCTCCCTTGCAAAGGGTCAAGCCTCCCATTTTTCACCAGGGACAGAGCTCCAGTTTCTGACTTCTCAGTGTTCAGCTGTAATACCATGATTGTACTTGTTCAGGGCTGATTCTCTGCTGTTTGGGCTGTGAATTAGGGAACATTTCAAGGGGAAGACAAGATGATTTGATCTACTAAAGAACCGGGGTTTCTCACAGGGCTCAGAGGAGAGGATTGATGCAGTCAGGAATTATCAGCCATAGGAAGGAAAAGGACACAGGAACCCAGGAGAGTTTCCCAGGCTCTGGTAACTTTACAAAAACACAATTCTGCAAACCCTTGTCCCTTCAAATCAGCCACAGACCTTTCTGTTAAAAGCAGCTCCTTCCCTCCCTCCCCTAGAAACACCATCCTCTGCTTGATGTGCTGTTTCCATAGCAACATTTAATTAATATAAACCCCCTGGCCACTGCACAGCACAGGTAGTATCTGTAAGCAGCATTTAACATGAAATAAAAGCAGGAAGTTCAGCCAGCAAAAGGCCCGGCTCCAATCTCAAGTGTGTTTACAACAGTGGAGTGGTGCCTGTGCACTGAGGAGGGGGAGAGCTGCTCTGGCTTTTAATTACGTGAGATGTACATTGCAGTTAATTAATATGGAGCAAAATCTGGAGATGCCTGAGCTTCCAACCCTCTGATCAGCACCTCAGAGTGGGATGCAGCAGCTCCATGCTCGATGCAGCATCCTCTGAACACCTCCACAGCTCCCTGGGTACCCCCTGATGCACAGTGATTTGGGGACGAGAACCAGGGCTCCCTCTCCACCTGCCACCAGAGCTGCATCCCCCAGTCCCCCTTTCCCCAATGTCTGGGAGGTCAGGGCCTGGGTATTTCTGATTAAAACCCCACACAGCCTCTCTCCCCTCCTTCAGGAACCACTGTAGCATCTCCTGATGGAAAGCAAGGGGGGTTTCAATTACAATGAGGCATCAGAAACAAACTGTTTTTATGGTTTATAGGAATTGCAGTTGTGTCGACACGTTTCCACCAATAAATTTTGGGCTGTAAATTGATTAAGAGTATGATGTTGTGTTATCTAAAGATAACAAAACCTCTGTTTTTGCTTATTCTGGCAGAGCACCTCCACACCACAGTGCTTCCAGGGAGTTAAGAACAGGTGAGAAGATCTGTAGACATCCAGGAGAAGGCACAGTGCTCCCTCTGAGCCACCAGTCCCCTCTCCTGATTCCTTTGGTTGCACTGTTAGTCTCATTTAATATGAAAGCATCTAAGAAATCACATGGAATAAAGGCCCCCTGAGCTAGGCCTGTCATACAACTGTGCACAGCCCCTGGGATCACAGAGATTTTGGGAGCAAATCACTCCAATTTAAAGACACCATCCAGGTAGACACCACATAACAAGGTCTCCTCTCCTCCTCCATGTTAATGATCTAATCCTTGCTTTTTGTTCAAGTAAAACTTCTGTGGGTGGCAGTGAGATTCCTTGCATTTGGAAAGGTTCCTAATTTGGTGTTCTGAACAAGACAGAGAGAGTCAAAACTAACCAGGCAGCAAGGATTAGTGTTGAGATACCTCTGAAGGAAGGTGCTTGGACCCTGGTCTAAAAGCCAGGTATTTTCCAGCTGCCTCTGAAAATTCATTGTAAAAGACACAGAACATCTGTCTCCCCACTGTGTGTGAAATGGGTTTTAATTCACATCCCTCGCGTTTTCTAGTCTCTTGTGGGAAAAGAAGGGAAGCCTGAAGCTTGAGGAAATAGCCAACACTGTTCACCTTATATCCAGCACTAAGAGAAGCAGGATTCAGTCTCTCTCTCCCTGGCGTGTGTAAGGGATTTGCTCTGGGTGTCAGTACTTAATTCAGAAATACCACGTCGTTTATCTAAAAAGTTTTGTTATCCCAGAGCTTCTCATCGAGTCTAATTGTTCTGGCATGTCAATTACCTGGCATCTGAGTCAGTTTCTCTCCTGAAACTTAACCTTTATAGACCTAAAAAAAGAGAAAGTAATTATCCCAGTTAGACTTTTACAGTGAATAATTTTTGGATGGAAAATGGTTTTACAGTGAAAAAAATTAAAATACATGTAACAGTTTTCGTTTCTCTTCTATTTAAAAAAATTGAAATGTTAACTACAGAAAAAATAAATAATGGAATTTGGAGTAAGTAGCTAAAAATGGTCTTTCTGGTTGTCACTGGAATTCAACATAAGGTAAAGATTTGCATGATTATGGTACTTTAGTTTCTTCTCCACTTTCACTGGCATGGAGAAAACGGGGAAGAGAACAAAAGGAAACTCTCCCACTTGGATGCAACAATATCTGCTCTCCCAGGGGCTTGGCAATGGTCTGTTTGTTAATCCCCTTGTGAAAAGCACTTTGAAAGTGCTTTGAAACTCTCCTATGGGACACGGAAAAATCAAGAGCTAAACAACAGACCCCAGGGGCTCATTTCTGTAGCTGAAACAACACTCTAAATCTCTGTTACTTCAGATTCATGAAACCCTTATTATTTACTAGTACATAATATTATTGATTTGGACATGAGGGGATATAAGAACTAATGCAGGCAGGCAGGACTGATATGGGGCTGGCAGCTCAGTTTAAGTTTACAGTGAGCACTTCTAAAATCAGCCTAATTAACAGTGACACCAGCAAGCATCTGAACCCTGCTGAGGGTTTGGCAGAGATAAGCTTAAAGCTTTACTTCTCAGCAGAAGTATTCAAGGAGGTGTCTGTGCTTACTGGGGGGACGTCAGGCCTGAAGAAAAATAATTAAAGTAAATCAGTGGGAACGGACCTGTAAATTCAAACACATACCAAGCACTGCAGCTTTCAGCTGGAAAAGCTTCACAGCTACAGCACAGAGTCTGGCTGCATAGAAAGATGAAACATTACATGAATTATTTGAATATGTATCACATACAAGGGCCAGAAAGGTGGAGGAATCTTCAGCCTGAGAGACATTCAAAGCTCAGCTTGACAAGGCCCTGAGCAAGGTGGTGTAGCTGGGCTTGAGCTAAGCTGAATGTTGGGCCAAAGACTGCCTGTGGTCTGCTCCAGCCCAAATGATTATGTGACTTTAGGACTATATTATTTCTATGTGCTGGTTCAAATACAGGGAAAATATTTTTTTAAAAATATATTTTTTAAAAATTCTTAAAGCTTTTGTCCTCTGAATTGTGTGTTAACGTGGGTGAAACAGCATTTTAAGTGGCAGCATCCTCCAGTCTGCTTATAATTTTATGATCCTTTTTTTTTCTTGGTATTTTTAATGCTTCTTAAATTACACAGCCTGTCAATGACTAGGAGGTTGTCTTCAGCAGGTGTTAATACAGCTATTCCAATGCAGAAGCTGGAACTCAAAGGGCAGTATTGCCAGGTGATTATTCACAGGGAAAAAAAAAAAGACTCTTAGGAAAGAAACAGTGTCCAATTATTTGGTTGCAGCATGTGAGCCTATATTTTGTAATGACGTCTTAAATTTTTGTAAGTTTTCTTCCTTGGCTATGAAGCAGAAATTGGAACACATTTGAGAAAACCCAGGCCTAAAGAAGAGAGCAGAGAATGGACATGCTCATGAGGAAGGGGAATTCCTGCCAAGGCTCGTGCTCACAGCAGGCAATAGCTTTTTTCTCCTCTATCACATACTCAAATTGCTGCAAACACCATTTGACTCAGCACCGGGCATGGATTTTACATAAGGCCATGTCCTTTGACTGACAGAGCCCAGGAACAGAAATAAAGCAGGCTTGGGACAACATGGGAGGAAGGAGGCAGAAAAGGGTAATGCAAAGGATATTTTAAATTACTTGGGCTTGAAATTGCATCTAAACTCAGCTTCTCACCCCAACCCACTGCTGTGGCTGCTGGAGACTGAGCTGGCCTGCGCTCTTCAGCACAATAATGCTGCACCACCATCTAGTTTTTATCTGGATTTTAAAATGGCAAGGGTTTTTGGTATGCATGTGGCAACAATTCAATTCTGCAGGCTCTCTCTATTCAGTCATTTCTCTCAGCAGCAGAAAAAATAGAAGCAGGCAAAAAAAGAAACCAAAAAAAAACCTGAGCGGGCAAGATCTGGATTTTTTTTAAGCCTATAATGTTTTAAACCACACATCTGGAGGAATATCCAGCCTTGGATGGGAGATGCTACTCAGAAAGGAGAAGATTTTTTTGTTTAATTTTAGATCATTGCCTTTGACACTGTTCATAAATGGTTAAAATAGTTTGGAATTTGCCCACTGACATTTTTTTGTATACGCGTTTTTATGTAAATAGAAAGTAAATAGAAATGGGAGGTTGAGTTCACTTGGGTGCACACTTGGATTTGTGAAATGAACGTTCACCACTAGAGGACTCTACAGCAATAGCTAATTGTCCTTTTTTTTTTTCCTTCTTCCCCCCCCCCACCTTTTTTTTTCTTTTCACTTTATGCTCCCTCTGCTAATCCTTTCTCTGAGGACAAGAAATCCTGCTCCAGAAGCCCCAGGTGCCCCAGATTTTGAAACAAGTTCTCAGATAAGGCCAATTTTAAGTCTCTGAGCTTCTTGCCCTGTTTAACATGGGGAATAAATGATCCGATTTTCAAGAAAACAATCCACATGCTATCCTGCAGGGGTGTGCTGAGGGCCTCCTGGGATCACCTTTTCATTTCCTGCACTCGCCCCTGCCAAAACAAAGGAGTTTGGGCTCGTGGAGGTGGACAGCCCAGGGACACAGACTTCAAATCTTAGGAACGAGTAGGAGGCAGTGACACAGTGCTGGGGCTGAGTCAGAGCAAGGCTGTCTGTCCTCTCTCTCCTCCTAACACGATGCTGTCAGGACCCCTTCCCAGCTGGAGCCGCTTGCTGCTTCCTCTGGAGTCCCTTGGCTCCCCTCAATACCCCCAAGCCAAAGAGGGCAGCCAAAAGGCTCCTTGTGCTCCCCGGTCACACTTCCTCTCTCTGCCTTTCTCAGATTCAAGGCATCGCAGAAAACTGGCCATTGATGGATAAATTAGAGTTTTCCAAGCACTTTTGGGCTTTTTCTTTTCCCTCTGGAACCTCTCAGAAGGAAGTCTGGGTCTAAAACACAGACATTTAAACTCCAGGCAGCCGGCCAAAATCTGCGTCTGCTCTCGGACCGTGAACACTGGAAAGCTTCGCACTGGGTCAGCAGCAGCCCTGCTTGGAGCCCCATGTGCTGGGACATGTGGATGAGCTGGGACCAGCTCTCCAGCTGTCCTTAGAAAGCTGAGACCTTGTGACATTTGCCATTTGTCATGTCCTTGAGCTTCAACACTCTGGAGTCAGCTGAGGCCAAGGCTTGTGCTGGCAGGACAACCCCATTTTGCACAATCTCATGGTGTGAGGACATCTCTGCTTCACCCAGGCTGCTGGGTCTCCCAGTCCTACCAGTCCACAGGGCAAAGAACAGCAGGAGGATGGCAGCTCTGGCACCTTAGACATTTCATCCTTCACCACAGGAAGATAATGGTGGAGAATGGTTCCTTGGATGGTCTTTGAAGAGAACAGGGACACCCACCCAACCCATCCACCTGCATTGCACAGGAAGACCTGACTCATGCAGCTCACTGCTGAGAGCGTGGTTTGTACCATCTCCAGAAAAGAGCAACATCTCTGCACGTGGCCTTCCCTGATTTCTGTGACTGTGGACACCTGCAATGGGTGCCTTTCTCCAAAACCTGCTCCCAGTGCCTCCCCCACCACACACCGTGGAGATGCAGTCCTTGGGAGCAGGCCAGCTGCAGGTCAGCATGCACAAGGGTACAGCCACCACTTCCACCACTGGAGCAGTGAAAATAAATCTTCTGTCAGTGAGCTACAGACAGTCAGCAAATCTCCAAGGTTTCTCTCAAAGAGACATGATGGGGGTCATGATGTTTAATGGGATACAGAGCACACACAGCAAATGGGAAGCTGTTCAGAGCCAGACAGCCAAACCTGAGGATCAAAACTGTGGTGGGGGTGGGTGGGGCACAGCAATCCCCAGAATAAGTGATCAGGGCCTACAGCCTCATCATCTGCAGCCAGGTCCTTTGTCGGGAGGACCATTTTTACTTCTAGTTGCCCTGAAGTTTGTGCCAGATCAGGACTGACATCCCTCTGAAGCAGAATGGTGCTGAAGGCAGAAATGGTTTAGCAAACTCTTATGTTTCTCTTCACCACTCTGGAGTTGCTGAAAGTTGCCTCGGCGCCAAGAAAACTTTCCTTTACCGCAGCTCTAAGTCACTTGTTCCAAAGATCCTTTAATCTCCAGTGATTTTTTGGCAATGTTTGGAGAGCATTGTTTGGAATCGGTAATGATCCCTGTTTATTAACATTTTTAGGTGTAGGGGATGTGGGTGTTGCTTTACCCACGTGGAATGTTTCCAGAGCTATTGGAAGTAGAGTGTGCAACCAGCAAAACGGGGGTCCCCGCTGGCACTGTCCATGAGGTGCACATTGTCCCATGCCACCTGAAGTGGAATGGAGTGCCCAGGTGCACAGAGCAGCCCCAGGCACTAAGCCAGGGCAAAGAATCATGGAATAGCTTGGGTTGGAAGAGACCTTTAAAGATCATCCAGCCCAGCACACCCTGCTGTGAGTAGGGACATCTTCCACTAGACCAGGCTGGTCAGATGAGCTGCTTTGAACCAGGCAGGGGAGAAAGAGGACATTAAAACAAGATGGGGGCTTCAAAGCAAAGGCTCAGCACAACAGGGATCTCTGCAGTCCTGGCAAAATTGGCAGCTGGGGCCAGTCTCTTGGTGAAACACTTGGCAGTCTCGTTTTGCAAACAGTTCTGCCGGCTCCAGATTGAGGGGGTGCTTTGATACTCCAAAGAGAAGACACTGAAATAAAGACACAGAGCTCTGCCTGGCTGCCTGCACCTCTGGGGGAAGCTGGCAGGGCTGAGGGAGGGAAGGAGGGACAACGTCCTTACATGCACAGGCACTGCACATCAAGGGACTCCTTTTGTGCTTGAACACCCAGTTGGAATGAACTGGGGGACATTTTCCACCATCCTCCTCTTTACTCCCTTTGTGTTTCCATAGAGGGATCAGTTATCCCGGGCAAGGTGTGTGTTATTGATCTTTCTAACTCTTCTATCCCCATTTGCAGTACTTGCTATAAGATCTCAGCTACCCTTTAATCTTGCCACACCTCAGCGAGTCAGAGAGCTGCCGGGGTAGGATCTGATTCCAGTGTTAGGCTGGAATGATTTGCTTTGAAACTGTAAACAAAATCACTGGCCACTCGAAAACGACATAAACCAAGTCTTTGACAACTACATTTTTATTTCGAGTGTCTTGGATGGATTTCAGCACAGGGAAAGTCTAGGGGATACCCTATCACATTATGTGCCAAATTTGGACTTGGTCCAGTGAGAATTTTTGATGATTTTGTATCTTCTTCCCTGTATTTTTCAGGATCATGTACACATGGCCATTGTCCTGGGGATGAGATACGGTTCCCTCTGAAAGCCTAATTAAGCCCCGATTAGCATTTCTTCTAGGAGCAGATGCAGCTTTTCCAGCCCAGCAAACAATGCCATCTGTTGTTCCCTGGCTGGAAGTTCCATCCCAAAGTGTGCTCTGCTTCTATATTTAATTGTGAATTTTGCTGCTGCCAAAAAAGTGAGGTTGTTTAAATTTGGCATCAGGAGGAAAAGGTGGAGAGGGAGGGAGATTGGATTTATATTGTTACTGCAGGGAATGCTAAAGTGGTTTAGTCTGACTGGCAGCTCTGCAGTTTGCGCTCCTGTGCAGGACAAGCCAAAGGGTGAAACCTTCCATCAAGACTCCCACGGCCACTTTGCACCCTCTCCTTGATGTCAGGGCTGCCTCTGCAGGGAGTCTTCAGCAGCTTCTCCCACCTCTGCTGCCACCAGTTCCCAGGAGAGGCTGAATTTGGGGTGATAGCAAGGTCCTCAGGCACTGGCACTCAGCATTGTGCTGCAACCTTCTCTAGAGACTTTTGGCACTCACAAGAGAGGAAGGTGTTCACAACCAACCTTGTCTCTGTTCCTGGCCTCGGGGAAATGCTGAATTCACATGGCCTTCACCAACCTGCCGTGACTGCCAACGAGGAAGCCAAGTGGAGAACTGATTTTTGGGCATCTGTCAACTGGCTTCTGGCTGGAGACCCACTAAACTAATTTCACACAAACCACTTAGCAGCCGTTAGCTGGTTGTGGCATGACCTGTGATGGACTACAAACAGTGACCTAGAGGAGAAAACATTAATTTTATTATTTAACCCATTGGAGAGCAGGGTGTTGTAGGATGGGAATGTTCAGGGGAAAACAGAAGTAGATGCAAGGAAGTCAATGTGGTTTGTGGGCCAGATTTTATCCCTCTTACTTCTATGAACATCACCTACTTAGTCAGCTACATCAGGAGATCCAGCTCCATGATACAAATGGGTAAAGCCAGCCAGTGAATTCTGGCTAGGGTAAACCTTTTGACTCTCCATTTTTGGGAAAGTGAGGATTTAATGGGAACCAGGCAATTAGTGCTGATTTCTGTAACAAACAGAATAGTTTTCTGTAGTCAAATCAAATGTTTGACTTTGCAAATGTTTACATTTTCCATCACAATGAATGTTATGCTAAACAAATACAGCCAAAGGGTAAATGCAATTATTTAAAAATTTTGGGTTTGGGTTTTTTTTTCCCAAATTTAAAAAAAATTAACTCTGACGGTTCATGATGAAGGAAGGGATCTCAGTCAGCAGTTTTCCAACTTATTCTGAAAATGCCAACAAGTCGCAGAATCCTGTCTCCCCAGCTGGCTGACATCAACTATGCATCATGTACATCAAACCAAAGGCTCATGCAGGGCATGATTTGTTTAATAATGCAGGAGAGTTTCCCCTATACACTGAAATCATAACCACAGCACCAGTCCCTCAAAAACCCTCAGGGATGCTTGAGGCCAGCACCATATGTAAGGAGCTGGTATTAACATTCATCATAAATTAAGCTTCTTTCCCCTACATACGCCTCGTTCTTAAATCCTCTTTAAGAAGAGATTTAAAAACATTTTAAAATGTCTGCCAGGTTTTTTTCCTTTTCTGTTTAGCATTCCTATTGTGCTGCCCCTGCCTTCTCAGCTGTCTGGCTCTGTGTCTCCTTCATGGTGAGGAGCTGCTTGCCAGTGTGTGGGTCTGGTGTGCCCATCACTGCCATATCTGGCCTTCTGCTGCTCCCTTGGAACAAAAGCAAATATCCTAATCCCATCAGCCTGAGCATCTTAACACCAGACGTGTGCACTGCTACAGCACAGGATATTTCCTGCACAATTTCCTGGGACTGCCCTCTGTTTAGCTCTGCCCAAGACAGAGGAGTGAGGGTTACAGCTCAGAAGCTGGGGGGTGGAGATTAGCGACAGACATCAAGGTTTTGAAGTGTCTTTTCAGGTAGAGTTTTGCAGGGAGCTCTCCGGTATCCCCAGGACAGGCAGATGCCAGAATTCTGCCTGCCAAGTTGCAGACTGACAGTCTGAGATCACACACAGCTTGCTGGGATAGCATTTGGCTTTTATAGTAGCACTCTGAAAGTGCTTCAGAATTAAGAAACACGACCTTGTGCTTTTCTCCACAGATCCTTCATCCTCGGGAAGAGCTGGGTGGAACACAGCAGGAATAAGGAAAGTCAATTTTGTCTTTCATGTTTTTGTTGTTTTACAGATGTTTTCAGGATGACACCACACCCACCTATTGCACAAATCACTGTTGTCTTCCTGAACAGCTCATTAAAGTCATTAGCAGGCTCCCGGACAATTTTCAGCCTCCTCAAGAGTAGCTGGTAAGGCAGCAACACTTTAAGAGTTAAACTGCAATGACCTGGAACAACACAGATCCAAAAAACCAGGAATTCGATACAGTTCAACATCTTCAGTGTACTTTGTTATTTACCATGCACAGCCTGTGCCAGCTGTAGCTGACCTTCCGTCTCAAGCTGGGAAGAAAGGACTGTATTTTGGACTTATTGGAACTTTTGTTTCAATATATCCCCATAGCAGCAACCTTCCACCTCCTCCCATGGCCACACCGTGTCAAACTGCTCATGCAGGCAGCACTTCACTGGAGTCACCACTGCAAAACCAGGACAAGCAGTTCCTTCGGTGGGGAAACTGGGGAGATTTCCTTTACTAGGTCGGAAGGAGCAGCCCTCAAATAGTCCGTCCCTAGGTGTATGGAAGTTTCAGCATACTTTGGATATTCCCGTCCAGCCATTATCTGGGGAGATACACTTAACAGAGCTGTTAGTTTTTCACTTGATTCTTATTACTGAACATTTGTGGCTGCGTACAGGGAGTAGGGCCCTGGAGAAATGGGGTCGTGGGAGAAGATAGTGTGCAGCTCTTCCCTGCCTCCTCTGTGTATTCAAAATCTGTGAAACCAAAAAAAGCTTCCAGCTTCTTTTTTTCTGGCAGATGAAGTGTTCCACAAACCCCAGGGAAGGCACAGCCACTCAGAGAAATTACCCCACAGGGCAGGTGCGCAGTTACCTGCTGTGCCTCACTCCAGAGCACGGGTTGCAAAACACGGGTGGGATCAGAGGCACTACTGTTTCCAGCTGCTCTTGTGTTATGCGAAAATGTTATTGCTTTGAAAAATGTTATTGTTTCTAAATGAGCCGGGGTTTTTTTCCCAGGTTCAGCCCACACTGTTGCTGAAGGGAGCACTGCCACGTCCCCCCCTGCTCCTTCCAGATGACGGCACCGACCCACGGGTGGTCCCCGCGCAGGGGCACGGCCGCTGGCCAGTCTCCGTCCGATCCCAGGCTCTCTGCAGCTCCCTGCAGGCAGCGGGGCCCCGGGGGTGGGCCTGTTGACCTTCACATCCCCCACGCACCGAAATTCTGCTGAGCCTAGCGATTTCACAAATCTGCCTGAATTTTAGCCGGGTTTTGCTGACTTTCCCTATCCCGCTGCAGGCGTGGGCGGGCGCTGGGTGAGTGACACGCCGGGACACCACTCCGCGGGGTGCCCATCCTGCGGGACACGCGGGAGCAGGGCCGGCCGGGCAGGACCCCGCGGCGCGCTGACTGCGGCGGCAAAGGCCGGGGCACAGGGGACGGGTTCCTGCCCGGGGTGGCTCCACGGGAGGCCAAAGCGCAGCGCGGGCCGTTGCTCCGGGGAGCTCCGGAGCAGCCGGCGCGGGGCCCGGAGCGAGCGGCCGCAGCTCGGGAGGGCCGGCCCGGCGGAAGGCGGCCCTCAGCCCCGGGGACAGACATCTGCCTTCGCCCCGCCCACAGGCCGCCCTCCCGCCCTCCTATTGGTCGCTGCTCCCGCAGGAGGCGTGGCGGAAGGGCGCGTCACAGGAGCGGCGCCCGCTGATTGG
>VXAD01007338.1:0-28895 GCA_013399195.1 Dicrurus megarhynchus
CCTGGTCCCACTGCCCTTTCTAACCCTCCTGGGAGCAGTAGGAGAGTGTATTACACGGGGTGGAGGAGCTGAGGTTCTGCGATGGAAGTGTCTGTGCCTGCTTTGTGAGGACAGTGTGAGCTCCACGTCCCTGCTGTGCTGAGGATCCAGAGCTGGACACGGCACTGCAGAGCTGCCCCTAGGGCTGGGCACAGGGGCAGGATCCCTCCCTGACCTGCTGGGAATGCTCCTCCCCATGCACGCAGGATCTCAGCGGCCTCTTTGGCCCTAGGACAAACGGCTTTTCAGGGGCAGCTCGCTGTCCCCTAGGGTCCCCCGGCCCCCCTCTGCAGAGCTGCTTTTGTCCCTTTCTTTTAGTCCCCACACTGTATTTGCCAGCTCAGCCCCGGTGCACCAGGTCACCCCCGCCGTTCCTTGCGCTGTACCGCGCATGCGCGGGAAGAGGTGGGACGGCCACGGTGCCCTTTGCGCATGCGGTTTCGTCCCTGGAGCTGCGCATGCGCAGTATACGACCTGACGCAAGGCCGCTGCAATCGCCCTGCGCTTTATCCTGTCCGACCTTGAGTACGCGGCCGCTGCAGGACCCGGGCTGTCCCATCTCCGCCGGTGTGCGCCGCGCCGTTTCGGCAGCCGTGTTCCGCCCCGGTGCGCGCCTGCCGGCGCAGCGAGCTCTGTATCGCTTTCGGGAACGTAGCGCGCAGCTTCTCCATCGGTGCCGGTGTCCGAGCGGCGCGCTGAAAGCGAGCGGCGGGTTCAGGCTCTTGTCTGGTCAGCCAGCGGCGGGGGTCCTTCAGCGCGTCTCGGCCCCNAGGCCTGGAGGGTTCCGGTGCAGAGAGACGGGGGGGCGCATTGCGGGGCTGTGGGAGCGGCGAAAGGCGCTGCCAGCGGGGGCGCCGCGTCCCCTCAGTGCTCAGATTTTGTTAAGAGAAGGTTGATGTGGGTGCGGGGCGAAGTTGTCCTGGGAAGTGTAGAGGAGCCAGTTTGACGTCTTTGGGTCTGCTTTGTTTTAAAGAGATTTGTGGTAAGGTTGCTCGATTCCTCACCGTCTGTGTGACGGTGGCAGGGGAAATCGGGCTGGGGAGGGCACGTGGAGGCGATTTAGGGACGGGCAGGGACCGCAAATCCCCCAGCGCTGTGCTGGCCCTGGTGGCTCTGCTCGGACCGGCTCCTCGTACCCTGAGCCACCCATGCACTGTGCCTGAATCTTACGTCTTTAAATATCAGCAAAATAGTCATGTTTTGGTCCCGTTCGTTTTAAGGTATCTTGTTAGAAGCTTGTTCTTAGTCAGAAAAAGGCATAACGCTTCCGCAGCTCTCCAGGATGCTGCTTTGTGCGTGCAGAGGGGTGGCCAGGCGCGTAGCTGGAGTTGTGCAGCAAAATCTCAGCTACGGGTTCCTCAGGGGATGCAATAGGGCATTTGTTGCTGACCAGGCACAAAGCTGTGAGAAATGGGGTTAATGTTTTTCTGCTGCTGCTCGTGGAACGCTGAAGGTTCAGTGTTGACTTACTGAAGTCTCTTTTGCCTGGTAACATGCTCGTAGATTATTCTGTATGAGGGAAATACCTTGGTTCTGGTCATAGAAATCGGGGTTATGGCAGATTAATTAGTGCAGTAATTAGGGGAGGGGGGTTATGTCAGTCTGAATCTTTCAGAAATTCTTCATTAGCTTGCACTTAAATGTTAAGTTTTTAAAGGGGAAACATTGTAGTAGGACAGTGTGACTTCACATGCTGTCTGTTTCTGAAAGTCTTGGTTTGAAGACCTCTCGATGTTTTAAACTAAATTCTCATTCGAATGTTTATGTTTTACAGACATTTTGGAATGGCCTCAGCCAAAATGTTCTCAGAGCAGCATCCAGCAGGAGATATGCGTAAGTGTTCCTCAGGGTAGTCATGTTCGGCTGGTTGGTGTTTACATTTACTCTTCTTCTGATACCACAACTGATTATTGGAGCCAGGGATTGAGCAACAGAGCCAAACGAGCGGAATAAAACTGAATAAAACTCTGCATCTACCTTTTTTAAGGCTGTTTCTTTATCTCTTGTTTCTCCTCAGGGGAGCTCTGAGAATTGCTCTTCCCTGCTGCTCCCATCACCAGCAGTGCCCACAAAATGTGGATTGCTGAGATTTGTTTAATTAAAGCCAACCAAACAAAAAGTAATCCCAGCATTGATGGAACAAATTGTTTTACACTGACATGAAATGAGTGATGCCTGGATCCATTCCACTGCAGATAAACATGCATTTGAATCACTAATTTTCCTTTTTGCAGGATAATGGGAGAAGGGAGCAGTTGGTTGTGTGACTTACTCAGATGTTTGTGGCTGGTGCTGATTCAGGCCATGGACTGGGGCATCTGTTTGTGTTAGGAAAGCTGGGTCTGTGTGGTACAGAGAACCTGTCTGGTTCCAAGATCAGTGCTTTGTTATTGGAACTGGAGTTAGAGCCCCTGGCAGCTTGGGGTCAGTGACAGAAGGTGACATTCCTGGTGATGAACACAGTCCTGCTCTGTTTGCAGGGTGCATTCTCTATCCCAGAATGTGGCTTTGTTTCTAAGCAAAGCTGTGGTTCAGGGATTCTCTGAGCCTCAGAAGGGGTAATACACTCTTCCTGGAGAGGAGGTTCAGCTTTGTCTTGTGTGAGAGTCACTCCCATTTTTCAGGATTAAATTCACTTGTTGCTCCTGAGGATCAGAAAGGTGGTTTGCTTTGGCTCTGGCCCAGAGCACCCTGCATGGGCCAAATGATTTATCGTTGTGGTTTCTTCTCCCCATGCTAAGCAATGATAAATAAACAATTACAATTTATTAGTGTTTTAACTCCAGGTGAATGTTTTCAAACAAGTTTGAACACCAAAATTATGCAGAGAAGCTGTGGCTGCTCCATTCCTGGAAGTGTTCAAGATGGGTTGATGGGGCTTGGAGCAGCCTGGGATAGTGGAAGGTGTCCCCCCCATGGCAGGGGTGGGACTGGATGGGCTTTAAGGTCCCTTCCCACCCAAACTGTTCTGGGATTCTGTGATCAAATGTAACCCAAAACATGTCCTGTCTGTAGGGACAGAGTTAGTTATGACTTTGTTTTATATTAAAATCATAAGGACTGTTGAGAAAACATAAATATATGTATGCAGTAAAGATATCCTGGAGAAGAATAATATTTCATATGTTTATTTTAACAAGCAAGGGTTTACCTATAAGCGATCTGGTTCAGAACAGAGGCACAAGCTTAAACTGCAGGGTAAGAATCAGAGAACACCTCAGGTTAGGATACAGCATGGATTTACTTCAACACTGAGTGAAAAATTACTTTGTCCTGTCTTCAGGACTGAACATTTTTTTGCTATGTAATTATTTTCCTTCAATGGTGATTTTATCTTTTCCTGATGCTCTCTCCAGCTCAGAAGCAATTAAAGGTGCCGTTATTGGGATTGACCTGGGTACAACCAACTCCTGCGTGGCCGTTATGGAAGGGAAGCAAGCGAAAGTGAGTAAAACAGGAGTGTTCCAAGTGGAGTGTCCCCAGCGGCGTCCCCGAGGTGAGTGTGTTGATGGCACACTTCGTTTGTCCCGCAGGTGCTGGAGAACTCGGAGGGTGCCCGGACCACGCCGTCGGTGGTGGCGTTCACGGCCGAGGGCGAGCGCCTGGTGGGGATGCCAGCCAAGCGCCAGGCGGTCACCAACCCCCACAACACCTTCTACGCCACCAAGCGCCTCATCGGGCGTCGCTTCGACGACTCGGAAGTGAAGAAGGACATGTGAGTGAGGGGACGGTGCCACTGCCAGCACCAGGGCAGCAAACACCGTGGGGGTAGCACAACCTGGTCTGTTTTAAAACACCACCCTGCTCTGGGGGAAGCTCTTCTGCCCTCAGCTCTCGAGGCTGCGGTGCTTCTGTCTGAGGGCCAGGCTGTGTTCAGCTGCATTCATTGCTGATCACATTAAGGTTTTCAGAGAAGAAGAAAAAAGGCTTGCTGGTGCTTGCAGTACAGACTTCTCTAATTCTTAAAGGTGTTTGCAAACAAAGCTGTGTGATCATACCTCAGGCTTGTGATTAAATGATGTGTCTGATTAAAGCAGCAGAGAACAATGCAGTGTGTAAGCTATCTGCAGGGCTGGTGCATAGGCATGAGTCCTGTCTGTGCATCTGCATGTGCATTTGATGACTTAATTCTCTTTTTTTGAGACCTTAAATAGGGTGTAATACATATTTTTCTGACTCATCTCAAACACAGAGTTGGTATATGTATGTTACTTGTATTGTGTAAGTGTTGGCAACAGCAGGTTCTGTAATTGGTACATCTGGTGCTGCTGCTGGCAAGTTCAATATTCTTTGTTTAGAACTTACACATGTTCATCTGCTGATACTGATGACTGTAAGGGGTTTGTGCTGCTCCAGAAACTGAGTGGAATTCTTGTGGTTTTCAGTAAGAACGTCCCATTTAAGATCGTCCGTGCCTCCAATGGGGACGCCTGGGTGGAGGCTCATGGGAAGCTCTATTCTCCCAGCCAGATCGGTGCCTTTGTCCTCATGAAGATGAAGGAAACTGCAGGTTGGTACAGCTGCTCTTTGCTGTCTCTGTGCTTTGTACATGGAAGTGCTGCAGCCATAAAGGTGCTTTCTTGGTGCCAAACCCTTGTGTGGAGCAGGGCTGTGGAGGGGGGAAGGGAACAGGGCAGGTTCCTAGGAAGCCCCAAGGAAGATCAGTGCCTGCCTCAGTCTTCGATCTTTGGCAAAATACCAGTGCTTTACTTAAAAGATACTTGTACCAGGATTGGTTGCTGATTGAGTTGATTCTGATTTTAACTGAATTCACACTCGCTCAGAAGGGGGAGCTCTGTTTCCTAGGAAGCTGCAGTCCTTGTGCCTCGCTGGCTGCAGCCGAGCACAGGCCAGGGCAGCTAGGCTTGGAGTGGCTTTGTGGCTTTGTTCCTACTCATCTGCTGGATATGTGGCACGTAGGGAGAGAGGGAGTGTTCAAAGGACCCCATTGTTGGGCTCTAATAGCTAATTAGCCAGTGGTGACTTTAAATCTTCACTAGGGAAAAATACCCATTGGCCTGGAGAAATGTTCCTCTCTTTCTCAATTCCTAAAGTGGTTTTTGGGGAAATGGAGTGTGGTAACAGAGGGGGAACAGTCAGTAGTGCCTTCTGCAGCCTCATTTGTTAAACACTGTGTGTCCAGTGAGTGTCAGGAGGGCAGGACTGAAGCTTCATCCAAAGGTTATTGTATTTTCTGTATTAGGTCCTGGGCACTTGCTAAAGCTCCACCCAGTAGTAAAATGCAAGTATGTGGTGTGTGAGCATCTAGAGATGATAGGTCCAACTTAGTTTGAGGGCGATGTTCCTGTGCCTTAAGCAGGGATCTGCTTCCTGCAGGTGTGTTGGCTTTTGGCCTGGGTGCTGCATGACTTCAGCTGTGGTTTTGCAAGCAGCAGAGAGCAGTGCAGTGTGTAAGCTCTGTGCTGGTGCTTAGGCATGAGTCCTATCTGTCAGTCCTGTCTGTGCATCCTCACTGCATCGTGCACATTTGTATTTTTTAGCAGGTCTCAGTGTGCATTTGATGACTTCCCTTCTTTTGAGACCTTAAAATAGGGTGTAATGCATCTTTTTCTGACTTGCTGTCTCAAACACTTATAAAGTTGGTGTATGTACATTATTTATACTGTGTGTTACCAACAGCAGGTTCTATAAATGGGATGAAAATTAGTAACTTCTAAGTGCATCACATGCAAAAAAATGAAGAACAAATGAGCTTCAGTCTCACACTCTAGAAAGACAAGTTCTCAGATAAATTCACACTAGTGGCATCCAGTCACTGATGGAATTGCAGAGGTGCATTGCTGTGCTGTCAGAAGTTACAGACTATTCCATGTTTTGTGGAAGGACTGGAATTCTGCACCGCTTCCTCTGCATCCTCCTCAGAAACAGCAACCCTGACTTTTGTTACTTCAGAAAAATAATTTCAGACTAGGTACTAATGGAGAGAGACTATTTACAAAAGCGTGTAATGGCAGGACAGGGGTGACTAGATTCAATCTAAAAGAGCGGGATTAGATTAGACAGTAGGAGGAAGATCTTCCTGTGAGGGTGGGCAGGCCCTGGATCCCTGGCAGTGTCCAAGGCCAGGTTGGACGGAGCTTGGAGCCACCTGGGACAGTGGGAGGTGTCCCTGCCCATGGCCAGGGAGTGGAATGGGATGAATTCTAGGGTCCCTTCCCACCATTCTATGGTTCTGTGAATGATAACTTGGTGTTCTTACAAGGATAACTTTCTGTTTTGTCTTCTTCCAGAAAACTACCTGGGACATGCAGCAAAGAACGCCGTGATCACAGTCCCTGCTTACTTCAACGATTCTCAGAGACAGGTACTCATCAAGCTGGGAGATTTTGGGGCTTATAAATTGCATTCAGTTTCTCTCAGCAGTCAGCATTCTCCTCTTTCCTCCTCAGGCTACCAAAGACGCTGGGCAGATCGCTGGCTTGAATGTCCTGAGAGTGATTAATGAACCAACAGCAGCTGCACTTGCCTATGGGCTGGACAAGTCTGAAGACAAAGTGTAAGTGCCTGTGCATAACACCAGCTCTCTGAGACAGACCTGCTGGGATTTGCCTCTTCTGCTTACTGGGCTTCAGAGCTCTGCTTGGAGTTCTGCCAAGGTGGACTCAGAGCTGTGAGTGAGAGCTCTGTAATGTCACCTCTGTTCTATGCCAACCAGCCTTGTTAGAGACAGAGCTCATAACTTGCAGCTACAACTTAATTATCAAACCTGAGTGTCAATTTAATTACCTTTCTCACTGGTGGCAGTGGTGGGTGTAGCTAAGGACAGCTGAGTGACAGGCTGTCACCAGAGGTGCTGATGGGCAGCACAGGAGCTGTGCTGAGCTGTGCCAGCTGTCCATGGCTTGCAGCTTCCCTGCCTGCATTCAGCCTTCTGTCACTGTCAGAGGTGGTTACAGAAGTGCAGGCTTTTTGTTAGACATTCTGTATGTCTGAGGTAGATGATAATGCTGGGAAAACCTCACATTTTGAAAAAAACCCGTAATAGTTTTGGTGTCCCTGCTCTTGTCATTGGATGTCAGAGTTGTTTTGAAGAGGCAGGAACTGCCCTCTCTGAAATAATGGGCAAGGGTAGGCTTTGTGCAGCACATCTAACAGGGACTCCCACATGGACTCTGGGTGCTCAAGGGGTATGGACACTTTGAGATTGTTCACTGCTGTCTTTAGAGAGGCTTTTAACTTCTGTGGGCAGCAGTGTGAGTTCTGCACATCATCTCTTGAGGAGAGGGAGTTCTGAGCCACTCAGCTTTGTCTAGAAAGTAATGTTATCCTGCCTCTCTCCCCGCAGCATTGCAGTCTACGACCTGGGTGGTGGCACTTTTGATATCTCTGTGTTGGAAATCCAGAAGGGAGTCTTTGAGGTGAAGTCCACCAATGGTGACACTTTCTTGGGTGGAGAAGATTTTGACCAGGCTTTGCTACAGTATATTGTGAAAGAGTTCAAGAGAGAGGTAAGGTGTCTTTTGAGAACACAGTCCTATGTTATACTGCTTTTCAACCTCACTTCTGTAGAAGAATGGGAATTCTCTTAAATTACTAGGACTTGATCTGTCACCTCTGGCACAGTTGGAATTTAAGAGGATTAGACAGACACTCTTTAGCCTGGCTTCTACTTCTTACACTCGTTTTCTTGAAGTGGAATATCCCTCTCCTGAAAGACATAGAATAGCAGAACTTGTGTGTTTTTTCTCTCTCATGTAGCAGGACTAACCTATACACAGTCTGCTTACTTTTAAAAATAAACACCTGTGGTCCAATTGAATGTGACAGGACAGATGCAACCAAGGGTTGCTGCGAGGAAACTGCAATGTAATTCCAACTCCTTTGCTAATTCAGTCCTGTCTTTTCATTCTGTGGTGCAGCAGCCTTTCCAAGCTTTACTCTGTAACTCACTGGATGATCACTTGCAGAGCAGAGAGGGCTGGCAGATTGGAAATGCTCCCTACCTCTGCCATCGGGGAGAGAGCAGCACAGTGCACGTAGCAGTCTGCTCTAGAAAGAGCTTTACAGTCAAGAGCTCTCAGAAGGTGAACTGCAGTGAAGTGACTCCTGAGCAGGTGCTGAGAGTCTGTTAACCCTGTTTTTGTCACTTAGACGGGTGTTGACCTGACTAAAGACAACATGGCCCTTCAGAGGGTGAGAGAAGCATCAGAGAAAGCCAAGTGTGAGCTTTCGTCATCTGTGCAGGTATGTGCCTGGATCCAAAGCATCCGCTACAACCCTGGGAGACACTGAGTTCTGCACTGGCTTTGTTTACAAAGCCCTTGACATTGTTTTTTCTCCTGTGTGACCCAATGGCATCAGTGGCACAGCAAATCACTCAACAGGGTGGGCTCTCCGAGCCCAGGGAGCTGGTGGAAGCTGAGTTGTTGAATGCTGGGTTTTTGCCCTTTTTCTGGCACCTTATCTTCTGATCTTGCAGGGAATGTGACCTTGTTCCCAACCTGTTCTATACTTTAGAAGTGTGATGGGCATCAGGGAATTCAGCTGCAGCCAGTGCTGCTGGATTACTGGAACCACTTACAGCTCTGTGCAAGCAGTTCCAAAACCTTGGTGCTACTCGTTCCACTGAAACAGCTAATTTGTGTAGTAATTCCTATAAAGAATCTTGACTTACTTGCCTATAGATGAGTTGTCTGGACGATGGGCAACAGACACCCTCCTTCCTTTTTTCCATCAGCTTTGTATATTAATGCAGTCAAGCGTGTCTTTTATTCATTACTGAATAAGGAACTGGAGAAGCAGCAAGTTGGGAGTGTAATAGTCCTGGCTAAGTGAAATTAAGGTCAATTATATAGTAATTGAAATGGGGACTCTGCCAAGTTCTAGGTTCTGAATAAGCATCTTTAATTTTATCTGATGGTGGTCTTTTTGCTGGCCAGTGGAGAGCTCATAGCAAGGAGTTGAGGGCAGTCACAATGGCTGCATAGTTCTGCCAGAGACATAGCAAGCTCTGTTTTATGAGCTCAAGAGCTGGCAAATGCAGTTTGTTCATACCAGGAAAGACTGAATTCCTTAACTCTTTAGCAGTGACAGGAAAGCAACTTGCTTTTGGCCCCATTTTCCCCTAATACTTTTGACCATGCTGTTTATAAAGTGAGTGCACACCTCTAGTCAGCAGCATGGCTTTAATTCATGTGTAAACTTAATCTCTGGATCTTAAAGCATTAATGTTTTAATTGCTTTGGATTGTAGTGTCTTTTGATGTCAGAATGACTCAGCACTCGAATCAGATGATTTTAGTTATAAGATCTGCTTTAAAAATCCAGCATGTGACAAACAGCCATAAGAAGTGGGGATGCTCTAATTAACTTTGTGTTAAATGGTAGCAGACTGGCTGTTGAACATGACCTGTTGGCATTTAGAAAATAGCTCCTCTTCAAGGAGCTTACCTGGTGTGGAATGTCAATTGGCAGAATCTTTGGAACTCTGAGGATGGGCTTTCTTCTGGGTTGTGCTGAGGGAAGAGGATTAAGGTGGTCACTTACAGTGTTTCTGCTCTTACCTCCTGGCTATGACAAATTGGTTTTCTCAACAATGAAAGACCTTGTAGTAACAAAGTATTAAAATTCAGGTTTAACAGTTGTAACCATGAGGTGTGGAACAAAGTAATTGTCTTTTCTCTGAAATGTCAAACATAAAAGTGTGCCTGCTGCCACTTAAACTGGGCTGGAGGGTGAACAGCCACGCAGATGCTTCAGTATAGGCCAAGCAGAACCTGTAAGCTGATGTAAAGCCCATTTCTGGTTTTCACTGTGGGCCTGTTTCCGTGCCACAGACTGACATCAACCTGCCCTACCTGACCATGGATGCCTCCGGACCAAAGCACTTGAACATGAAGCTGAGTCGGGCGCAGTTCGAGGGCATCGTGGCTGACCTGATCAAGAGGACAGTGGCCCCCTGCCAGAAAGCCATGCAGGATGCTGAAGTCAGCAAGAGTGACATTGGGGAAGTCATCCTCGTTGGTGGCATGACCAGAATGCCAAAGGTATGAGCTCAGTGCCCGTTCCAGGCAGGGCTGGCACAGCTGCCCTGTGCTTGCTGTCTGGGGGATCAGAACAGAAGAGCTGGGAGCGCTCAGAGCAGACTCAGTGCTGAGGATCCCATAGGAGCACTGCCCAGGGCCTCTTGTTCCCTTTTCTTGACTCAGCTGGGGGCTGGAGCTGAGTTGCACTTTACGGAGTCAAGTGGGTGATGCTGGGACTTGAAAGTCCAGCTGCAGCCTGACATTCTGGTGTGCACTGGACACAAGCAGCATTGTTGAGAAGTACAGGGCATTTCCTCTTGTGGTGGACTCAGTGTGTGGTAAAGGTGCATTTCAATGACAGCCATTCCTCAGTGATCTGTGCCTTTTGAGGGATTTCCAGCACTTAGCACTGTGAAGAACTTGCACGAGCAGAAGCGCTCTGATACCTGCTGGTTGTGTGTATTCAGAGGTGCTCTGTATTCAGAGCTACCTGTTGGAGGCTGCTGTTGGCAGGCCCGTTTACCTGGCTCTTCCAGACATTCCTTATCTAAAGCCTGGCCCTTACATTCTGTGGAGATAAGCAGCAATAGGTAGCTTTAAAGCCTGCTGTGCTGACATGCACAGTCTTGCCGATAAGCTGCTGTCTGCAGGTGATTTACTGCTCCTGTTCCAGCCATGCTTGCTGCTGCTCCCCTATCCCAGAGCTGAACATGGATGTACACTGCTCTCTCCAAGGGTACAGCCTGTCCTTTCCTGCAGAGAGCACCAAAATGTCACTCCAGAGGGATCAGTCAGGTTTGGACTACTTGTTGCTTTGGGATTTGCAGGTCCTCTCTGTGACAGGAGGTGTGTACATGGTCCTGCTTGGGGTTTATTTGGGGTGCGGTGGGAGGGTTTTTCCTCCCTGTATCAATGAGCCTGGTGGGTAGAGGTGATACTGGTGTGAGCAGAAGGTTACCCAGGCAGGGGAGCCAGAGCAGCAAGGTAAACAGAAGTTCCTGCTCCGGCCAGAGCTCAAGTGGAGTGACTCTGCTATACATTCCCAAAGTCCTTGTTGTTCCAGCTGGATAAAGGAAAAATGGTGTGATTACCTACGTATAAAGTGGTGACAAACACAAAACCTTTTCCTGAAACATTATGTATCCTTTAGGGGTGGAAGATAGGACTTAAATATTGATTTTTATTTTTCCTTCTTCCCCTCGTAACCCCCAGCATGTGTGGCTCTGAGCTGACACAATGCTTTCCTGAGTTACAGCTCTGCCTCTGAAATTAGTGCCAGTGTGTTGGACACAGCCCAAACCTTCTCTTGGGTACCTTGTTCTGCTCTCTTCCTCCTGCTAGGAGGGAATGTGGCTTCTCTGGAGCACTCCCATGGCCAGCACTGCAGGAGATGGCCCGTGGGTGGTTGCAAGTTTTGTTTTGTACTGTAAAATACACTTCCAGAGGGAAAGACTTGCATTTAATTACATACTCGCACATAGAGTCCTCTTCTGTAGTGAGCACCATGGGCAGCTGTCTCCTGGCTGCGGTGCACAGTTGGGTGTTCGCTTCCAGCAATTTTCTGGGTACATCCCACTCACCTGTGCTGGGGTGCCCAACACCTGTACTCAGAGAGGAGCATCACCCACAGCCTTCCCGAGGAGGGCAGTTCTGAGCTGTGCTCTGGGACAGACCCTCGGTGCATTCCTGTCTGGGTGCTTCAGCAGGAAATCTGTTGGGATCATGAGCACGGTCCTTGGGAATGGGCCGAGCTGACAGCAGAGCTCAGAGTGCTGACACAGCACATCTGCTCTGCTGGAACAGCCCACAAAATAAAGAGTTGGAAAATACTGTTCTTCATACAATTCCCTTTTTTTCCCCCTTCACTGCACACAAACACCATGAACTGTGCTGCTGGATTTTTTACCTTGCCTGTGCTCTGCCTCCACATCTGTGCTGTCCTTGGCAGCTGTGTCCTGCTCTGTGTTGGCTTGCACGGTTCCCAGGGAGCAGTCCTTGACTCCTAGATAAGCCTGGAATGATCCCCTCGGAATGTGGCTGGGCTGTGTGGAGGCACTGGTGGAGGCTGCCTTGCTGGCAGACAGAGCCTCTGCAGAAGGGGCTGTCTGGGCTGGAGTGAGGGCAGTCAGTGCTGTGCAGGAGGATGGGCGCTGAGGCAGAGGCGCAGACCTGAGGCTCAGGGTTTCCTTCATGCCACGGGCTTCCATGGCAGCAGCAGCATAAGGACACAGAGCTGGGCTGAGGCTGCTCTGGCCATGGTGGTTCCCCCACGGATGAGTTGTGCTGTGTCTCCATTCAGGTGCAGCAGACTGTGCAGGAATTGTTTGGCCGTGCTCCGAGCAAAGCAGTCAACCCTGACGAGGCCGTGGCTATTGGAGCAGCTATCCAGGGTGGGGTGTTGGCTGGTGATGTAACAGATGTGCTGCTGCTGGATGTAACTCCCCTCTCCCTGGGCATCGAGACCCTGGGGGGTGTCTTCACAAAGCTCATCAACAGGAATACCACCATCCCCACCAAGAAGAGCCAGGTAAGAGCTGACTCTGGTTGGGTGGGACTTTGCTGGTGCTCTCAGACAGCTCAGGAAAGGCCACCCAAAGCATCCCAAGTAGATGGCAAGAGAAGCAGTGGAGAAATCGGGTTTGATGTCAGCCACTGAGTATCTCTGATTATTGGTGTGCCTAAGAGGGGAGGGCAGTTTAGTTAATGGGTGCCAAGCTATCCCAGGATGTTCGTGGCCTGGTCAGGGTTGTTGCAGTGTGTGTGCCATGATGTCAGCTGTCAGCACATCATTCTGAAGAAGAATTGTGTGGAGACCTTCCGAGTTCTGAGCACCACGCCCATGGGAGAGCGCCTTGCTTGGCTCTGTGCCTCGGAAGGGGTTATCTTTTCTCTGCATTGTAATGTCCTGGTAACTTGGGTGTGATCCTTTCCTTCCCTTGGCCTTGTCTGGGCCTGCTGCCGTGTGCTCTCACTGATAACACCTGAGCTGCCTGGGGCGTGGGCTGGAGCCTGCTGCTTCAGGGGGAGATGTTCTCGGGGTGTGGTGGCCGCCCTGGAACCTGCTGCTGCCATGGATGGGCAGTTTTTGTGTCCCTGGGTGCCTATAGGACAAGGTAATGGTGAGCTTGGCTCTTGCTAGCCTTGATGCCTTGGAGTTTTGTCAGAGGAACATGAGAACAACAAGCATTTCATTATTTTTCCCTTCTAAGTAGCTTCCTTTTATTCCTTGTTCAGTCAGCTTGTGACTGCAGATGTTTGTGTGTTCCAGTTAGCTGTACAGTAACTTCCTATTCCTTTTCCATAGGTGTTTTCTACAGCTGCTGATGGGCAAACACAAGTGGAGATCAAAGTGTGCCAGGGAGAGAGAGAGATGGCCAGTGACAACAAACTGCTTGGCCAGTTCACGTTGGTGCGTTGCCTTCTCTATTCATGACCTTAGACTTGACCTTCTTGGAGACATTCAGAGCCTTCTCCATTTCAGCTGCCCCCTGAAGGCAGTGTTGAGGCAGAGTCATCTTACAGAAGACATTTGACCCTGTTTTTAGTACAAAAGCAGCCTCCAGAGGCACAGCCTGGCCCTGGGGCAGCCTTTCTGTGGCAGGGGACCAACTGGCATTGAAGATGGAGCTCAGAGTTTCTGAGCAGTCTCATGTGGCACTGGGGCTGCTGCAGCTTTAGGGCCTGGTCACCAAGAAGGGCTCTCTGGGTATAAAAAAGCCTGTGCAGTACCAGTACCAGCAGATAACCTGAATGCTGGGCTTTCCTCTGGTGTAGCAAAGATGGGACCTGGGGCAGGCTCCAGGATACCTGCGGTCCCTAGGGGAACCCAAAGCCTAGTGACTCCCTGGGAGTGGTGTCAGAGTGAGCCAAGGTACCCCAGGGTGTTTGTGGCCTGGTTGGGATTGCAGCCTGTGTGCCATGATGTTAAACTGTCAACACATCATTCTGAAGAATTGTGTGGAGACTTTGTGAACTGAGCACCAAGCCCTCCTCCCTGGGGAACAGGTATGCTTCAGGATTGCTGGGAGCAGAGGGGGGCTGCCCAACCAGCTCCCTGAGCAGAATGGGTTTGGTCAGTGCTGGCAAAGATTGGCACTGTTAAACTGTTCAGGTTTGTCCAAACTTCCTAGGAAGAGCCCTGCAGAAAGGAAGGGCTTTGCCTTTCTTTTGTACTTTTGGAGGAAGCTGTGCTGCTTCTCACTGTCTTAAAATGCTTCCTCAGAGGTTGCCAGTGAAGTCTGTGTCCAGAACTGAGGAAACAGAGCATCCTGCCACAGCTATGGAAAAGGGGCTTGTGTAGCAATAAAACAGAACCTGTACCACCTTGGAACCAAACCTGGGGGTTCTCTCCTGTGGTTTCTGTGCACTTGTCCAGGGCAGAAACCTGTATCACGTTAAATCTGTCAGGTTTAATGTCATGCACAAATGGTGCCAACAGGTACTTGGAGGACTCAGCTCCCAGGGTTGGTTAGTGGTGCATTCAGTATTAGATCCCCAGGGTGATGTGCCCAGCCCTCGTCCTCTGAGTTCTGTCCCTGTGGGAGCTGATGGCTACCCCCTGTCGTTCCTCAGGTGGGGATCCCTCCGGCGCCGCGGGGAGTGCCCCAGATCGAGGTCACCTTCGACATCGACGCCAACGGCATCGTGCACGTGTCAGCCAAAGACAAGGGCACCGGGCGGGAGCAGCAGAGTGAGTGCTCTGGGCCTGCCGGGGACAGGGAGGGGAGCAGGGAGTGCTGGGGGTGACACCGAGTGACTCCAGGGGGAATGGAGTGCTGCCTGGATGGCATCCCGCAGTCTGGGGTGGGGATGGAGCCTGTGGCTCGATGCTTGGGTCACCCTTACTCTTCAGTCTGTTGCCAGTGCAGCACAGATGCATTGAGCTCAAGTGTCTGCCCTGGAAAGGAGGGCAAAATGAGGTGGGCAAAGGGAGAAGTGAGAGCTGAGCTGTGGATTTGTCCTAAGGCAGTAAAGCTTCTGTAAGCTCACAGCCTCTGCCTTCTCCAGTGACCTCCTGACAGAGGCTGCTGCCAGTGGATGCTCTCCTTGCATGTTAGGCAGAGATGAACACCTGCCTATGCCAAGTCAAGGCAGCCCTCAGTGGCAGGGTTTCACCACATTCCAAGTGCTTTTGCCCTGTGTGACAGTCCTGCCTTGGTCTTGCCATCTGGAATAATTGCAGCAACATTTGAGCAGAGTGCAGCTGTTTTCTGGGTTTCCTGCATGGATCGGTGTTGGGCACACAGGTTGGCTCACTGAGGGTCACTGGTGGTGGTGGGCTGTGCTCCTGCTGCTTCACAGGGGTGTCGTGTGTCACCGAGGTGTTTGGGATAGTCACGTGTGCCCTGTGTTACTCTGAAGGGACAGAAATGGAGGTTTGGGAATGCAGCACCTTGTATGAGTTGTCCTTGAGCTGTGCTGCTGGGAGAGCTGTTCCTTTGGGAGCACACAGGGATTGCTGTTTGTGAGTCTGGCTGCACCAAGGTGCCAGCTTTTAAGGGAGAAGTCAAATCAGGACGATCTCTGACTCCAGGGTGTGCTGTGTACAGCTGAGCAGACCAGCCCTGTGCCAGGACCCTGTTTGTTTGTAATTACTCCATTATAAAGGTCTGGAGATTGGGATATTTTGAAGCAGCAGGTTTTCCCTGTAACCACCTTGTTCATTTCCATCCACTTAGGCTGGAAGTGCCTCCAGCTGGCAGGAGGCTCAGGGACTTCAAGCTGTCAGTGTGTTCCGCTCTGTGGCGCAGTGAAATGTTGGGCCCTGTGTGCTAGGGTAATTAATGACAAAGTCGATGGTTTCTAAAGCTCTGTGGTGGGTTCAGGAGATTAATTTGAAGCATTTACAGATTCCCCTGATAGAAAGTAGATCTCTCTTCTCCCTTATAACTGGAAGCCTCTATACAGCCCTTCAGCTGTTTCTTGGAGAGAACCCTTGAGCAGTGAAGTGCTCCAGTTAGCAGAAGTATTAACTATGCACAACTGGAAGGTGTGTACTGCTTTTCATCACACCGCTTGGCTTTTTGGCAGCAGTTTGGTACCAAACCCACCCTGCTTGTTACTTTGATTTCCTTGGAGATCTTGGATGTGTGGCAGCCTTCTACTGCTGAGTAAAAGGCTCCTGGTAACAGGCAACCAGAATTACTTGTAGCTGTCTACCTGTATGTAAATGTGATCCTAATTACAAAGCTGAATTGCTCACCCCACATCTGTATCCAAAGGACACCTCTCCATGTGTCTTTGTTCAGGGTTTTGTACCATTGACAGATATTCCACAGAAAACTTCCTTTAAATGGTGATTGTAGCATGCACTTTTATGGGCATTGTGATGTCCTGGACGTTGCTCCTATTGCAGTGAAATTACACTAATTCCTGCAGTAAAGCCCAAGTCTAGACTATGCCTTTTGTCACTAATAGAGGGAAAAAGACCAAGAAGGGGACCTGTAAGAGCCTGCCCATAGAATCGTGCTCCATTTCCTTATTAAGGGCAATGTGAGGAGCTGCGTGGGGAATGTTGTCTTACCCTGCCACCAGCCTGGGCTGCTTTCCAACAGGGAAAGGAATCTTTGGTGAAACCATTCCTTTTCTTTGGATTTTTTTGTTGGTTGGGTTTTTGCTGGAGGGTTGGTTTGTTTGAGGGATTTTATTTTTTATTTTTTTTTTTTTTTAGTTCTGTGGTTTTAATCTGGGATGCTCCTTTGATTTGAAGACTGTGGTGCACCCTCCCTTTCCAGGAGGATTAACTGAAGAGTGGCCAAAGTGACTTGCAGAGCAGCAGGCAGGAAGTGTCTGGCAGAGCTGGGGAGTTGTACATCCAAGAGATGAGGCTTTTACCTTGCCAGCAGCATCAGTGGCTCTTTGAAGAGTGTCTGTCTTTGTCCTGCCCACGGGGCCTCCCCAGGTGCAGAGCCTCTGAGCGAGGCTGCTGCTGTTAGGTTGGGGAACAATCCTCCTCTCAACGGTGAGAGCAGATCCTTTATTCTTGTTCTTCTCTGCTGCAGTTGTTATCCAGTCCTCTGGCGGCCTCAGCAAAGATGAAATTGAGAACATGGTGAAGAATGCAGAGAAATATGCAGAGGAGGACAGACGGAGAAAGGTAAAGGGGGATTACGGGGTCTTCCAGGGAGCAGAGGACCTGCTGCTTTCACCATTCTGTGCTTTTAGCTGTGCCCACCCCTGGGGCAGGGCGGGGGGGGCTCTGGGCTCTGCTCTGTGAGCTCTTACCCAAGTATCTGCTCCTTTCCTTACACTCCAGGGTTGTAGGAAGGCGTGTGCAGAGGCATTTGGGTCTTGGGGTTGGGTTGGGTACCTTGCCCTGTGTGACTGCACTTTACTGCTCCCTGAGGAATTCCTGGGACATGGAGGCAGCAGGGAGCAAACCCACCTGCCTGCTGCTCATGGCAAACAGCTTTGTAGCTCTGCTGAGGGTTTTTGTCATCACTGCTCTCCACTGTCCCCCTTGGCTGTGCATTTGCAGCCAGCCTGGGTGCTCACAGCCGTGCTCTGGTTAAATGGAGCAGTGTGTTAGTTAAGCTACTCTTTCTGACCTTATTCTAAAGCTTAATTTATAGAACCTGCCAGACAAAGCAGCACCTCAGCCTCTTCCTTCCTAAGTGGGAAGTTGCTTCCCACAGTGGGCCAGGTCTCAGTGTGGCACCTGGAATGCTGTGTCCATGTGAGCAGTGCTGGCCCTCGGTGCAGGTGAGGCCAGGAGTAGGTGATGGAAATCCGCACTGGCCTTGTCAGGGAAAGACTGACACCTGCCATGGGGGAGTGACTGAACCTGTGATACACACAGGATTAATGGTTGGAACTAATTGGTTTAATGAGGGTAGTACTAATAAATTATGCAACTAAATATAGAGCATTGATTTTTAAGCAGACACAGCACAGGCTGACTCTGGGATGTGGCAGCAGCATAAGTTCAGTGATTGCTGAAACTGGCACATGGAATCGATCCACTTTGTGTCCTTCAGTCTGTAGGAGCCTGTCTCAGGTGTCCAGACTGTGCTGTACATCTTGCCCCCAGTAGGGAAGGGATCAGAGGAGGACTGAAGGGGAGAAGGCATGGAATAAATTCCCAGGAAGCAGCACTGCCTTGCCTCAGAACCTCTAAAGCCACAAAGCAGTGGCTGATGGGCATTTGTAGGTTATCTGGAGAACCTTCAAAGACCTTGCCGTTGCCATGGAGTGTAGGGGGAGGTCTGGCATTTAAAGAAGCTGCACTGAAAACTGTCCTGCTGCCTTTGTATCTTAAATTGCTGGCTAAGTTCCTCTCTGTTGTAGTCCTGAAGTGGGACTCACCCCTGTCCAGTGAACCCTCAAAGGAAGGTTGATGAGGTTATTTTAACGAACACTTCTCTTGACTTGTATAACTGTAATTTTCAAAATTGCCTCATTAGAATTTTCTGATGCTGGTTTTACTGCCATGAAAGTATCAGGAATGCATAAACGGGAGCTTTTTTAATAAGGGAACATGAGTTCCACCCAGCATTTGAGTTGTCTCTAGTGCCCCTGGTGCTGAAGAAGCTTAAGGATATTCTCCAAAAGCTCTGGTGCTTTTCCAAGGAGCTGAGTGTGCTGTGCTGTCCCCAAGGTGTCTGTCCGTGCCCGTGTGCCAGCAGTGGTGCTGCATTGGTCACTTGCAGTTCAGGGGAGTGCATGTGAGTGTGACCACTCACGAGGGCTGGCTGGTACTGACTCCTCTCAGGGCCCTGTGGGGCCACAGTGCACCTAGAAATGGTTCACTTGCATTTCTTCTTGCCCTGCTGCCATGGAGAAAGGACCCTGGCTGGGAACTTGAGCAGAGCTTGGCAGTTTGGGGCATGAAATGTCACCACTTGTGTCACCAGTGGCAGCAGCCCTCACAAGCTGTCTTCCCCAGGAACGTGTGGAGGCCGTGAACATGGCCGAGGGCATCATCCACGACACGGAGTCCAAGATGGAAGAGTTCAAGGATCAGCTGCCAGCTGATGAGGTAGGTGGTTCCTGATCCTGGAGTGCTAAAGTTAAATCCCTTACGAAATCATTGCTCATGTCCCACTTAACTCCCAGCTGGCCCTGGCCGCTGGCGCCAGCTCTGGCCATGTTTCCATGCTGGGTGAAGGTGGCACAGCTCTGCACCTCTGGGTGTGACCCTCGATGAGAGGGGTGAGTGTAGCAGAGGGGAGGATGGACGGACATCCGTAGAGGAACGGGGTTTGGGTGATGGCAAATAACCCATTTCAAAGTGCAGGGTCGGTGTCACTGAGGATCTGAGCGCCTGGGAAGCTGCTGATGGGAGGTTTCTGCAAGAGCTGTGTCCTTGGCATGGCCTTGCAGTGCTGTGATAAGGGCTGTGCTGTGGCTGGCTCCTCAGAGGAGGGTTTGCTCAAGGCTGAAGATTGTGGACAGTGCCTGCCCGTGTTAGCACAGGGGCAGAGCTGCTGTGCTCTCCTGGCAGTGCATGCACAGCACCCAAGAACTTGGGGGCAATAAAAGTCAGTGTCCACTTAACTCCAGTTTTTCTCTCTTTGAAATGAAATGGATATTTAATATCCAGAAGTGCTTTTCACACCACTCTGAGGCAGTGCATTGTGAATTTCAAAAGCCAAGTTTAGAAGAGCATGCCCAATTACCAATTGAACAACTTTGGGAAGCAGAATAAGAGGGCTCCTGGGGGCTCTGAGGTGTCTGAGGGAACACGATTATGGTTTGTTGGTAGCAGCCTCTGGTCAGTTAAAGGCTGTTTCTCTGCCAGCAGATGGGGACAGGACGAGGGGCAGTGGTTTTAAACTGACAGAGGGCAGGGTTAGGTGGGATATTGGGAAGAAATTCTTCCCTGCAAGGGTCCAGAGAAGCTGTGGCTGCCCCGTCCCTGGAAGTGTCCACGGCCAGGATAGATGGGGCTTGGAACAACTTGGTTGAGTGGCCATGGCAGGGGGTGGAATGAGATGATCTTTAAAGTCCCTTCCCCCCCAAACTGTTCTGTGCTTCCTTGATATTGGCTCTTTGTTTGGAATTACGATCACTGGAGTTTTCTCTCACAGGAGCACAGAGCCTAAATCCCTGTTCCCTGCAGGGACTGTTCCCTATGGCTTCCCTGGGGAGGTGGGGCCCTGCTGCCCCTGCTGCCTCTCCAGCAGTCTGCCAGGGGAGGAGGCAGTGCCAGCCTGTGTGAGGGACTGACAGATGGCTCCGGGCTGGGATGAGCCCACTCTGTTGGTCTGCTCTGAGCTCCTGCTCCCACGGGCAGCGCAGGGATTAACCAGGGCAGGAGCAGCCCTGCTCGCTGGCTCCCTGACCGGCCTTAAATATCCATGAAAACCAGCTTGCTGTTCCCGTCCCTCCCCCTGGCATGGCTGTGCCAGGTGAGCTGTGCCAGGCACAGAGCACGGCCTTGGCCAGCTGTCAGGCCCTGCAGGGCTCTGTCCTTGGCGCCTCTGCCCAGACAGCACACAGAGCCCCGTTAATGCCAACTGGGGCACTGTTAGTGAAGTGGACAGGTGCCCACTGGGAACTGGGCACAGTCCTAGGCCCTGCAGGCTCACTTTGGGGCTTAACTTCATGGCTTCTGGCACCAAAAGGTAGTTTTGCTGTGGCCAGTAGGTGGTGAAATGACAGGATGGAGATTCTCAGTGAACCAAGTGCAGCATTTCACCTTGGGGTTTTGTGTCTTTTTTTGCAGTGCAACAAATTGAAGGAAGAAATTGCTAAAATGAGAGAACTTCTGGCTCGTAAAGATAGTGAAACAGGCGAGAACATCAGGCAGGCAGCAACCAGCCTGCAGCAGGCTTCCCTGAAACTCTTTGAAATGGCATACAAGAAGGTAGGTACCTGGTCAGTGCACTTCCAGAGCCCTCGGATGGGGAGGGGGGAGTTAGGACACCAAACTTGGGTGAGATCTGGGCTGGGAGGTGGTGCTGAGCCTCTGTGCAGCTGCCTCTGAGTGACACTGGCTGAAGGGGCAGCTGTGGAAGGTCAGGGAGAGGTGGAGGCCTGAAATCCTGGCTATGCCTCCAGGCTGGGTGTTCTGTTACTGTACAGCATTCCATGGAAAAGGGGAAGCTCCTAATGAGCATCCAAAAGAGCACAAGGAGGGCTTTCCCCTCAGTGCATGGAGTGCCTGAAGGAGTAAAGTAACTCCTGAACTTACTTAAGGCTGATTGTAAAATGTGATGCATGTTCAGTCCACCTAAAGCCACAGTAGAAGACCATTGGGATTTTCCTCTCCACCTCCTTCCCAGTGAAAGGCCCTCCCAACCACTGGAACCTGGCCAGGGTGTGTTTACCTGTGCAGGGAGGTCTCCCAGGATGGCAGTGGCACACTGCCCAGGTGACCTTGCTGGTGCTGTCCTTCCTGGGGAAAGCTGCTTTCCTGATGTCAAAAAAACCTTTGGTGCTGCAGTGTAAGCCTGTGCCATCCCCTGGGAAAGGTGGGAAGATTGTTCCTCCCTCTCAGAGCTCAGGCAGAGATGAAGATTTCCCTTCTCCAGTGGACATTGCTCGTTGCACTGAAGGAGGGTTCTGCAGGCTGGAGCTGACTCAAGCAGCCAGCCAGGGAAAAATGTCCAGGAGAAGCAGTTTGCTGTTACCACAAGTAACAAACCCTTTGTTCACAGATGGCCTCGGAGCGAGAGGGTTCTGGAAGTCCAGGAGATCAGAAGGAAGAGAAGCAATAAGGAGTCTCTGTCTTGCCTTGACTGGAGAATGATGAAGAGGTTGATTTTCTTGATGCTTGGGAGAGAAGGGATCTTCCTGAGCAGCAAGGGGCAGAATTCAGACTTACTGTGTTTTTGCAGTATTCTATATATAAAATTCTTTAATGTATAAACTTAGTGATGTGTCTGCTAGATAAATTGTCACTTGATGAAAGTTAATTCATGCCAGACAAAGTTAAGGGTTTGGCCCTGGTGTGTTCCTCTGAGCACCTGGGGACTGGCTGATCGTTTAATACTTGACACAATGGTGTAGTAAATCTGAGATCCAAGCTTGGAAACCATGTCACTAAATTGGGGGGTGGAGATGGAAGCTGCTGGAATGGGGAGGACAGTAAGGCCTGCGTGGCCCCTCCTGGTGGATCTGAGTACCTGGGAGCAGGTGGAGGCCTGTGAGCAGCAGGGGCAAGGCTGGTGATGTTGCTAGAGACCATTTAGCCCCGAGCTAGGCTGGTACCCTTATTCTGAAGGAAAGGGGCTACTTCAGACTCAGCTGTAACATTATTTCTTACAAAAGAGGCAGTGTGGAAGTTCAATGCTTTGCTTGTCTGAGCCTTCTGCTCCATCCTGTGTCTGTTCTCTGCTTATGGTAAAACAATTTCCTTGATAATAAAACTGTTACTGGATCCATTCTGGATTTTTTTTAAATAAAAGCAGAAAAGTGTCCAACATGGAGTTCCTGGTATCCTGGCCTTTGCTGGAGAACACAAGCACTTCACTGCCTGTGAGAGCTGCAGAGGGAACTTGTGCTTCATTCACAGGCACGAAGGTTGAGATTGGGCTCTTCTGCGCGTGTCACTGCTGCTCTCACGAGGTGCCTTAAGTCCTGTGACTGCAGTAGCAGTGGGACTTCACCCTCTGGCACTTCATGCTTGGGCTTAGCCTTACAAAGCAGGGTGTGGGCTTGAGCTGCACTTGCCCACTGTGGCTTGCAGCAGCCCAGCCTTCCAGGGAGGTGCATGAATGTAGCTGTGTCTCCTTTTTCCCCATCTCTTACTCTGTGTCCCATCAACTGGAAAGAAAACTGGGTTTGCAGCTGCTTTGTCCTGCCAGCTCAAGTATTTAGGAGAGGAAATGATGGTTTTTGTTCTGGCACTCAAGACAGTTTCCTGAATAAAAGAAGGTGTTGGGAAAAGCTACAACTGCTGATTCTGCGAGCTCTGTTAAGCTACAGACTGGAAGGAACCAAGATTTAAGAGAGAGTAGTGAAAAGCTACCTGAAGGGAGAGGGAGCTGGAAACCTTGTGGCCTGTTGAGGAGGGGGCCTGGTGCAGCCACTGGGGGAGGAAGGGGGGGCAGTGCCTTGGCTCTTCACAGCAGTTTGGAGTGTTGTGCTCCTTACTGCAGTTAACTAAGGAGTTTAACCCAACATTCAGTGCTTTGCTTTCAGCAGGGGCAGTGCTGGGGCTGGGGCTCCTGTGGCTGGTTCCAGGCTGGATGGGGGCCACAGTGCTGCCTGTGGGACTGGCACCTGGCTGAGTGTGTGAGCACAGATGTCCCATGGGTGTACGAGTGACACAGAGTGACAGTGGGTGGGTCCAGGCCCTGTTAAGTGGCAGATCTGTCACAGGCAGGTAATGGCAGGCTGAGGTGTCCCTGCACCATGTGGCCGGGTGCTTCCCTGGAAGTTCTGAGGAACGTTTGGCTAAGGACGTGCGTGTCCATGGCTGCTCCCAGGAGCTGTTTGTGCCATCCAGCTGGGTGTGGTGTAGGTGTGCAGTCTCTGTGCTTTGCTCTGGGCCTGCCAATGGCGGCAGCAGTGGCTGTGCCTCTCCTGAGAATGATCTTTACGAAGCTCCATCACAGGTGACTTCTGTCCTGAATTCCCTTCTGCTGCTGCTCCTGCCAAAGCCATCCCCTGGATAAAAGTACAGAAAAAGAGAAGGAATTCACTGGCAGAGCGAGTTGGGTATTTCAGGTGCTGGAGGGAAATGTCCTTAAGTGAAACTGTTTATGAGCCTTCCTCTGTGGCAGCTGTTCTGCAACAGGGCCAGCCCAGGCCAGGGGGATGCTCCCATGCCATTTCCTCTCTGCTGGGCTCATGGAGCCTCCAGGGTCCCAAATCATTGATCAGACTTGGCCTTTACTTCTTCAATGAATTATTGTCCCTGTCACAGTTTAAATACATTTTTCACAGATGTTCTTTATTTATTAATGTGCTGTTCTTAGCTCCTCCTTTATAAGCTGAATTATTGAGCTGGGGAAGGAACAGTGAAATCAGGTGATGTGTGGCATGCTGAGAATGGTTTCTTGCTGTGCAAACCCGCCAGGAAGGCAGAGGTGGGAGGAGTGACTCCTGTCCTGAGGCAGTGCTCCCACTGCTGGGAAGGCACTGCCAGCACTGGGGAAAGCCTGTTCGGGGTCCATTTTCCATGTAGGCCAATACCTTAGGAAGGCCGTAGCTCCAGCACTGCTGCAGCTCTGGAATAAATTACTGGTCGTGTCTGGCAGTAATTAAGAACAGTTTTGCAGAACTCGGGGAAAAAGGCACTGAGTGATGTCTGTGCTGTGTTCCTGCCTGGGTCCCTCGGTGTCCCCTGTGCTGGGAGCGGCTCGGGGCCGGGCACAGCCTGGGCTCTGTCAGCTGAAAACGGGTCAGTGCCACAGACGGGGCTGAGCAGATCGCAGCTCACAGCTCCTGCCTGACCGATGCGAGGGGAGGCTGGGAGTGAGCCTCCCCGTGCCTGCAGCGGCTCCTTTCCCTTTCCCGCGAGCCTTTTCCCCACCTCGACACGGCCGCAGGTGCGGGGTGGGAACGGGAGCTGCTGTGCTGCCTGTGCTGCCAGGGGCTCAGCTGCCTCGGGAAGTGCTCCCAGCGCCGCACAGCAGCACAGAGAGATGGAGTCCTTCCCAATAAGGGCTGCCCCGTGCCGTGGGATGGCTCCTTTCCCAAACTCCGCTCCGAAGAGACACGAGGAGAACGTCCTCTGGAGTTCAGCTGCTCTGCTCCCTCCTGCTCCCGCAGCGCTGAGCCGCTCCCGTGTCAGCCAGCCGGCAATGCTGTGGGAGAACAGGCGGCAGCGGCGGGAGCAGGACCTGCCACGGCAGAGGGGGAGCGGCGGGGGGAGGCGGAACATCAGCGGGGCCCCTCGGAGCAGAGCCCCGCGATGGGACCGGGAGGGCGGCACTGCCAGGGAGGCGCGGGGTGCGCTGTTCTCCGGCCCCTCTGCGAGCACTGCCCCGCCGCATCAGGCACAGACACCTCCATCGCAGCAGCTCAGCTCCTAAACCCCGTGTAATCCACTGTCCTACTGCTCCCAGCAGGATTAGAAAGGGCAGTGGGACCAGGTGCACTTGGAAGAAACACCTGTGAGGGGTGAAACTGCTCAGCCCCAGAGGAGAAATAGAACTTTAAATCCAATGGGGTAGTTCAATATTGTACAGCATTCTCAAATGCAAAGCCAGCGCTGAGCCAGTTCCTGGGAAGAAAGGGGCCCTCTCGCAGTCAAATGCAGAGCAGCAGGAACACTCAGACAGCTCTTTGGGGGAATCCTAATTTATTTAAGCCTAAAGCCAGAAGGGCTCTCCGTACACCACATACGCCTGGCTGGGGCGCAGTGGCCGTCTCGTCTCGGGGCAGCCTCCTGGAGACCTTTGAACCTCCACGGTCTCCTGGGGGCCGCCTCTGCCACCAAGCTGGGGCTGTTCCCAGCTGGCTCAGGCGCAGCGTCCTGGGAGCCCTGGGGTGGACACCGGTGGCTGCAGGACACTTGTGGCTCTGCCACCTGCTCCTGGGAGTGTTTCTGTGGCTCCAGCTGGGCTCCCGCTTCTGCTTGCCGGCTTTCCCTGGCGGTGGCAATGCTCTGGGATGCGCCGGTGCAGTTGATCTGCGTGGGATGTTGCTGATCCCCAAGGGAGCAGGGAGAGCTGTCCAGGGCTTCCTCAGTGTCCGCAGGCTGACAGGGCTCCCGGAGAGTCTGGGAGGGATGACGGCTTCCAGGAGCGATGGTGTGGGAGGGAGGCAGGAACTCTCGGAGAGCGAAGGGTCTTTGAAGCGGGAGGGTCTTCAAGGGCTGGCAGATGTCGGAGGGAAGGCAGGCTGTCGGGAGGATCTCAGAGGGACGCGGGGTCTCAGCGACGGGGAGCTTCTCAGAGGGAGGGCGGCGGTCGGGCGCAGGAAGGTTCTTGCAGGGCTGGAGGCCGTCAGAGGCAGTGGAGGCTCCTGGAAGGATGGCAGACCTCTGACGGCCCGAGCTCCTCGGAGGGATGGTCGCTCTGCGCCGGAATGTCCTTGACGGGCTGGAGGCTCTCCCAGGGACGGCCGTTCTGGCTGGGAGCAGCCTCTTGCAGGGCCGGAGGCGTCTGGAGCAGCAGGACGAGGCACAGCAGGGCAGGTGGCCTCGCTTCCCCAGCTGCTCCAGCCGTGCCCACAGCGCCCGCCACATCCCGGCGTAGAGCGGTGCCGGTGTCCCACGCGGAGCCCAGAGCAGCAGCATCAGCTCCTGCAGCTCCTTGGCCACACTCACGCAGGGGCCGCAGCTGCAGGGGACGCTCGCGGGGCTCGCGGGACCATCGGGACGCTTCGGAGGGGTCGCCCGAGGCCTGGAGGCCCTGGGAGCCACAGGGGCTGCTGGGCTCCTCCGTGGGCCCCTGGCCTGGACCCCGGGGCGCTGTCGCGGCTTCCGAGTCCCTGCCTGCCGCCCCCGCGGTGCCCGGGGGCCAAGGGCCCACCAGACAGCCACGGTGGCCAGCAGAAGCAGGGCAAGTGCAGAGAGCAGGAGGCCACCGTCGCTCATGGCTGCGGCGCTTCCCATCGCGGCTGCACTGGCAGCGGTGGGGCTGGCCCGGCTTGTGTAGGGATGGCACGGTGATGTCACAGTGCCGGGGCCAGGACACCCTGTGACATCAGAGCCCGGCCTCAGGCCAGCGCTCAGGCCCTTTGTGCCGTCACCGCCCCGCCCGCCTCGGGGGCAGCAGGACCAGCTCAGCCCTGAGGGTGCTCGTGGCCAGGAAAAGCCTGGAAGTGAAAATGGGAGCCCAGCCCGTGGCACTGAAGCATTCCCAGGAGCAAGGGGCACACCCGGAGCAGGCCTGGTGCCACCAGTGTCCCCCCCAGGGTTCCCTGTGGCAGCGCCAGCTGGGAACAGCCTCTGCTCTGGGCCTGAGAAAACGCTGCGGACACAAAGGGAGCTGCAGTCCCCCATGTGCAGGGAGCTCTGTGCCCTGGCTGCCAGCTCCGAGCACCTCCATCAGCAGGAGAAGCCCCAGCCCCGGGGCATGGCAGGGGCACATGGGGAGCTCTGCTCCCCACACTGAGGCACGGCTGGCTGGGGCCGGCCGGGGCGAGCCCCCTGCCTGTCTGGGGCCCAGAGAGGGGTCAGGAGGGTGCCCTGGCCGTGCCGTGGGACTGGGAGGTCATTGTTTATCTGTGGGGCACCAGCCTCCTCCCCAGGCTCTCTGAGCACTGCTGCCAGCTCTCCTGAGCCTCTGGCCAGCCTGGCTGCCCTTCCCTGGACATTCCCCACTCCACTGGTGCCTCTGAGGCAGCGCTGGCCCAGATCCCTGTGGGCACCACATGTGGCTCCTGCCCTCGGACACCCCGGCAGGGACAGCGGGAAGGTGACACTTCCAGGGAAAGGAGAAATGGGAGATAACCCTGTGGCTCAAAAAAACCATTCCACGTCCCTCCACTTCCGTTTCTTGTGCCTCCTGCCCCTCTTGGCCTCCTCCAAATGTTGATGTTCCCAGGCCACAAGGGACCTGCCTTTCCAGAATGTGGGCAGAGGGCTTGGCCTGGGGGAGTGGCAGCCACAGGGACAGGGCACAGCAGGGCCGGGGCAGAGCAGAGGCAGGCAGCCCCTGGTCTGTGAGGGAGCAGCTGCAGCCCCTCCAAAGCAGCAACATCAGGCACTGCTGGGGAGGGGGCTGGTGCAGGGGCCCCAGAGCGTGGACGTGGTCCTCGCTGTGGCCGGGTGAGCTGGCAGGGGCTGGGGAAGGGGCCACAGGGGTCGTGTGGGGTGTAGAACGGGAGGCCAGGGGGCACAGAGGTGGCCCAGAGCATGATCAGGAATAGTCAGCGTGAGTTGATTAAAGGAAAGTCGTGTCTGAGCCACACGATCGCCTTCCACATAGGAGCAGCCCCCTGGATGGATGAGGGGACAGCACTGGACGTTGTCTCTCCTGACTGCAGCAAGGCTTCGACACTTTCTCTGATGGAATCCTCATGGGCAGAGCCGGGCAGTGTGGGCAGGGTGAGGGGACAGTGGGACGGGCTGGGCATTGGCTGAGGGGGGCACATCCCAGAGGCCTCTCCCAAGCAGTGTCCCCCAAGGGTCAGCACTGGCTATGGATTAATTTGTCCATCCATGACCTGCATGGAGGGGTCAGTGTGAGTTCTCTGGGGACACAAAGCCCCCAGCAGTGGCCGATTCCCCCGAGGGCTGTGTGGCCCTTCAGAGGGACCTTGCCAGATCAAAGAGATGGGCAGAGAGGAACATTCTGTAACTCAACAAATGCAAAGGTAGATCCTGCACCTGGGGAGGAACAACCTCAGGCACCAGCCCAGGCTGGGGGGGACCTGCTGGAGCAGCTCGGTGGGGAAGGAGCTGGAGGCCCCAGGGGACAACAAGCTGCGTGTCCTGGGGCCAAGGAGGCCAATGGGATCCTGGGCGCATAGGGAAGAGCATTCCCAGCAGGTCAGGGAGGGATCCTGCCCCTGTGCCCAGCCCTGGGGGCAGCTCTGCAGTGCCGTGTCCAGCTCTGGATCCTCAGCACACCAGGGCCAGGGAGCTCCTGGAGCGGGGCCGGCGGAGGCCGCGCAGCTGAGGAAGGGCCTGGAGCAGCTCCGTGCCCAGGACAGGCTGAGGGAGCTGGGGCTGCTCAGCCTCCAGAGGAGCCCCAGCCGAGAGGGGCCCTCAGCCCTGGGTGTCCCTGGCTGCAGGGAGGGCTCAGGGCAGGGCCCGGGCTCTGCTCCGGGGCCCAGCAGCGGCACCAGAGGCACGGGCAGGGCCTGAGCCCAGCAATTGCCCTGCACAGGAGGCAGAAGCGCTGCCCTGGGCAGGGCCCAGCCCTGAGCAGATTGTGCAGAGAGGCTGTGCAGTGTCCCTCCCTGGGGATGCTGCAGAGCTGTGTGGGCACTGCTGTGCCCTGTGCTCTGGGATGGCCCTGCTGGGGCACGGAGGTGGCACCAGGGGAGCCCCTGGGGGCCCTTCAGCCTGACCCAGGCTGGGGTTCTG
>VXAD01007338.1:29333-82320 GCA_013399195.1 Dicrurus megarhynchus
GGCCCCGGGCGGGGCGGTTCCCTGGCCCCGGCGGGGGTGGCACAGGTGCGTGTCTCCGGCCCCGCTGCCCGCCCCGCTCCCGGCCCGTCCGGCCGCTCCGTGCCAGCTGGCACTGGGGAAAGGCGGATTCCAGCCGGACGAGACGCTTCTCTTTCCCCCGTGCAGCCTTGGGCTTCTCCCAAGGGACTGGCTGGGCTGGGGAAGGCGGCGGGGTAAGGGCAGGGAGGCAGGGGCTGAGGCACCACTTTCAGTGCTTTTCTTACTGACGGTTGTTTGAACTTTCTCACCCCTTCCCCTCCCAGCGAAGGTGCTCAGCTCCATTTCCCTGAAAGCAAGCTCTTCCAAAGTTTGGACAGTGGAAAGTTTGAAGCCTCTAATCCTGCTTTAATCCTTGCAGTTTAATTTTTTTTCCTCCCACCGGAATGTCTGTTCCTGCAGACTGCCCCATGCCAGAGGTGCCTGTTTGAGAGGGCAGCTTGGCAGTGGCTGCTTCCATCGGTTGGGAACCCTCTTGGGCCTGAGGAATTGTGAGACCTCAAGGTTCTGGGGCTGTAAAATAGCAAAGAAAGTCTGTCTCGGTAGACAACCTGATAAAATAAAAATGAAGGGTCACTCCTTAGCTACCCTTGCGGCTCCAGTTTCCACAGGCTCACCTGAACAGGTGTTCTGTAGCTGGGGCACCTCTGGCATCGTTCTGTGGCCCCCCAAAAGCCTGGGACCAGCTGGCAGAGGCTGAGCTGCTGTCTTGCCATGTCCATAGTGCTGCTGCTTGTTCTGTGTGTAGAGTCAGCCCGTGGAGTTGTTTAGCTGGAAACTAACCCAGGCAGGAGGGTCTCCCTAAATATATTTTACTCTGATTTACGATGCAGCTGTGTGGGGATAGCGGGTGGGAGAAGGGAGTGGGGAGCCTGGGCTGCCCTTCCCTGCAGCACAGTGGACTTTGGCTGCCCCAGCTGATCACTGGGCTGTGCCTGTGTGTGGTGTGGGCAGCACGGGTTGTGCTCACAGGGGTCCCAGGAAGTTGAAAGGGCTTGGGAGGCTCCAGGCATCCATTAGAGCTTGTGACATAGCTTTGTGCAAGAGCACTGAGGGAGCCCCTGTGGGCTTTGGAAATGTAGAGTTGGAGTTCTGTCTTTCCCTGATTTGAAGTGTGCCCGGTTCAGTGTCAGCTCTTGTGTTGTTTGGGATAGATGAGTGTTGCAGAGAAGGTTCCAGCAGGTATTGGAGAGCTCCTGGGAAAGGGGAGGCTGAAGGGCAGGTGTCTCTTCTAGTATCGGCTTCCTGGGGCCACAGCCCAGGTGTCCCCCCTGTCATCCCCCTCAGGGATCCCTGGAACAGCTCTGCTGTGCAGCAGAGATGCCACAGGCACAGTGGGATCCGTGTGGGGGGTTTTGCTGTGCCCCCTGGACCCAGCACATCTCCTGGATGCTGTCCCTTAATTTAATCTGTGCCAGCTGCTAAACCAGCACCAGAGAAAGGTGATGCTGGTGTCAGCAAGTCTTCTCTGAGCAAGGTGATGCTGGTTCAGTGTCTTCCAGTGAGTCCTAGCCAAAATTATCCTGGTTTGGGACCAGTAAGGAGAAGAGGTGCTGCAGCTTCAGCCCCCAGAAGGCTCAGGCTCCCCGGCACGGGAGGCGTGAGGCAGTGGAACAGGCTTTTCCGGCCTTTGGGAGAGTCGCTTCCTCTTCCTGTGGAGTTGGAAGACCTGTTCTGGGGTGGGTTAGGGGGCAAAGCCTTCAAACAGGGTGATGTGGAGGGCCAGGGCCTCGCTGGTGTCTCCACCTTCCCTTACTCATGTGCTCCATTAGTGACCCAGCAGCAGTGTCCCAGTTTCATGTGCCGGCTGTTCCTGCAGGGGATCAAAGGGATGGGAAATAGAGGAAGCTGGAGTCAGACATTCCCTTGGCATGTGGTGGTTGGGGCACCTCTGCTCTTATCCAGCTCTTCTGGTAAAATCTCTGTGGAGTCTGCAGGCTGTTAACAAAAGTCAAGTGGGCAGGAGAGCAAGGAAGTGCTTTTATGGAATTGATGAGGAAAGGGGCAGTGCTTGGTCAGAGCACCCAGGGGAAAGATGAAAACTTCAGCTTTCCCAGAAGCTGATCAGCTGGAGGCCAGCGGGGGTAGGTCTGCCTCTCAAACTTGGAGGTAACATCCTAGCAGGAGTGCCCTGTGTTATTTTCACAGCCCTGCTAAGGAAAGCTGGCTTTCTCACTGATCTCTGTAGAAAGAGTCTGTCAATTCAAAATAATGAAAAATAATTTTTAACTCCCCGACTCCACCTCAAAACCCTGTCTCTGCTGACAGGGACTAGACGGAGCTATTATCTGTGTCTTGCTTTCTAAACCAGAAGTTATCTCCTCCCATCTCTTCCAAAGTTGAGTTGCAAACTGTGTGATCCTGTGCAGAGTGGCTGAGTTGGTGTTTCTGATTTGGTGGGGTGAAGGGCGGTAGCTGGGCTCTGCACAGGGTGTGAGGAGGAGCAGAGGGGCTGAGTTCAGCACTGCAGGCAATTAACCTTTGTGGCCAGAAGAAGATGGGAGTAAAAGGCTGCTGATGAGCCAGTTGTGGCTGTGTCAGAAGCTTAACCTTGTCATTCATCTCTGAGAGCTTGGAGTGCTCAGACTTCCATCAGACATCTCTGCTTCTCCCCTACTGAGGGATTCATTCTGCTTTCAGTCCACAGTTCAGTTTTGTAGGACAGATTTGGGGAAACACTGGGCCCCCCCAGAAGCTGCAGCTGTGTCTTTCTCAGTGGAGGCTGCAGCAGCCCAAGTAGAAGCAGCATTAGCCACTCTGTTTTTCCTTTATCCTCTCTCTCGGGGCTTTTCTGCTGTTGCTTCATGCAGTTTTCCAGTGTCAGTGCTAAAGTGACAATCCCTCTTTGTTCCTTTGGTCTCTGCAGTTCTGAATAGTTAGCTGGGCTATGGGCAGGGTTTTCTGCTAATCTAAGCGGTAAATGCTTGGCAAAATCAAGTATCAGCAACAACAAGCAGTCTCTTTGCTGGGAGAGGACCTGAGATGTCACATCTGAATCATGTTTGGAAACTTCTCCAGGTCTTAGAAATGCTTTCTTCTGCAAACACCTCTGCTTGGAAATGGTACTGACATCTCTGTGGCCAGGTGGGCTTCCAGACCCCAGGTGAGAGTGCAGCTGGTGCAGGGTGTGGAGCTCCCTTACAATGGGAAAACCTTCAGGAACCTGCTCTCTTGAGACATCTCCCCTGCCCTGAGCTTACTCTGTTGGGAGCAGTAGCCCTTGTTGGTTATTTTACTGGAACAGGAAAAGGGGAGGTGAAGATCGAGGTGTCTCTGAAGACACTGCCTGCAAACACAACTGAGGCTGGTGTGTGGAAGAACATTTTTCCAAATTTTGTGCTCTGGAAGGTGGGTCAAACAGGGCCAATGTAGAAACGAGGTCTGAACAAGTAACTTATTCTAGTTGTAACTGGAAGAAATGTTTCAAAGTTGGAGGAGGGAGAAATGACAAGAGAAGGGGAAGTCTTGGTGTCTCCAGAGCCTTGGGAAAGCAAAGTGATGCAGGTCCTGCCTGGGTTTGGATTCTGCCATGTTGAGACTTCCATTTACTATAAGGGAGAAACAAAAAGTAAGAGAAATAAAGTCATCAGGAGGGATGGAGGCCTGAAAATATGTGGGAATTCCTGCAAAGAGAGACACAGTTCTGCTTGAGTTCCTGGAAAATGGAACATTATTCTGCTTGAGAGTGGACAAGCTCACCTGTTGCTTAGACAGAAAAGATTTGCCCAGCTTGTGTTGCAGAAAGCATCATTTGCAGATGGGTTCTCTTGCAGTCTGTCTGGAGTCTTGCTGGTCCTGATGGAAAAGCCCAGCCTTGGAATTAGCCACAAGCTGCTGCTGTTTCCCAGCCTCGTGGAACAGGAACAGGAGGCTGCGCTTCTCCACACCTTGTTCTGGGATGTGCTGGGGTGGTGCTGCTCTGGGACCAGTCAGCTGGCAGGGCTGAGATGTGTTTGGACAACCTGGTGGTTCTGGGGAATAAGGTAGTCTTGGCTTGTTCCGCCGTGAGGGTGGTGGGCCTTTGCAGACGTGGCCTGAGAGCCCACCTCGCTGTGAGTTGACACCACAGTGGGGAGAGCTGTGGCAGCACCACTGCTGGGGGCAGTCGGGGATGACTGGGGTCAGTGACAGGTGTGTCCTGTACAACTTTGCCTTGTTCTCAATTTCTTGTGAACAAAGTCCTGGAAACTGTGGTGCCGGGGTTCTCTGGTGCTGCCTCAGTGAGCTGTATTTTCCTCCTGCGGCACTCTCCTGTGGGTGGATTGTTCTGCTGGTGGTGCTGAAGGTGGAACTGTGCTGGGATGACTGTGGGACAGTAGCACAGCTGAGTTAACTCCAGTGTGGATTCTCCTGCTCCATACAAGACACAGCACAGCGGATTTAGGGTGTGCTCTTGCTTCAGTGAGTGTGACACCACTGCCATGCCCAGGCAGGTACCAGAGCAGCTCTCTTGGTTTAAGGGGTGTCATACACCAGGAGGAGCATTTGGTGAGGTCTGTCATCACTGTGACTGGTGTCTGGCTGCACTGCCAGAGATGTGTCGGTCCAGAGGCTCCCTCCCCTGCTCCCAGTCTGGCAGCAGATCTCTTTCCCTACCTTCTTTATCAGGATCTGTTTGTCATTGTGGCTGTGCCTCGGATCTGAGCTCTGGGTCAGTTTAACTGTTGATACAGGAGCTGTTTCTGCAGCTTTCACCTTAGGATGGGGGGTGGGATGGAGGCCTTGCCCCAGGCCTGGGTGAGCTGGTCCATCTGGGAAGGGCAGAGCCATGCCAAGGTGGTCCTTGGCTTTCCAACTCGTGCTGCAGTGTTGAGGTTGCAGGGCTGATATGTTGTGCCAGTGCCAGTCGTGGGGATCCTTGAGGATCTCTCCTGCAAGCTGTGGATGCAGTGGACCTCTCTTGTGGAAAAGTCCTGCTTCAGCTGGAATTGGGCTGGGCTCTGTCACACTGTGGGAAGCGTGAGACATGGGTGGGACAAGGGCTGGAGGAGGAGGGTCTGCAGAAATTGAGCTTTACTGACAGTGAGTTTTCTGCTTTGACTTGGTGATCTGCCATTCGTGTGGTTTAAGTTTTTACCCAAGGCAGATTGCTTCCTCTGAGTTGTGCTTTCTCATGCTGCCTGTGGCAGGGGGAGTTCCTAAAGGAGGTCATGTTTCTGTGAGAGGTAGAGGCTATAATGTTAATGCTGCCTTTTGCTTCTGGTGGTGTGAGGAGAAGGAGGAGGTGTTTGCAGAGAGGCTGGAATAGAAACAGTCCAGGGCAGAAGGGAGAGCTGAGGGCACCGTGGCAGGAAACCACATGGGAGGTAGAGCAGCTTCCACACCATTTCCCTGCTCTGACTGTTGGATCTCTTCAGGCTACCAGTGTCCTCAGTGCTGGGGTAGAAGCCAAATGTGGATTTTATGTCAGCAGGGCTGATCAGACCTCTCCGGACGAAGGCAGCGTCTCTTGCGTTTCAGTGGTGCTGAGAGTGGGTGGTCCGAGAAAGCTGTGCCAGGTGGGAGGACAGCTGGAGCCAGGGAGAATGTCCAAAGGGTTGTTGACATCCTGCTGGTTGCCTCAGTCTAATTGTTGTAAAACATTTCCTGGGCTCTCACCTGCCTGCTGTACCCGTTCCTTTTGAATTACAGCAACAATTAGGAAGTGCTGTTTGGAGAGTGCTCAGGAGCAAGTGGCTGAGGAGGACCTGAGCTGGAAAAGTGGCTCCAGATCAGAACTGCAGCGAGTGTCTGACAGCCCATGGCTGTTCAGCAGCCTGGTACCTCTTTTACAACCGTGTGAATCATTAGTGAGCAGTGTGATTCATGCACAGATCATCATTCACATCGAGCTAATGAATGAGCCCCTGAGGAATGATGTGGTAGGAGATGGGAATGAGCACCCCAAAAGAGGACAGACTTTTTTGGCTTTGTGGCAACTGGATTTCTTTTCCCCCCTGTTAGCCACCTATTCCCATGTAGCTCTGGGGCATTAGCATCTTAATAAGCAAATCTGGATTTGTTTCAGTCCCTCAGTGTACATCTTGTACCCAAATGGCCCATTAGCATAATGCAACAAGTCTTTTAAACTTGGAGCATTAATAATTGGGGAAGGAGGAGGGAGAGCAGGGGAGCTGTGGCAAAACTGAGCCTCCCAGTGAGTCACAAATGTCTGAAGTGCAGAAATGTCTGTTCCACTTCCCAGTAATTGGGCATCCGGGCTTTCTGCATGAGGTCAGATGCAGCCAATAAGGCCTATTCAAAACATGCCTATGCAATTATGTTTTGTGGTGTGTTGCCTTTGATCCAAGGATTTTGGAGAGGCATTGATTCACTTTCCCCATGGGGTGTGCAGGATTCTCCTGTGCTGATGCAGTGCTTGGGATGAAGTTGGGATCTGCTCCTGGAGCTGCACGTCTGATTCGAGATGTGGGTGCTGGTGATGGCCTGAGCAGCAGCATCAGAACCGGCTCCAGTTTGGGGATGGAGCTGCTGACGTGTCCCTCTGGGCAGGTGGTGCATGGTGGCCCAGGGGCCACGGGCTCGCTGTCACCTGCTACCTCTGCAGCCCTGAGACACACGAGAGCTGCCAAACTGTGCTGTGTGGAGGAGTAGAAGTCCGTGACCTGATTCTTGTCTCACCTCCTTTGTGTCCTGGGAGTGAGGGAAGCTGAGCTCAGGAGGCAGCTCCTGGCAGGCGGCCGGCGGCTGCTCAGGGGGAAGAACTGCCTCGCCTGACCCTGCTGAGGCTCCAGCCAGGCTTGCCTCTGCTCCTTCACTGAAGCAGCCATTTGCTGCCTCCCTGTGGGAAGCTCTCCCTGGCTGCTGGAGCCAGGGGTGCACTGAGGAAATGAGGCTCACTTGTGTTTCCCAGGGTGGGTTCTGGCTGGGTGCTTCTCTCCCTGGCTGGCACTCAGAGCTTGGTTGGCATCTGGAGGCCTTTCCTCTCTGAGGTCAGTGGGTGAGGGTAGGAGGGCAGGATACCTTTCCAGGACCGTCTGAGTGTCTGCCTTCAAGCTGGTTCTGGTTACATGAAGTGCTTTTTCTATCCAGTCTGCCAGCTTTAGAGGAGAATGATGGACAGGATTCCTGTCTTGGGCTTTGGAGCAGGACTACAGCAGGAGAGCCTGGCATTGTGTGAGCCATGGTGGAATAGCTGCACGGTCTCATGCTGTGCAGTTAAGTGGTTTTCCTTTGTCCAGGGGAGAGGTGGCATTCAGAGACTGCTGGAGGAATTCGGTGTCTGGGGTGTTTCTTCAATTCAGGGGAGAGGGGGCCTTGATTTTTCCAATTAATGCTTATACTGAAAAGGATTCCTGAAGAATGAATTACTTGGTCTCTTAAATCTGCAAATCCTCTCCTCATACCCACCCTGCCCCCATCTTGTCCTTTTTCTCTGCTTCTGAGGTGTCAGTGGATCCAGAGAGGTGATTTCTGCCTTACTTTTGCTTGGGAACTGGCCCCTTCCATATTTCATACCCTTCTTTGGATGATGTGGAAGCCTTTGAGGAATGGCGTGTGTTAATGTCGCCTTTTAGGAGCCAATCCGGAGTTCTGCTGCGTGCTGGGTGAAATGCAGGATGCCTCTGGGGGATTGCGAGCTTCTCGCTGAAACAGTGCTGTACAAAGCTCTGCCTGGCTTTTGGCTCAGCTCCACATGGAACCTCAGAGGAGCCGTGGTGGGTCCCACTCAGCTCCCCCGTGCTGCGTGCTCTGTCGGGGGTCTGTGCAGTGCTCGTGTCCTGCTTGAGCTGTGCTCGGAGCCCATGGGCTGAGCTGGGAGGGGGAGTTCATCTGTTTCTGGTGGAGGCATCACAAAACACTGTTGCCTCCAAGCAGTGGTTAGGTTGCGGAGTGTTGGCTGGGGTTCGTGCAGAGCATTCAACTGATACTCTCACAGGCAATGCGGTCTTTGGCTTCCAGGTGGGGTGGCCTCTGAAGCACTGAGGGGATCCTGGACTCTTGAGATTCCCTGCTCTTTCCTAGCAGGTTTTCCAGGAAAAGTTGTGCAGTTCTTGCATCTGCTGTTGCCTCTCTGGATTTGGCATCTCAAGTGGACTTGAGCCACTTTCTGTTTGATGAAGGCTTTGTCTTATTAAAAGACATCAAGTCTTTAAAGGGCACAGCTGTGACCTGTTTGTTTCACAGCCATAATTCATAAGTTGCAGGAGCGTGTGTAGAAGTTCCCTTGGGCAAGGTCAGTGCTCTTGCACACAGCGCAGGGATGAGTGGGGAGTGTCTGATGACCTGGCTGTTGTAAGGGAACCCAAACCAGCAATTTTGTACTTGCCTGTACCAAAGGACACTCCCTTTTTATAGCACTGCATTCAACATCTCTGCTCAGATGCAGCATCAAAACCCCTCAGATATTCTTTACTCACATCACTGATTTTGTGGACTGTGCCCTGAACTTAGTCCTTCACTGAAGTACCACGTGCCTGCAGCGCTGTGGATGTTGGTTCAGAAGCAGCTCTTTGGGATCTCTGGGATGTGCCTGATGGAGTTCTGCCTTGGGTTACAGAGATATTGCTGGCATCTGTCCTGCAGCTGGCTGTGCAGGGAACTCGTTAAGCCATCATATAACTTGGGTAGCCTTGGCTGTCCAGGCAGCTTGGGCTCCTTGGGATATGTTGTGCCTGCCCAGTAATCCAGAGTCCTGGATGGAGACCAGCAGAGGTTACCTTGGGAAGGTAACATGGCTCGGAGCAGTGTGTGGCAACAGTTGTTTCATAGAAAGCTTCCCAGCTGTGGAATGTGGCTGGGATCAGATTGTCTGGGAGCTGTTTGCTCTGTGCTCCTGCCAGTCTCTGGCAGTCACACACAGGCCTCATGCTGCCCTTGGTTCCTGGGGAGAGCAGGATGCTCATGAAGCTGTGCCCGGTGAAAATAAGCCCATTTTGAGGGAATGAGGGAATGACTGCCCTCCCTTGCCTCTGTATCCCACATTCCACAGTGTGCTGTTAATGTGAAGTGTTTCACTGTGGAACAGCTACGGCTCAGCTGCTGTTTGTCAGGTCTCCTCTGATACCACAGGGCAGGCCAGTCACTGCTATTTATATAGCAGTCTGTGAAATTAGCACTCTCCCGTGCCAGCTCATAGCCCACATTGCAGGCGACAGGTTGACTGCTCCTCCTCCCAGTGCTGGTGGTTGTCTGCCAGGTGGAGGGGAGCTGTGGTTGGTGCTGCTGGTTTGGTGTGTGGGGTGGGGCAGTGCAGGACCCATTTCAGTGGCACAATGCTGTGTAAGGCAGTAGGAGCCTTTTGGACCCTACATCACTTTCTAGTACCAGCTGAAAGCTGAAGGTCTGAGGGTCTGCTCAGCTGTTCCTTCTGATGGCAGGAGAGTAGAAACCAGAGAGAAGTGGTGACAAAGCCCTGCAGGTGGAGATGGTCACCCAGGGCAGGAGGCTCCTCTGGCAGCTGTCGTGGAAAGCAGCCAGGGGGTGCACGTGGCAGCCATCCCAGATGGGTGCAGTGCCTGCTTTGTGCACTCAGCTCCTGCTCTGGTGCCTCTGGAGCACGTCCACAGAGGGCCCTGCTCCTGGTACCAAGCGTGGTGTGGGCTGGGAACAGGGATCCAGCTGGTGCCAGCGTCCTCTGGGCCATCCCTACTCCTGGAAGGGACCCAGCAGATCTCCTGGTCTGCACACACAGCACAGGGAGGGGCTGTTGGGTGATCCCTCCTTTCCTTGCAGGGACAGGAGCTGCTCGGGTGCCACAGCAGCTGCTTGGAGGAGGAGTGGCACGGCTGTCCCCTCCAGCTTTTTGGGACTGGGTTAGTGGTGATTCAGCGCTGCCCACTCACTGTGATCACTTGTCAACAGTTGCTCTGAGGTCTCTGTGTATCTGGGAAAGCTGTTTTGCTGCACAGTTGTCTGAAATTCCAACTGTAGTAACGTTGGAGTTTTAATAATAGAAAGACTGTCCTATCCACAAACCATGATTTTCTGAAGAACTTGCTGTCTCCAGAGAGTGAAATGTGCTTATTTTTGCTTCCCCTCTTCCCTCAAACAGCCCTCTGGCAGGCTGTAGGAGAAAGCTAGAGCCTACCTGCTGTGGTATGGGAAAGCTGGATCCTTGATCCTCATCTTTTCTCCTAGAACTACCTAATGCTGCTCGTGGCAGGTGGTGATAAATCTGAGCTAATTGGCCCATTCCTGGCAGGGCTGGCAGTACCCACAGTGCAGGCAGGGCAGGCCTTCTGCCTTTCCAAGAGATGGCACTGAACTGCCCCTTGGTTCTTTGTGGTGTGAGGCTGGTGCCTCTCATGCTGCTGGTTGTTTGCTCCTGTCCCCTGAGCTGTGGCACTCCTTGTGCTGGCCCACGGGATGCTGCTCCCCTCCAGAGCAAACATCTCAGAGCATCCTGCCCTCGGATGGCCCTGGCAGCTCTTTGGCCAGAACAAGGACAGCAGCTGGCTGGAGCTGTGCAAGCCCCTGGCTCAGCTCAGTCTGAAAGCATCAGCTCCCAGCTGCTCTGGTGGAACTTGGGTATGCTGAACTGCAGGGAAACCTTAGCAGTGCTGTGAAATCAGGGTACAGTCTGGATCCTTCTGGAGTGCTGTGGGTGATTCAGGAAGAACCAGCTCCTGGCATGTTTGACCCCGAGCTGCCAGTGTGAGCAGTGCCCCTGGTCTCGGTAGAGCACTTGGTTGTGCCCCCTTTTGGGAGGCCGTAGGATTATGGGGAAATTCCTTACCTCATTCCCAGGTACGTGTACTCTGGAGCCCTCAGCTCCGGAGGGGACAGGGTGGGATTTGCAGAAATACCTTTTGTCTGGTTGAGGCTGCAAAGACCCAGAGGAGACCTGGAAATTGTCTTACTCTGCAGAATAACCTATTTTTTCTGAGTGTTTTTGAACAGCAGCTTTCTTAGAAACTCTTTGCTGCATTTTGTCTCCTTGGGGTGAATTCAGCAGATGCAGCACAGGGTTTTTTAGACCCTGCCATGCTGCATTAGGGTCACATACAGATACAAGGTTGCTTTGAGAGAGGAAAGCTGCTCTTCCCTGGTCAGCTAACAAGGTGTTGGCAGTGTGTGAGAGAGTTCTGCAGCCACCCTGAGTGCTGGTGCCCATGTGCTTCAGCTTGCTGGTCTCAGTCTTTGGTTGGTTGGTTGTTTAGTGACCCCTTGGGGTGCTGGATGCCTAGGGACATGGTGACACGCTGGCTTGCTCCTTGTGCTCGAGGCCTCCAGCAGCCTGGATGCCATGAGGTGCTCCGGTGGCAAGCTGCATCCAGCTATTTTGCTGGATTCTGCAGGGATTGGTTAGAGCCTGAAATAGCTTTGGCTGTGTAAGGAGTGGTGCAGCATGCCAAACCCAAGGGGAGTGCACTTGATGTTGGTAGGGCAAGGTGCTTTTGGATACAACTCCAGACTGGAATTCACTGAAGGATTGGCCCAGGCACAGTGGTGCGCTGTGTTGAACCAGTTGGAGATTTAAATGAGGGGGAGGGCATTGTCTGAGAGACCCTTTTCATTTGTTTGCAGTAATAAATCACCAGGGCTTGTGAAGGCTGCTGTGTTCCCTTGGGTGGGGTGTTCCTAAGGAGCAGTGCTGTGACCCTGCCTGATGGGTAAGGTGCTGTGTGTAGGATAAATAACCCCCAGTTCCAGTGGCCCCAGTAAGATCCGGTGGGTGCTCAGTGCTGGCACCGGTGTTTGTGGGGCAGTGGAACACAGCACAAGGCCAGGGCTGGCATCTGAGGGGTGACTTGCATTTGAAAACTGAAGGGAGCTTTACAAATGACTTTGTACTGAAGAATTGCTCTTGGGAGTGCCTGTCCAGCCTTCCTCCTTGCTGTGCACAAAGCTGGGGAGGTGTCTGGAAAGTCAATCCTGTGAGGAGCAGCTGGGGGGGCTCAGCTTGGAGAAGAGGAGGCTCAGGGGGACCTTCTTGCTCTCTGCAAATTCCTGTAAGGAGTTTGTAGGTGGGGGGATCAGCCTCTTCTTCCAGGCAGCTTGTGACAGGCCTCGCTCCCTGCTCTTTGCCCTCTGTCCTCAATTCAGGAAAAATTGCGTGAAATCTCCTCCTAGCAGCAGAGCCATGGAGTGCCCAAGGGGCATAACAGTCCCCCTCCCATGTGCCACATGGGATGCCCTTAGGTGATGCAGGACGTTAGGTGTGATGGGCAGAGCTTTCTAATCTCTGGGAAGTCTTAAGACTTTCTTCTTTCGGAGAAGGAGATAACTCAGGAGTGCTGCTTTCAGAAAAGTGCGGAAGAGTTGCTTTCATTCTGATCAGCCTCTTCCTCAAAGGAGCCTGCTGGGAATGATAGCCATTATCTCTCCCCTAGGGCTGGTGCCATTCACTGGGGTAGCTAACTGCTTTAATTGAGTGGGATATGGAGTATTCTTGGCTGGGGTGACCTGGAAGCCTGAGAGCTGTCAGCGTGGCTCAGAGCTCCTCCTGGGAGTAACGCGGGCGAGAGTCACTTTGTGACTTTCTCGACTGGTATGTATGGGGAGCTCGGATATTAAAACCAATTAATTGTCTTTAAGGTCAGGGACTTATTTGACCTACCAGCCTCTGCTTCAACTTGGCCTGGATTGAGGATCTTTGGGAGAGGGCTGCACAACTTGTGTAAAGAGGCTAATGAAGTGATGCTTTTTAAAGCACTTCCCTGCTGCCTCTGCAGCCCAAACACTTGAGCAGGACACTGGTGTGTGACAGCCTGGAACAGCAGCGAGCAGGGTTAGGCTCCTCCTCCCATAAGAAATGTAAGAGAGCAAAACCCTGAGGTTTGGTGTCTGAAAAGCACTTTGTTGGCTCTCTGACTCAGAATCCTGAGAAGAGGCTTTTTCACAGAGCTTAGCTGGTTTGCCCTTGAGAGGGCTGGAGGATACAATAAGGGATTTGATTTTTATGCCGTTACTCTAACGGGAAGCATGAGGTCTGGGTTGAATCTGAGACAATGCAGAGGCAGCACTTCAGACATCTGGGATGCTTTAATGGCAAATGGGAGGTACCTGCTGGAAGGCAGATGGGAACTTCCCCAATTTTCCTTTTGGCTTTGGATGGATTTGAACCACGAGGCGGCTTTGGGGATTAAGATTTCTGCAGGACCCACCCCAAAGCCCTAGGAAAAACGAATATCAAACTTATTTTCCTTTAATTTAAGCCTGTTCTGTGATTTGTGGGGTCTTATCTCCTGACTCTGTGCCTGGGGTTGGTGCTGGTGAAGCAGCAGTGTGTGCTTAGCACAGTTTAGTTAAAGCAGCTGCCAGAGCTGATGAGCTGCTCTGGGCAGAAAAGTGATAGTGGGAAAGCAGAAAAGACTCACCGTGACAAAGGGATCCTTCCAGTTCAGTTTTCTGTATTAATCTGAGGAAAACAACGTGTTAAGGCAGCATTTGGGCTGTGCTTCAGTTCTCAGTGCTCCAGCTGTCTGAGAACAAATGGAGTGGGCTTTAAGATGTCCTAAAGTATGTGGCTGCATTGTTTTAAATAATCTGTGCTGGGAGCTGTTTCCATTCCTTCCGCTTGCAGCCCTTGGTCTGTACATTGGTCTGTGCAGCCCTTGGTCTGTACATGTGTTCTTTCTTCCCAGAGCAGTATCCCTGAGTAGACTAGCAGCTTCTGGAGGACTTGCTTGGTAGAGGCTGAGCACTGAAGAAGAGCCTATTTTGTTTCCTTGTTTTTTCTCTCCCATAATTGTCCAGCAGAAGGGGAATTACACCAGTAGCAGTGAAGAAGCATCTTTGGGGGAGGGAGGAGAGAACTGTGTACATGGAATATGCTGTGAAGGTGCTTGTTGCTCTGCTGCCTGCTCACATCCCTTTTTTTCCTCCCCAGCAATGGTACCAGCATGATCTCGTTGATCATTCCCCCCAAAGACCAGATCTCGCGAGTGGCAAAAATGTTAGCGGACGAGTTTGGCACTGCCTCCAACATAAAGTCAAGAGTGAACCGCCTTTCAGTACTGGGAGCCATTACATCTGTACAGCAAAGACTGAAACTCTATAACAAAGGTAACTTCTAGCTTGTATGGATGCTGGCACACTTCCCTTTCTTGGAAGCAGCCTTAAGTTCCTGCACTATGCAGTTTTCTGCTAATCAAATCTGTTGGCCTGTGCTGCTGTTTTGCACTGATATTCCAGGTATGTTGCCCTTGGATAGCTACTTCAGGGGTGGACTTTGGGACTAGAATAGTGAGGTGGTCCTTGTCTGTAATGAGTGGGCTCATGATTCTGTTCTTAGCGCTGACTCTGCTAAACGTGGCCAGATTTAAGAGCTGTATATTCTGCAGTAGTTCATTTGCATTAAAGCAGTGATTTTCTATCAAGCAGAAACTTCTGTGTGCCTTATGCATGGCATGAGCAGCTGCCATCATTTTGGGGGGAAGCAGACCCAGGCCATGTCAGATGAGCCCTGGAAGAGTTAATTGTTACTGCCTTTGCACTGGCCCCTGGCCTTCCCTGGGATGGTCACTCTGTAAATCCCTGTGTGGCACCAGCAAAGCCTCAGGGGCTGCTCAGCCTTTCTCTGGGTGCTGTGAGCTTGCAAGCTCATGGGTTTAACAGGCAGGTGCATGTCTGCTGCAGGTGCACTAAATGAGTTTGTTTTCCACTGTAGGGACCTGGGAGGGAATGAGGTGGGGAAAAGGGAAAATGAAAAGTTTGGGAACTTGAATTTCAACTCTGCTATGAGTCTTAAGGGCTGGCAGTCAGTTTTTGATGGGTACAGCTTGCTATGTTCCTTAGTGATCTAAACCTGCATTGTGTTGTTTGTAGTACCTCCAAATGGTCTGGTTGTTTACTGTGGAACAATTGTGACAGAAGAAGGAAAAGAGAAGAAAGTCAACATTGACTTTGAACCTTTCAAACCAATCAATACATCGTTGTATTTGTGTGACAACAAATTCCACACGGAGGTAAGGACTCTCCTGTTGCAGGAGCCAAGGTCTGGGCACAACCTTGGTGTGCTTGAGCCTGGAGAGCAGCAGGAACATGCCCTGGGGAGGCCACTGGACGGCTTGGGACTGGCCAGAGATGGGGGATGCCTGCTGGAAGGAGCTGAGGGACTGCCAGCTCCTCCCACAGCTGAGTTTGTGTGACCCACAGACAGGAGCTCCTCTCTGTACCTGGAGGAAGGGTGTTTTTTCTTAACCACAGAGGCCTACAGATCTTATTCCAAGCTAGGCTTTAAAATACTGCCAAGATACTATCAGTGTTGCCAGTCTTGCTATCAGATGTGTTAACTGAGAGCCTTGATGGAGAACTGGCATGTGCCTAATCTGTCTGGGTGGGATTATTTTTATCCAACATCTAATTAAGTTAAACGAATGGTTTGAGGCATATTTAAAGAAATGTGGATTATAGCAGCCAGTGTGTTGCCTCTGAGTCTGTTTTGGCTCTGGCAGGTGCAGAGGTCTTAATGTTTGCAGTGCCCCTCATGTCCTTGATGTTCCCCACGATAAATGTGTGGCCTGAGACTTAATTGCCTGTTGTCAACCTGTGTAACATGGGCTTGACAGGCCCTCCAGTGATGTAGTTCTGCTTGTCTGCTGGGGTCTGTGGAGATGTTATCCATGAGTGGCTTCCAGAGGGCAGGAGTGCAGCTAGGAAAGGTGTGCTTGTTGCCCAGGTGAGGTCCATCCCTACTACTCTGTCTCCCCACAAAGGATGAAATCCCAACATGTCCTTGACCTCCCAGGAATAAAAACCTGTGCACAGGCACAGGTCTGGAGTTCTGCTGGGTCCATGTGTCCACAGATGAGTGAAAGCAAGCGGCAAATAAGAGAATTCAGTAGAGAGCCAGGATGCCAAGCCCAGGAGGTGTTTGTCCCTGCTGCTGTGGGCAGTGGGAGGGTACTGGGTTTCTGTCCTGCCAAGAGATGGATTTGTTTGGTCTCCTCAGCAGCTGCTGCCTCAGGGCACTGATTGAATGCAGAAGTGCCCAGCAGGCTGGTCCCGGAGCAGCTGCACATCCACTGGTGCTGCTGTGTGGCACTGCTCAGCGAGAGTGGCAGTGACCTGAGCGGAATTTGTGGGAATTGCTGCTCCTGCTGATGGGATCACCGCCAGCACCTCCCTCCATGGGCTCTGCTCTCCCCTGTCTGTGGAGTGTGGGGTTATTTCACTGGGTATTGCCTGCAGTGCAGGGTCAGCTGGAGCTGGAGCAGCCTGCTGGGGGCTGTGAGCACTGGGGTCTGGCTTTGTCCCTGGCTGTAGAGCCTTGAACCCCGTGGTTCCTTCAGCTGAGCTGACAGCCAGGGCAGCTCCTCGGGGCACCCACAGGTTTCCTGGGAAGGTGAGGGGGTGTGAAGGAGCAGGAGAAGGAGGTGATCTTCACCTTTGGGCTAAAGCTGCAGAGAGGAAGCTCAGTCCAGGCTGAAGGAACAGAATAAATGCAATAGTCCCTTCTTGGTGCTGGACAGGTCACACAGTGCAAGTGCTGACAGAGCTGATCAGGGGGACTGAGGGAATCACTGATCATTGGTCCTGTATTAAAATAAGAGGGAATCAGGAGCATCAGAGCTGTAGTCATCTGCTGCCTGGCAAGAGCATGTGATAAGATTTCCTGTAGGTATTTTATGGCCTGTGTGAAACTGAAGTAACTCCCCCAGGGGGCTGTGAGCCCTGATGTGTGTCTGAGGGGTAGGATTTACAATGACTTATTTTGATACCTTGGCTGGAGCATTCATTCCAGTCACACGTTTAGCTTGGCTCTGTCCCAGTTAAATAGATTGCAGTGTAATATGCCACTTCCTCCTCTCATTCATCCCACTGCTGAGGAATTAATACAGAATATTTATTTTGGCCAGGAGATTCTATTAAACCTTAGCCTCTGTTTCTTCTAAGCTTGAGAGCTGCAGCCTGGGTTGTGTGGATTTTGGAAGAGGATGACTGATGGGTTTTATCCTTTCAGTTCAGCCCAGTAATCAGGCTGACAGCCCTGCAGGCGGCTCAAGGTCCCGTGCAGTAACCCAGCACCATCGCTTTTGGTGTTAAACTGGTGGCTTCAAGCAATCTGGAGTTTTGACAAGTTCCCCATCCTACTGATGTGGTTTTGCCAGCCGGAAAGGATTCTGGCTATTGCTTTTTTGGGCATGTGTAAGTGAGCAGGAGTGTGTGTGTGTGTGCTGGATGTCTCTGCCCACTCAGACAGCCCTTGAGGGAACAGCAGCTGAGAGATTGCCTCCAGAAAGGAGTGCAGAGTTTGGGTGCTTGTGGATGCCCCAGGGCTGGGCAGGAGCTTGGGCAAAATCAACTCAAAAGCCCTGATACTGCTCAGTGCTTTGGTTGGTCAGCTTAAATGACCATATGGGAAATATTCGGCTGCCTTCTGTAAAGGGAGGAAAATTGAAGGATAACTTCATTTTGCAGCAAATGTTCTGGCTGTCTTCTCCACAGCCTGTTATGCACAGGACAACTATAGCTGCTGCTGCTTGTGCTCTGTGAGGCTGAATTTGCCACAGCAAATGTAGATTTATCTCATCATTCTGCCTTTGGGACTAGAAGTCAGCAGGTGCAGCAGACCAGTGGTTGTGGTAGGGAGGCTGTGTCAGTGCTTTGGAGTACAAAACTGAACTGACAGTGGACTGAGCAAGTTCTGCTTTTCTGGCTGGAATGCCGGAATTATCCAGCAGCTGTGCCAGCCAGAGCGGTGAGGCTGCCTTAGAGAGGTGGGATCCACTTCACACTCTCCAGAGCCCTTCTCTAGGGTTTTGCTTTCACACCTGCCCATGACCTCAGGTGGGGAACTGGCAAAGCTGAGAAATTGTGGTCAGAATTAATCTTGAGTTTCCTTTGTCCTCTTGACAGTGCTGTGTGGGCTGGGATTATGTACGGAAGGAATTGTTCCCTGTGAGCGTGGGGAGCCCTGGCACAGGGTGCCCAGAGAAGCTGTGGCTGCCCCTGGATCCCTGGAAGGCCAAGGCCAGGTTGATGAGGCTTGGAGCCACCTGGGATAGTGCAAGGTGTCCCTGCCCATGGTCAGGGAGTGGAATGGGATGAGCTTTAGGGTCCCTTCCCACCCAAACAATTCAGGGATTCTGTAGTGATCTAGAATAGTTCCAACTCCTGAATGTGCTGCTTTCCCTCTAGTTCATTTATTAAAAAATAGCCATGACCAGCTGTGAGCTGAGACTGATGGAGCTGTGCTGTCTCTGGTGCCCTGTGTGAGCCAGGCCCCCCCTGACAGGCTCGCTCTCTGTTCCAGGCCCTCACGGCGCTGCTCTCCGACGACAGCAAGTTTGGCTTTATTGTAATAGATGGGAGTGGGGCCCTCTTCGGAACTCTCCAAGGAAACACACGAGAAGTGCTGCACAAATTCACTGTGGATCTTCCAAAGAAGCATGGTAACACACTAGTCTGTCTCTGCTGAGTGCAGCAGCCTGCCCTGGGGTGGGATGTGAGGGTGGAAGTGGGGAACTTGGCCTGTGGGGGTTTAGCTCTGCTCAAGTCTGTGCTCCCTTGGAATCTGACAGCAAAGCCTCCAGTCTGAGCCTTCTGTCAGAATTAATGAATCACAGTAATATGCAGTTGATCTCAGAAGTGGCACTTTTTATTTCTTGCTGCATTTGACCCTTTACTTGGTTTTGGGACAGTTCTAACTAAATACTAGTAGCACAAGTAGTAATCCCACTCGATGGAGTCGTTAAGGTTTGATGTGCTGGTGTTGTGTGCACACCACAGCGAGGAGGAGCGAGCTGCTCTCTGCAGGAACCACAGGGCCTAATGGAGCAAGGAAAATTCGAGTTCCACTCTGTGGTGCTGTGTTGTAGCCAGCCACTGATGAGTTCAGCAAATTGTCTGCTGGTTACTCCTGGCCTACTGTCCTTTGTAGAGTGGGATGGGACAAAATGAAATAAAAACACTGCCCCCAGTGAGGTTGTGCAGCAGAGACTGCTGGGCCGCGCTGCATCAGCGGTGTTTGAGGCAGTGTACAAAAAGACGGCTTCTAATGAAGGTGCAGGAGAGAGAATGTGCTCAGATGTTCAATTTCTGCAGAGTTGTGAGTCTTTATAGCAAGAAAAGAAACATTTTCCTCTGTGGAGAAAAATCTCCTGGTGGGAATGAGCCCTCTTTATTCCCTGAGTGTTCCATGAGAGCCCCTGCCTGGGCTCGTGGCAAATGTAATTCAGGAGGCTGCAGCTGCCTTTGGCTTTGGTTGTTCCGGGCCAGCTGTGTCCTAAGGACACTCCTGGGATGCAGTGGGTTCCCCATGGCTGCCCCATCCCCCCCTGCAGGCAGAGGAGGTCAGTCTGCCCTGCGCTTCGCCCGCCTGCGCATGGAGAAGCGGCACAACTACGTGCGGAAGGTGGCCGAGACGGCTGTGCAGCTCTTCATCTCCGGGGACAAGGTCAACGTGGCTGGGCTCGTCCTAGCTGGATCAGCTGACTTCAAAACTGAATTAAGTCAATCTGACATGTTTGATCAGGTGAGTGGCCTTTCCTGAGCAAACCCAAGTGTTTAAGTGTCAGTGGTGACGTGGTGATTGTAGCAGGAACTCTGATCCGAGGTGCTCCTCAGCTCACAGAGGAATGTGACTCTGGTGTCCCAAGAGATTTGAACAAAACTAAAAATGTGACGTATCCAAAGAGGTCTCCCTTTCCTAATACCTACTGCAAGGAGCTGAGAACTCCTTTTCTTAAAACAGGGCTAATAAGAAATCTGTCCTCCCTGGTTTGGAATTGGCGTTCCCATTCTTTGTGTTCCCAAATCTAAAGCAGAAGCTTTATTGGAATTAAACTCCAGTAAAGCTAATCTGTGTCCCTGTTGCCTGAAGGTTGTGGTTCAATACTGTGCATTCAGAGGTCCCTCTGCCGCAGGTGAAGTGCAGTAATGAGTGCAGTGACCCCATGGCAGGGTGGGGAGTCTGACAGCCCTACTCTGGAGTGGATTTATGTTTTCGTGTCTCCTCCTTCTCTCGTTCAGCGGTTGCAATCCAAAGTGCTCAAATTAGTTGACATTTCATATGGAGGAGAAAATGGCTTCAATCAAGCAATTGAGTTGTCAACTGAGGTCCTCTCCAATGTGAAATTCATCCAAGAGAAAAAGCTAATAGGTACGTGATGCCCTGCAGCCTCCTCCTGAGCCAGGCGTGTGGCACTGAGTGTGCTGGTCTTGCTCTCGCCCCCCTGGCAGAGCCCTGGTGCTGCCCCAGCCCTGCTGTCCTGGCTGAGAGTGTGACTTGTTCTTTTTGTCACCTGGACACCTCAAGTGCTGCTATGGTTGGTTTCTTTTTCCCCACCAGACTTCTTGGACCTTCTCTGTCCCTCCATCAGAGATCACCTTAGCTCCAGGCCTTCTGGTGGCAGCTGCTTGTCCCAGTTTCTTGCATTCAGATGAAACTTGTTTAAAGTGTGTGTGCTGTGCTGAGTGCTCATGGCAGGCTCTCTGTGCCCTGCAGGACGATACTTCGACGAGATCAGCCAGGACACGGGGAAGTACTGCTTTGGTGTGGAAGATACACTAAAAGCTTTGGAAATGGGAGCAGTAGAGATCCTGATAGTCTATGAAAACCTGGATATCATGAGATACGTCCTGCACTGCCAAGGCACGGAGGGTACGTGGTGCTCTGGGACACTGCAGGGTCTCAGGGTTGAACACCTGAGGTGCCTCACTGGGATGGGTTTGCTGGAGGAGCTCCCTGAGGAGGTCTGATCCACAGGGGTGTTGTGCAGGCAGGTCCTGACCTGCAGCTTCCCAGCCTCTGTGGGGGAAAAGCTGGAACAAGCAGGGTTCCAGTGCACGGAGGGAACTGAAGTGCCAGGGGGCACTTGGGCACAGGGCCAGCCTGGAACCTGCTTCAGCTGTGTGAGTGTGGTACCAGAGGGGAGACTGAGGTGACCTCTTGGCCACAAACACAATTCCTCTGCCTACAGACAGCCCCTGTGCCTGCAGCAGGACCTGTCCCTCTCTGTGGTGGCTCTGCAGCTGCTCTCTGCTGCTGTGCCCTGGTGGGGTGCTCACAGAGCTTCAGAGAGGAAGGAAGGCAGTGGCAGTGCCAGACCCTCTGTTGCTGGCTGTGCTCAGTCTCCTGCTGTCTTTAAACTGCATCTTGTAGCCTTATCCAAACTAATACTATTATTTTTTCTCCCTTCTCAGAGGAGAAGATCCTGTATTTGACACCAGAGCAAGAGAAGGATAAATCCCACTTCACAGATAAGGAGGTATTTCAGCTTTGGGGCTTCTGGCTTTGTTCTCAGTGTCTTGGTGCAGAGCTCTGGGCACGTGGGCTTAGTTTGTCCCAAGCACCTGAGCACAGGGACCTTCTGGCCCTCAGTGACACCTCAGGGCAGTAACCTGTGGCTCCTCCTGTGTGACCCCTGGATTCTACACCTGCTTTTCTCCAGTCTTCCCTGCTGCCAATCCCAAGGTTGTGTAAATGGGCAGTGTGGGGTCTTTTCCACACCAAAGCATCACCTGCAGGGGTTTGGTAGCCACCATGCAGGCCAAGGCCCCGAACCATTGCTCCCTGCTTGTGGGACACTGATTTGGTTGTGCAGAACCACTGTGAGGTCAGAAATCGTGACATGGATCAGGTGCCAAGGGAATGTTTGCTTTGGGATGTATTTGGCACGTGGAACTGTCGTTTTCTGCCTGAGTTCCCTGCCTGTGCAGGTCAAATAGCCCTCATGGACCAGGGCTCTGTGTTACTTTGCAGAGTAAACTGGGAAAAAAGTGTCCCTTGTGAAAGCGTGGGCATCTGTCCCACATGGGTTGTGCTGGGGGGCATTTCCAGCTGCCTTCCCTCCCGGAGGGGGATTGGCAGTCCCTGCTGTGCATGGAGGGTTTGCAGTGTTACCTGCACTGATGTGTTTCTATTTCACAATAATCACTTCACCTCCTGCTTAGAAAGCAGTGCCTTTTGGCTCTGTACTTGCATGGATCAGTGCTCCTGCCTGAGAGCAGGGGCTGGTGGACAAGTGGGGCTGGCATCTTTGCAGGGTGCAGAGCAAGTCTGAATGAGCAGTGAAACTGAGATGTAGCGTGAGGTGACACTGGAGCAGAAGAATCAAGGCACTTTTTTCTTCTGCTTCTGCACTAAGTTCCATATTAGATTAATTTTGTAGCACCAGGAGCCTTGTGTGGCTGCGTCAGCCCTTGCCTGGTACAGTTGTGTCAGGAATGCTTCCACCGGGAGTGTTCCTGTGGAGCACGAGGGCTGCTGTCCCTGCTGGGGCTGACAAAGCCATGGAGCCAGCTTTGGGGGGATTTTCTCAGTCCTGAACACACAGTGACTGTAGCAGGTTTTATTATTTTTTTCTCCCTTCCAATGTCTCCACAGACTGGGCAGGAACATGAACTCATAGAAAGTATGCCCCTCCTGGAGTGGTTTGCAAACAACTACAAGAAATTTGGAGCAACATTGGAAATTGTTACAGACAAATCACAAGAAGGATCCCAATTTGTGAAAGGATTTGGAGGAATTGGAGGTAAACTGCAAGAGGAAAATGTGTTTGTCATTTTTAGTGGTTGGTTTGATAATCTGGTGCCAACACGAGTGGGATTAATTTTATTCCAGTTAGTCATGAAACCAGTTCAAGAAACAATTGTCTTCACCAGGGCAGATTCATTCCCTATCCAGCAGGATGATGGCCCACGTTGGGCCCTGTCACTTTCCAGCTGTGTTCCTCAATCCCTGTGTCCTCTGGAGTGCTTGGGGATGGGCTGTCTCCCTGTCCAGCTGCTGGAGCTCAGGAGGGCCCCGAGCTGCCTGGCTCTGTCTCTGCACAGTGGTTTGGTGGCAGCCCCTGCCCTGCCCTGTCAGAGCTGGGGCTCTGACAATCCCCGGCCCCGTTCCTGCAGCTCTCGGAGCTGTTGCTCATCTCTCAGAGCTTCCCTGTACTTTGCTCCCTGATCTTCTGCTTCTTTCCAAAGAAAAGTATTTCTAGTCCAGCCTCTGGAGCAGTGAGGCCTCTGAAAGGCAGTCCTGCTCTGGAGCTCACTGACATCAGCCACGCCTGGCAGAGGTGCAGGTGGCTCCTGTGCCAGCCTGACAAATCCTGGGCAGGTAGAGCCAAACCTGCAGTGCTCTGTCCTGCCCGGGCAGGCATTCCAGGACAGAGCTGTGCCACTGGCTGTGCTCAGCTTTGATGGGCGTGAACCAGGGGTGAGTGCACTGTAAAGAAGAATTTCTAGGGCCACAAAGAACACCAGTTGGGAAAAAACAAGCTTGGATTGTTTGGCTCCATAAGGAGCAATAGATTTCTAAGTTTTCAGGGTTTGTAATTCCAGGAGTCTCTCATTTCCTGCCAGATCCAGCCTCTTTGCATGGTGGGATCCTCTTTGTTCCCATGCTCTGTAGGCTTGAAAGGAAATATCCTTGAGAATCTCCTTCACCTCAGTAAATGATTCCAGGGATACAGGATTTCTGGAACCCTGGGTTGATGTTTGGGGTGGGAAGAGGAAAACAGCCACTAAATCCTGCTTTTACTCCATTGTAAAAGCATCTGCAGTGCCAGCTGCCCCCTGGGTTTAACTGCCAGGCCTTGGTCTGAGCAGTGCCACTGGGACCAGTGACCTGCCACTGGTGCTTTTTGGAGATGCAGCTCTAGAACAGGCTGAGCTTTTCCAGCAGGAAGCTGGCCTGGTTGGGCAGGTGGGTGTTGCTGCCTTTGGGCAATAATTCCCCATGGCGTTTCTCACTCCAGCTCCTGCCGGCTGCCAGGCCTCGGCGTGGGCATTGCGGGGAAGCTCTGGACGTGCAGGGCTGGGAGGCTGCTCGGTGCCTGGGGGGATGCTGGGGAGCCTAAAGGCTGTTTCTTTGGCAGGTATCTTGCGGTACCGAGTGGACTTCCAGGGCATGGAATACCAAGGAGGAGACGATGAATTTTTTGACCTTGATGACTACTAGGTAGTCGAGCTGGGTCCGGCAACACGTGCCTCGCCCCTCCAGCATCCAACCCAAGGAGCAAATTCATGGTGGAAAACACAACAGATCCCTGCCTTAGAATTGGAACATTTCCAGAACTTGATCCACGAGCATTTGGATTTAAGAAAGCAAAACCCTACACTTTGATTTGTCATAGTGTCAGTACAGCAGCAAACTACTAAGTTCCTATATGCCACTTTGGACTAATTTAAAAAGAATCCCAGTTTTTACTTTTACTCAATGGTGAAATTGGTTGCTCTTGTATTTTATGGAAATGATTTTTTTAACCTTCATGATACATTAACTGCTGTAAACCTCTTCCTTCCAAAATTAATAGAAGTAAGATCCTACTGGTTTGTCTCTTTATACTTTGATTGGAGAAATCAATTGCTGCATTTGGCAGCGCCGTGACCCATTTACATGGCATTCTCAGCTTAGCCTGCAGAAGAAATGGAACGAGGTTGGAGCCATAATTCTCTTCAAAAGCTTGAGGAGGCACTGACCTGAGTGCTGGTTCATTACATGTGGCTTGTAAATTCTGATGGTTTGGGGAGGCTCACCAGCCAAACGTGCTTTAATCTATTTGCAGAAACACTGCTCTTACAAACTAGGAAATGCACTTCATGGATTGCAATGAAAATGCTGCTGGAGTCTTGGGCTTAATTTGGATTTGAGCAGTGCAGCCTTCAGGAATTTTTTTTTTTCAGTCTTGACAAAAATAAACATGAGATTTCAGTGAAGTAAGGTACACTTGGCTTTTTGTTCCTCAGTAAGTTTTTCTTTTTGCTTTAGGACTGTGTAAGGTTTCCTTGATTATGTGAATTTGAGCCCACAGGTCTTTAATGGAAGTGGGTGTTTGACAGGAATACTGAGTCAGTGGAGTGAAGGCTGAATTAGTGCTGGGAGTGTGGAATATTTGATTCTGATCTATGGAGCTCTGGCACAGCCCCTGGGAACACCCAGCTCCCAGCACTGAGCAGTGTCTGTCCTGTGGGGATGTGCCCTTCCAGGGGTAAAGGATCACCTCTGGGTGATCCCAGACTGCCGAGGCGTTGTGTCCTGCCTGTTCCATCCATAGATCCAGGGAGCTCATCCTTGGGGTGTGTTCAGCCTGCTGGCGACACTCTGGGGGTCAGGGGGCCGTGCAGGCCAGGGGGGCAGTGGCACCAGGCCAGGTCCTGCCCCGAGGGGAGCAGTGGCACAGCTCCGGTCCTGCTCAGGTCCTGCTCCCTCCCTCGGGGCTCTCCCAGCGTCGCTCCCGGTGCTTCCCTCAGGAGCAGCTCCTGTTCCAGCTGCAAACCTTTGCCTCTTGTCCTGGTTCACTTGAACAGAGGGAGCTTCTCTTCAAATTTCTGCCACGCTGTTGTTTGAGGTCCAAAATTCCTGTCCTTGTGAGCAATACCATTTGTCCCCCTGGTCCCTAACCTGGCCGGCGGCTTTGCTGCCGTCCTCACATCCAAGCTGGAATCTCTCCCGGGAGGTGGGGCTGGGTCTGCTCAGGGCTGAGCACAGCCCTGGCCCTCACAGCAGTATGTTCTGGATTTTGCCATTGTAAATGGGTCTAATGTGACATGACAAGACCACAAAAATTGGATGTAAATTTACATTTTTGAATATACTGCTTGTTGTTTCACATGATACATTAGGGTATGCAGCTCCTTTTTGTAGTTTTTATTTTTACTATTTAAGTTTGGAAATGATGCCAAATTTTTGTATTTCTTTAATCAATGTGTTCTCTTCAGTGATATATATTGCATTATATATTGATGTGTATATCAATATATACTGATATGTATTACACTTACACATGCAAACACACTCACCGGGGGTGGGAGATCCCGGCCTTCGCATACTATATAGCCTCTGCAGAGAGATCCCAAGCAGTGATATCTTGGTGTTGTGATGTACAGAAATGGAGAAGAGTATTAAACCATATTTAAGAATATAGTACAGACTCCTGCTTTGTTTTCTTTAGTCCAGGAAACTCCAGCTTTTAGCTCTCAGCTCGGTGCCAGCTTCAGGGCTGGAGGTTGGAGGCAGCTCTTTCACTGCTTGGTTTGTGTTTCTGGATGTGTTTCCACCTGTGCTGGCCCTGCTGAGGCCCCACCTCAAATCCTGTGTCCAGTTCTGGCCCCTCACTGCAACAAGGACACCAAGGGGCTGGAGCTCCAGGAGCGGCTGAGGGAGCTGGGAAAGGGGCTCAGCCTGGAGAAAAGGAGGCTCAGGGGGGACCTTGTGGCTCTGCACAACTCCCTGACAGGAAGGGGCAGCCGGGGGGGTCGGGCTCTGCTCCCAGGGAACAGGGACAGGAGGAGAGGGAACGGCCTCAGGCTGGGCCAGGGGAGGCTCAGGGTGGACAGCAGCAGGAATTTCCCCATGGAAAGGGTGCTCAGGCCTTGGCAGGGGCTGCCCAGGGAGGTTTGGAGTCCCCGTCCCTGGAGGTGTCCAAGGAAGGGCTGGAGGTGGCACTCGGTGCTCTGGGCTGGGGACAAAGTGGGATCAGGCACAGGCTGGATTCTGGTCTGGGAGCGCTTTTCCAACCTCAATGATTCCATGATTCTGTGTTTCTCCAGCACACTCCGTTGTTCTTCGAAGCTGGAGCTTAAAAGTGACTTCAGAAGGAGGGAGAAATCCAAGAATCAGAGTCCAAAGGTAGCTGTGTTGTGAGTGTTACCTTGGGTCAGCTGAGCACCTGAGGCAGGGCAAGGACAGCCTGCAGCAGCAGCACCCTGCCCTCAATACCCCAGTCCCAGAATCCCTGGGTTTTTTTTCAAGCAGCCTTTTCTACTCTGCCTTTTGGGGCGAGGCCACACAGACAGAAGTGTCCTGGCTCCATGGGCCTGCCCCGACCTCTGTCTTTTCCTGTTGGCCAACCCCTGCATGTCCATGGCTGTCCAGGGAGCACCTGCCTCCTCCCCCAGCTGAGCAGGCAATTTGTGAGAGACATCATTAATAGCAGGACTTTTAAAGGATGTTTTAAATCCCCTCTCAGCGGGTGTTGCTTGGCTGAGATTCTCTGGCCGAGGCTGAGCCTCCACCTTCCATGGGAACAGAAGGATTTGGGCGTGAGGCTCTTGGCCTGTTGCTGTCACACTTGGGCTTGCACAGAGTTATTCCTGGGAGCTGAGACTTCCCAGTTTGTGCTCTCTGCCTCACATGGTCTCTGATCTGCAGCTGTGGCAGGCAGGAGAGCCTGGCTCATTCTCTGTTCTCAGAATTCCCAAGTTTTGGAGATGGGACTTTTCTGCTGGAGCAGACACAAAAGTGATGCACAAATCTCACGCTGTCTGTGACCCAGGTACACAAAAGTGATGCTGTTCAGCTCATGGTGTAGGTAAAAGCTCAGCACTAAATGAGCTCAGCACTAAATGAAAAATATAAAAATAATCCCTTCAGCTGGTGAGTCGGGGGGAAGCTGCTGCCCCTGCAGTCTCCCCACTTGGTGCAGCCAGGCACGTGGGTGTGTGTTGTTCAATAAAACCCCAACTATTTCTCAGTTGACCCTTTGCTGGCAGCACCAAGCCTGGTTTCTGCTTTCCAGCTGTGCATTCCAGGGGAAGCAGGAGCAGCGAGGCCTGGCTGCTGTGGAGGGATGCCTGGAGCTCTCCTCCACTGTCAGATGCTCCACGCCAGCCGTGCTTGGAAGCTGCTTTTCCTCGCGGATCCTGGCCGGTTGCTGGCTCTTCCCCTTCACATTTCAGTGGGAACAGAGCTGTGTCTGGGTGGCTGTGTGTGCTGGGTCCCTTCAGTGCCTGCTCCACTCCGGAGCCTGGGGAGCTGCCAGCACCTGGAACTCTCCCAGCAGCTCCTCACCCATGGAAGGATGAGGCCCCTGGAGAGAGATGCGGTGAAACTTTTCGTCCTTTCAGCTGCCAGGATCAGGTCACTGGGTCCCTTTCACCCCTCAGAAAGCAGCTCTGCTGCAGCCTGGCTTTTGTTCCAGGTGCACTCAGGTGGTTGTATGTCCACAAGTGCCTTTTTTCACCCCGAATATTGCAGAGTATCAGGTGGGTTCTCCCTGCCCTGTGAAGGTGAGCATCACCTGGCAGGGCTCCCATCCAGGAGCCTCGACTGCCTCCAGCACACAGGATTGTTGCTGGAATTGGGAAGAGATTTCAGTGGGGCCACGTTGGGGCACTTCCAGCAGGTTTGGGGTTGGAAGCCAGGCAGGATGGGTGGCTTTGCACCCACCGTGGGCTGGGAAATAACTGTTTCCCCAAAAGGGATCCATTCTTGATTATCTGGAATTGAGAGAAAAAAGAAAGTGTCATTTCCAGGATGTCCCATGGAGCTGCTTCTGTGCTTCTGTTGGAGAGGTTCAGAGGGCCCATCCCTGTGTGTGCCTAAGCGTGGATGCAGGGCTGGAGGCTCCTTGTCGTGGATCATCAGCTCCTGCTGGCCTGAAGGCCTTCTTTTCCTTGTGCCAAAGGCTTCAGCTCTTCTGCATGCTCCAGCTGTGAGTGCCTCACCCCCTGGGGAATACCTGAAATTTAGGGTGTCTATGTGGTTAGGCCACCCCGCTCCCCCTGTGTTCCCTGCTCGGTTTCCAGTTGGCACCGCGTGCTCAGATATTCTGATAATGCTCTTCTGAAACTCTCCTTTTTGTCTGGCTGTAATTAAAGCCAGGATCTGCCCTTTCCGAGTGGTTATTTCGGGAGCTGGAGCTCGGCCTGCGCTGCTGTCGCTCGTGGGCTGCAGATGCCATTGTCCCGGGCAGCCGGGCCCAGCCGCGGCGCTGGGGCAGCTCTGGAATCTCGCGCCGCTATTTTTAGTCGGTGGTGAAAAATTGCACTTCCAACACTTCTGAATGGCTGACAGTGCTTAAATAAATCAAAGGGCAGGTCCTGGCTGCTGCTGAGGAGCGGGATGAGGAGGTGACCTGGAGCTGCTGCGGGGCTGAGCTGGGAATAGGTGAGGTGGGAAGGGGCTGTGAGGGGTCAGAAATTGCTGCCCTGCCACAGCCGCCTGTCCGTCCCCTCTGTGCAGGTGGCCCACGGTCACTGCTGTGGTGGGGTGGCCGTGGGCTCCTTGCTCATCTCACTGCTCCTTTTGGGGTCAGTTCTCCCCCTTCCCCCTGTGTCCCCAGGTGTCCCCGCTGGCTCTGCCGTAGCTGCAGCCCTGGGGCTGTGCCCTGTGTGCAGCTCTGCTCTCCCCTCAGGCAGCTGGGACGGGAGGCAGGAGCTGCTGAAGGACGCTCTGTAAGTCCAGGTGAGTGAATGTCCCATGTGTGGGACTCTCCCCTTCCACCCTGGCCACCTCCAGAGCTGTGAGACAAAACCAGTTGCTAACTCACAGTTTCTCCTTTTCAGTGCCAGGGCAGGAGTTTCCTGAGGACCTGCTTCACCTCTTTGGCCACCAGGTTTCCACAGGGGCACAAACCCCTCCTCCCTGGCTAAAGGACCCTCACAGCTGAGTTTCCATGCCTGGCTGTTCCCTGCTGTGTACCTGGAGAGGCCCAGGTGGCTGCTTTGCCACTTTGCTTCCCTGTGCTCAGACTCCAGGACTCACTTGGGATGGGGAACCTTCAAGTCAGGCTCCCAGGATCTCCAGTCACCCCCGAGCTGCTCTACTCCACAGCCTGTGAGGTAAGAGGGGCAGTGGCTCCTGGAAGGACCCTGGTGACCCTGGGCTTGTCTGGGCTGTGCAGCTGCCAGGGAAGCTCGGCCGGCTCCAGGACAGCCCAGCGTGGGAGGATGTTGGGAGAAAGGGGTTTGGGGACGGCGTCTGTGCCCTGGGACACCGTGGTCACCTGTCCCCATTCCCAAACCTGGCAGGCACAGACTGAGGGGATGTCCTGGCTGTGACGGTGGTTCCCATCACGTTCACACGGGCACTGACCTCTCCTCTGGGACTGGCTGCCCCTTTCTGGGACTTCTCTGGCTTTGGGGGCAGAGGGGCTGCTCTGAGCACCCTTGTGTGGGGCCCTGTGCTGTGCTGGGAAGGAGCTGGGCCCCCCGAGCAGCAGGGCAGGCTGGCCCTGTGCCCAGGCTGCAGGCAGGAGCTTTACCCAGCCTCACAACCCCCTCTGCTCTTCTCCAGGAGCTGCTTTCAGCCCAGGGTGCTGTAATCCAGTAGAAAGGCTCCTGAAGGCTCCCGTGTGGCTGCCCACACTGCTCCTGGAAACTCCCAGGAATGCTCAGATGTGGACAGCCATGCTGAACCACTCACCAGTTCAACCCAGCAAAGGCTGTTGATCCATTTGATCTGGTAAAGGAACTGTCACGTGTGTACCCTCATGGCCAAGGGCTCTCACATGAGCACTTCCCCCCACGTGCAGCCACGTAAAAGCTCCATCACGTCTCCTGTCCATCTCTGCTTCTCCAGACTGCACAAACCTGGGCATGAATCCTTTCCAAAGTCCAGGCAGCTGCAGTGTGTGCTAAAAAATAACCTGGCAGTAAACTCCAATGAAGACCAACCAGAGGGCTGGGAGTTTCCCTTTCAGTCCCAACCCAATGGGATGTTTAATCCCTCTCTGCCCACAAAGCCCCTGTGTGAGAATTGCTTTTGTTAGTTCTTATAACGGGAGAGCTGAGCTGCTCCACATCCCTCACCGGGTGTTGGGCTGGGTGGAAGTGCTGAAGGGCAAAGCAAGTCTGTCCATGGCTTTATTGTCACCTCCCAATCAATTACTGGCTCCAGGAGGTTGTGTTACCCTTGGCAGGCCACCAGCTGCCCCACTGTCACCTCTCCAGGCTGGGGAGCCAGCCCTGCCCTGTGCCACACGTGGGAGCTCCAGTGCTGCTCTCACAGCCAGTGCTGCCCTAGGGGAATCTGCCTCCAACCACTCTGACGGCCCTTCTGTCTCATCCCTGGGTCTGTAAATGGAATTAAATGCTGAGGGCTGAGCTCTGCAGTGTATTCACCAAATAATGCAGTTCCCAGGACTGTCTGAAGGCATCTGAAATTTGGGAAATGGATCCCCACCGAGCTGCCAGAGGATTTGAGCAGCTGACTCCCACTGGCCCCACAGCAAATCCCAGACTGTGGCATTTTGTCACTGTCTGTCTCTTTTGTTTCCATTTTTTTACCTGCCTGCAGCCCTGCTGGATCAGCAGTGGGACCGGGGCTGTGGGTTTGGAGCAGCCTGTCTGGGAGGCACCTGTGGCCAGTCACTCTTATCCTCACCCTGTGGCTGTTCAACACCCAAAGGCAGCCCTGGAATGAGGGACGAGCTGCTGGGGTGATTTCCATGGGCTATCCAAGGCCTAGAGAAATTGCAGGAAATGGACACAGGCATAGAAATAGCTCAGTTCATCGTCCAAAAAAGATGTAGTGAGACAAATCAAATGGTGTCACCCCTAAGATGCTGCCCCAGGTGGGCTGTGGTGGTGCCAGGGCATGTGAGACACAGACAGAGCTGCCTGTGTGGGAATGGAGGTGGGGAGGGTCAGGGAGCAAATCCTTCCCTGGGACAACGAATGGACAGAAAACATGGACTGAACTGATGGCTGAGTTCCAGTGGAGTCAGCCCGGGGGGCACGGGGTGGGTTGGGGCTGCTCACTGGAGTGGCCCTGGCCAGGTGGACATGGGGACACAGGGCCCACAGGGACACAGAGCCCATGGCGACATGGAACTCTCAGCTTCCAGGGCAGTGCCAGTCTTGAGACCCACACCACGAGTTTTCCAGGGTTTTTCTAAGCACAGGATGACTTTTGCTTCGATACAGGGAGGCTGAGGTGACCCTCAAGGAATCCTTGCCATGTTGCACAGCAAGGAGATACCTCCAGGTCGGTGGCGCCGGGACTTTCCCTTCCACTTCCCCCTCATCCTCGCAGGAGAACTGGCAGAGCAAGTTCTCTTGGGCTGAAACTGCCTCACCGCCCTGCTGTGCCTCCAGCTGAGCGAGGGCCCCATTAGCACTAATTAGCAGCTGTGTCCCTGCTGTGCAGATGTGTGTCACAGATGTCACACACCCGGGGAGGAGTCACTGGCACAGCCTTGTCCAAGCAGGACACACACCCAGAGACTGCTCCTGAAATTCCTGCAGCCAGGTAGGCATGGGAATATTGGATCATGGAACCACTTAGGAAGGAAAAGACCTCCAAGATCGAGTCCAAGCTGTGCCCGATGCCCACCTTGTCCTCAGCCCAGAGCACCGAGTGCCACCTCCAGCCCTTCCTTGGACACCTCCAGGGATGGGCACTCCAAACCTCCCTGGGCAGCCCCTGCCAAGGCCTGAGCACCCTTTCCATGGGGAAATTCCTGCTGCTGTCCACCCTGAGCCTGCCCTGGCCCAGCCTGAGGCCGTTCCCTCTCCTCCTGTCCCTGTTCCCTGGGAGCAGAGCCCGACCCCCCCGGCTGCCCCCTCCTGTCAGGGAGTTGTGCAGAGCCACAAGGTCCCCCCTGAGCCTCCTTTTCTCCAGGCTGAGCCCCTTTCCCAGCTCCCTCAGCTGCTCCTCCTAGGACTGACTCTTTCCAGTGAGTTTCTATCTCAGAATAAATTTATCAAAACCTGTGTTTTTCTTATTATGCCTTAGATACATTGCTCAGTCCTCATGAGGTCTTAAGTTGTGAGATGCTCAGAAACAATTTTAATTTACAGATACAGGGATTGATATCCCCTCTTGCTTTCCTTGGTGTTCTACACTAAAGCCAAAACATTTTATGTTTTTATAATGCCTTACTTAATTAATTTCTATGTTCTTCTCTTTCTCTCACATCATAGGAATTGCTTTTACCACACCATTAAGAGCAGATTACAGGAACTCCATTTCCATCTGACATCTCCTGCCAGAGTGAGACCCATCCTGATGTGCAACATCCATTGGTGCGGTGCAGGAACCCTTGGCACTGCCAGGATGGCAACACAGATTTACTCTTTGTACAACTTAATGGAAGAATTTCCCCCCGTTTTTTCTCTTTTTCATTTTTTCCTCATTTCCTCTGCCCTGGGAATCCTTCCCATAGTCAGAACAGCAGGCTGTGCTTTGGAAAGCACCAGGAGCATTGTGCTGTCAGCAAATCCCTGCCCTGGGTATATTTAGACTGAGACATGCTGATTTTTTCTTTGGTGTTCCAAACAAATATCTGCTGCCTTGGTTGATGTCAGGGCCAATGTCTGATCCCAGGGACAGCAGAATGGAGCTGGATTTGGTCCCACCTTTCTCAGTGACACCCTTGTGTGGGGGTGTTACACAGTGGGTATAATTCCACCTGTGAGTCCTTCGTTATGGGTTGTGATGGGAAGGTGGGAAGAATCCAGCTCAGCTGCCAGCTGGGGGCCCAGGTTTGGCAGGAAAAGGATGGATTTTCCATGGCAATGGAGTGTGTCAGGGTGAGGGGCACGCAGGCACAGCCCACGCTGATGTGGGCACCCCTGTGTGAGTCTGGGCTTTGTGGCCCCACTTAGAGGGACTTTGGGGCAGTGGCATCTTTGGCTTTGTCCCCACGAATGGAAATGGGGCAGCTTTTGGGGCACATCAAGTTGTCACCCCCAGGCTGTGAGCAGCAGCAGGTGTTTGATGGGGAGGGAGACTTGCAGCTCTTGTTTTGCCTTTTAAATGCTATAAAAAGGATTTAGACCTCATGACCAGTATTGTTCTAAGCAATTTTGAATGGATGAAGGACATTTCTGCTGACACAAACGTCCTGTGGAGCAGGTGAGCTGTCAATAAGAAAGGACTTTGCACCATTTCCATTCGTTCATCCTCCATCTCTTCACCATTTGGCAGAGATTTGAACAGGTAACAGAAAAAGATGCTTAGCAGGAAGCTCCAGGTCCATTTTCATGGCAAGCCCAGTGCTGTGCTGTCACAGCACGCTGCTGCTTAGGGCAGTTTTGCTTCCAATTTCCAGTGCCTACGGCTGCATTTGGTCCCTGCTGCGTGGTCAGCGGGCAGCCTGAATGTCCTTGGTCCCCAGAGCACCTGCTCTGGATGCTCTGTGTCTCCCTGCGGCTGTGGCACAGGAGGATGGGGCCACACAAGAGTTTGCCAGCAGGATCCAGACCCTAAAGGCTGAAAAAGCTGCTCGTTGCCAAGAGCTGAGGTCAGCTACGTGGAAATGCCACCACCTGAGCCAGGGGTTTCCATGTCTCCTTGCAAACACAGCACATCTCCTTTACAGGCTTTTGTGTTCTGCCCTTTCTGTTTTCATCTAACCTGGACAGAAGTTTTCCCTGGCAAGGACCATCAGTTTTTCTCTAGATGCTGTGCCTGCTGTCAGTCAGGGAAATTTTGGTAAATAATCCCATTTCATCCATGGATGGGGTGGATTTCCATCTCATGTGAACAGCTGGAGGAGCAGAGCCAGCAGAAACAGGCACAGGCTTCAAAGCACAGATGGGTCAGCCTGGCCCAGCAGTGCTAGCAAGGCCAGGCCTAAGGCACAGGTTAGAATTTATTTAATAAAGAATTTAAATAACAATTTAAATAAACAGTACAACACACAGAGCCATCTCGTGAGTCCACATATCACAGAATCCCAGATTGGTTGGGGCTGGAAGGAACCTTAAAGCCCATCTCATTCCACCGTGCCATGGGCAGGGACACCTTCCACTATCCCAGGTGCTCCAAGCCCCAATGTCCAGCCTGGCCTTGGGCACTGCCAGGGATCCAGGGGCAGCCACAGCTGCTCTGGGCACCCTGTGCCAGGCCAAGGAGGGAGCGGATGGGAGTCTCAAAGGCGCTTTCCAGGCTTTCGATCTCCCAGCGTCCAGCACCAAATCCCCGCCTCGGCCTTCCCCACACGGTTCTGTCCCGCTCGGCAGCCCCTGCAGCCACCTCGTCCCCGGCACCGCGGGACAGGAGGCTCGGCGGCTCCGGACACTTCGGCCATCCCACCGCTCCCGGCTCCCGGCGTCGCTCCCGCCTGGGCCCCCTCAGGCCGCCCTCTCGCCCCGCCCCGGGCCCGCGCAGCTCCCGGCACCCCCCGCGCGCCGCCCGCGCCCAATGGGCAGCGCGAGGCTCCCCGGGGGCGGGGCCGGGCGNAGCCCGCGCTCGACCCCGGGCCGGCCGCGCTGCCCCCGCCGTGGGATCCGCTCGCTCCCGCCTCCACCGCGGCCCTGCGGCCCGCCTGGGGCGCCACGAGAGCCTTCGTTTCATTGAAAATAAATAAATAACAACAATTAACCCCCCGCAGGAGGCAAGGCCAGGCCGCGGGCGCGGAGCGGCGCGGCCGCGCTGCACGAACCGAAAGCGAAATGCCCCAGGCGGGGGGGCTCCGGCTCCAGCCTCGGCCCGGCCGGACCCTCCCGCGCCTCCGGGCACGGATTAAACCCCGCCGGGGGGGCTCGGGGCTCCGGGCCGGGGCAGCACCGGTGCTACGGCTCCGGTCCCGCACACACGGAATTACCTAACGAGACCTAATTGGTGTATTGGTTATACCCCTAATTAACGCTTACGCCGCTAAATTCGCGTTAATGGAGAGGCAGCCAGATGGGAGCAGTTGAAAGAGGTTGGGTTTTTTTTAATATAAGCAAATTAGATCTTTATAGGCAAATATCAGAGGCCTCTCGTTTTACTGCCTTTAGGCCTGAATAAAAATAAGTTAGGAGCTGAGAGAGAATAGTAATCAGTAAATGTCTTCTAATTTATTTGTTATAAACATATTTGCTTTTTTTCCTAAGCGTAATTTGCTCTCACATACAAAATTTCATGCAGTTCTCCAGAACTGAGGGGCAGAACGCAAATAATTTCCCTTTAAGGCACTCTGAATGTGAGCTGGGTTCAGTGGAGATATTAAATGGGTTTTTTAGCCAGTGGTGTTGTAGCTAAACTACCTGATCCGGAAAATATGAGCTTTTTTAAAATGTACCAGAAATAAAATGCAAAAGAAAAAGGGGAAACCTACAAAGCCTTTGTGTACCTTTCATTATTTTTACTGATCACTGAGGGCAGGGCCTTAAAAGCCGTTCATAGGGAGCCTCCTCCCCTCGTGCTGTGATCTCGCACTTCCCCTGGGGGACATCAGAGCCATCAGTGCCCTGCAGCAGGGAGGGGAAGGCTGGGGCAGCTCTGTGGGGATCAGGCTCGGGGACCAGCCTCCCACAGAGATGCCTCCTAAATTCCCAAGGTGGAAAGTGTGCTCTGGTGGCTTTTTTCCTTCGTGGAATGGAGTCACCAACACTCAGCTTTGGGTTCTGTGAGGCGCTCAAATAGCGTTTGGGGCTGGAGGGTTTGGCTCCCCCAACTTCCCTGCTTGTGTTTTTGCTCTCCCATTTTAGCCTCTCCTCTTTGGGGCCAGCTTGTATGAGGAGGAAGCAAGTGGGACTTTGGTGGTTGTTGTCCTTCCACTTGCAGCTGGAGCTGGGAAATGTGCTAGTCCATGCAAATATCAGTGGGGTTAGTAGGAGTTTTAGTATGTTGTAGGAGGTTTAAGAAAGAAATTTTTCTCTCTTTTACAAGAAATGGATAAATATAAAAATTTAACGAGATGAACAATTAATTCTGTGGTTTCCAACAGAAAATGGTACTCTGTAAAATGTAGTTAGGAGTTGAATTTAATGTTAACCTTAGTGGCGGCTTGCACAGGATCACTTGTGTTTGAAATGTTTCCCTAAAATCATTGAAAATCAATCCTAAATGAAGACTTGGAGGTTTTGCCTTCTGGTGTGGTGCAGAAGGTGAGATTCTCCAGATTTGTTTGAATCTACAGGGCAGAAGCCGTTTGGCAGAGTTCCCCGTCCGGGATTTCTGTGTGATCTGGAAATGTGGGAGTCAGTGCTTGTGGGAAACATCCCAAACCCAGGGATCATCCCTGCCTGGCAGACTTATGGGGATGCTGCTCTTTTTAAGAGTGTTCCAGATTCCTAAAAGCAGGTGTTTTACGCCTCTCCTTGATAAGAGAGATGAGATTTGGTGCACTTTTGCTCAATCACTTCCCTCCAGTGCCAGGGATGAATCTGTAGTAAATACAGGAGCAAATGTGTGATGTGAAAGCTCTGAGGAGGAAATACACCATAATTCTGAGGGGTGATAAACAAGAGATAATGTGTAAACATGTTAATTGCATACAAGTTTCAAAACACGCTGTTCTAGCCCTCAACTGTGCCTTCCCTGGATAGATCATTTGCATTTATTTAAAGGAAAATCAGTCATGGAAATAATACTGTTCTATTTTTAAGGCTGGAATCTAAGAGAAATATTTTAAGGTTTCAGAGTGACAACTTTGATTTGCTGTGTGAAGTTTTAGCGAGTGTTCCCAAGTCGTTGTGGCTCTCAGGACAGCTGAAGGCTTCCCGTGCCGTGCGCTGCTTCTGTGGATCCTGTCGTCAGTCGTTCCCAGGGGGATGAGCAGTGCATTGAGTGATGCCATTCCACAGCTTCCCTGTGCAGGTGGTGCCCACCTGTACAGCTGAGATACCCCGTGCCTGCAGAGGGGTCCCCTCGAGGCCCTGAGGTTAACTGGGACTGACTGGGATGCCCAGGCTGAGGCTCACAGTGTCTGGTGGGATTGGGGCTGGTTCAGTCGTGGGCTCAGGGAAATGCTGAGTGTGAGCAGGAGAGTGAGGAAGTAATCCAGAACAGATGAAGGGCCAGCCAGAGTCATTGAAAAGGCTCTTTCTGCCCCTGGTTTTTGGTTTTCTCAGTGAAATTAGATAACTGTGACCTTTTTGCTCTTTTAAAGAACCAATAGCAATGCTTTGTGAAATAAGTTTTGTTACCTGCACATCCGAGTTGTGTATAAAATGTGTTCAGTTGCATCAACCCTGCGATTTGCATTTCCCTTCAATACCTGCTAAAAGCCTTGCATTCTTCATTTTCCCAGGAAGCTTCCCTGAACCGTAATTTAGTGTTACCAGCAGCTTTCAAAGTAGGGGGTATTAGCTGCTTAGTTTGTACTGAGCTGCTTGTGACAGAATACATCAGTGTGGCAAATAGTTTGGGGGTCTTTTTACACATTTATGGGGTGAACTGTGTGCAGCATAAGATGTGGATGGTACAACAAAATAAATCTGCTACTCCCAGGCTCCTGTACCCACCAGACACCTACGGGAGATGGCTCCTGAGCAGGAATCCAGCTGTGTGTAAATTCTCGCACTCACTGAGCTTATGACCCTCATGTTTCACTTTGGCCTTGCTGCCCAAGCTGCTCTCCAAACACAGGTCGCTGTCCTGGCAGTTTAAATTCAGCATTATGGTGCTCTGTGGTAGGAGCATGAAAGGATTCAGGAAAGGCCATGCCTAGGGATAAAATGGGCAAGCACTTGTTCACACTGTTATCAGTTGCATCTTGAAGTCATGTGTATGGAAATAATCTTCCTAACTCACTCCCTTCAGTATCTAGAATGCCTCTCTCTGGCTCTCATAAAAGTGTCCCATGTTTAAGTACCTCGGTAAATAATAAATGAAGAACTATAATTGAGTGTCTTGCCAAAATTCTTTCTGTTTCTCCTGGCAGGACTTTGATGGGAGGTGGAGGTGTTCAGTTCAGAGGTACCAGTATGAGAAGGAAGTGTTTGACACAGGCCTGCCTGACCAGCAGCAGCTCCTGCTGTAAATCAGTCCAGGGGTACCTGAAGTTCCTTGGGTCACTGCAACTGGAGATGGTTGTGCCCCCAAACTATTTAAAGCTTAAAGTGCAAAATAAATCCCGTTCTGTTTGGAAGCTAAAATACAGCTACTGTATATATATCTCAGTAGGGCTACAGTGCTCTGGCTTTTTTCTTCCCTGTCTCAGTCACTGCAAGCCAAGCAGTCAGTTGGATTTGTAGGATTTTATTTCCACATATTCTTAGAGGAATCCTTCAAAGAGTTGACTTTTGTAGCGACAGATACAGGCAATGATCATCTTTGCAGCTGAAACAAAGGAGGTACTGTTCTAGCTGAAATGTGACTGGTTCTTAATTGAAGCCTGGGAGTAGATGGAGTGTTAGTAAGGCATTTGTAAACCTGTGTGTAACCTAGATGTGCTTTCTTCAGCAGGATAATGATCTGTTTACTTTTTGCAGGTATCTTTTTTTAATCTTCAGTAGCTAAAGGAGCAGAGTTGAGGGCTGCATGTTGGACAGTAAAGCATGCAGGGTTTCATACATGGGGAAGAAGGCAGTGGCTGGAGCAAATAGCTGAAGAGGTGGTGGTTGGATGGATGTGAAGAAGGCACAGCCTTGGGGTGAGCCTTGGGGCAGGGGATATGAGGTCTGTGCTGCTGCCAGGCTCTCAGAGTGACAGTCCCGTTTCAGAGAGTGCCTCGCAGAGGAAGGATGCAAATCTGAAGAGAAAAGATTGCTGTGACTTCGGCAGCGGTGCAGAAAATGGGAAGGAAGAGCTTAAGAACACGAATTAGAGCAAGGCAACTGCACTCAGAACCAGCAGAGTGGTGAAATGAGGAAAGCGGACAAAGGAATGTGGAAAGCTTTGTCTTTTGGGAAGGCTTAGATGAAACAGTGGCCTGATCAGGGAAATGAGATGGCAGAGGGAAGGTGGCTATAAAGATGCAGAAGTGTATAAAGGAAAGTTATCTGAGTTTTGTGATGATGGTGGCAGCAGCCATCAGTTTATTCAGGTGACGGAAAGCTGCAGATGTGCCAGTTGTGGGGGAAATTCTGACACGAAATTGCTTTTGGTTCTTAATAAAAGGAAGTTACTAATTCTTGGGGAGGCTAAGCCCTGGTGTTTCACCAGAGGCCCTTTAAATCTCATTTGAGACTCAGAGGTTTCTTACCTCACAGTGCAGTTACATTTTCTAACATGACTAAATTCTCCGACCTCTGCCCGGTGCTGAGCGAGTGAGGTGCAGCAGAGGAAGTTCCCTGCAGCCTGGAACACGTGCAGGTCTCCTCTGTGTGAGCGTGGCCAGGCAGCCTTCAGCTCTACGGGCTGCCCCAGAGCTCTGCCTTGGGGCCGGGAGCTCCTGGAGTAAATCCCTGCCCAGGTGTCCGTGTGGAATGAGATCCCATCTCTGCAGGCAGCTGGTGTGGTGCTCTGGGGTTGCTGCTTTAAAAGCCCGTCTGCCTTTGCTGCGTGTCAGACGGTGCTGTCTGTGTCCCTCAGGATACAGAGCTTTGAGCACTGCTAAAGATTTGGGTCACTGATGAGTGTTGTGAGCAGCATCGCAGCAAAACAACCTGCCTTGTTACAAGCTGTACCCTCAGAGAGACTTGGGAACGTTCTTTGAAGGATGGATGTACCTTTTCATTTCATTTCATGTTTCTAAAACACCTCAGCTGCTTGTTAAATCAACTTGCTGTGTGTCTCTGGGTGTGCTGGGTTTATTGCCATGCAGTTTAGAGGTCACTGGTGCTTTGGCATTTCCAGTTGCCCGTCCCTGGGCAGCTCAGAGTGCTTGTGCAGTAGCGTGCTCAGGGAGATTGCTGATGGCTTTCAAATGAAATGGATGTTGCAGCAAATGTGCCAGTGCGAGAGGAATGATGTGTGGGAGAGAACAAGAGACCGTGCTTATGAGAGGGCTGCTCCGTGACAAGGATTTTTTTTTGTTGCAAGGCAGAAAATGAATTGAGGGGAAATGAGAATATTGACTGAGTTGTTTAAATTAATGCTGATGGGTAACAATCCTTTCCTTCCAGCTTTTTTCTTGGGCGACGTCTTCTTTATATGAATGCCACTGTTTATGTTGTTACATAATCTGATTTTGTGGTTTGATTTTTATGGCATCATTATTCACAGAAAATCCACTTTTTCTGGAAAATCCCTTCCTTCCCCAGTTTATTGATGTATTTATGAGCTCAGTGGTGTGACATCTGACAGCCTACTCCGTTTTCCTGTACCACTTCCACACATTTTCCAATATGAGTAATGCATGACCGAGAGCAGATAATGCAAAAATAACGGAATGCCATTGGTGTTTTAACAACGAAAAGCACTGGCTCTTTCTGAAAACTTAATTTGCTTCTCATGCAGGCTAAATTAACAGCGGGAATGTTTGAAGGCATGTTGTTTCTTTGGTGCTTTGTTAATCCACATCCCCGAAGGACTTGCATCCTTGTACTTCCACCCCAGGAAATTAACAGTTTTGTTTGGGATCAAAGAGTAGTTCAGCTTCTTGGGCCCCTTTGTAGGATGAATACAAATGGAAATTTGTAAGATGTAGGTAGGGACCTATTTGCTAGGAATAGGAAGTGATGTGCTTTCTGGGTAAAATGGCGAAAAAAGCTTTTTGGGTCAACTTTAAGCTGTTGTAACAGAGTTTTGGTTTACTCATTGACTTAGAGGAGAAGAGGAGAACCACTGTGTGTGTATATATATGTGTGTGTGTATATATATATATATATATATACGTATATTCAGTGTTGCAAGTTTGCTCTGAGTTTCATTCTTTTGAGGAGTTCCTGAATGTGGAGTTTTGGTACAGAAGTTGTGACAGTGTGCACTGTTTGCCGTTTTGAGAGGTGTGAGGTTGTATTTCAGCGTGGTTTGCATGATGGGGCTGTTTTCAAGTCTTCCAACCTTTGCAGTGAAGCCAATTTTTGGTTTTCAGACAAAAATGCCTCAAGCTTTTTGAAAATGTATACTCGGAATTTGCAAAACTTAGTAAGTTCCAGCTTGGACTTGATAGAGAGTCTTGTAGGCAATTCTCTTAGGGCAGGGGAGGACTAGCCAGGGAAACTTGTTATTCAGGCTGTCTCCAGCACACCAGTCCCTCTGGAGACAAAAATCAGACCTGTGCTGTTACACTTGCAAATAATGTTAAGTTTTGTCTTCATGGAGAAGTGCCTCTTCTTCCAGCACCCTGCTGGCTCTGCAGTGACTTAGCAAATCAGTACATCTATATAATTTGATAGCTGGCTTCTTGCTGAGCTATATTGTACTCTGAAAATTCTGAGTCATATGCCTTGACATCTTAGCGCTTTCCTTGGCAGCCTTAAAAATCATGCATTGGACATGGTACTGGGCCTACAGCACTGCTTTGTCCTTGAAACGCTGCCCTAGAATTGACTGGCTTTGCCAGTGGCTGAAAAGCAGGAAATCGCCCCACCACGGAGATGCTGCTTTTTTTGGGGAGCTGTGGGCAGTGAGGGACAGTCCTGTCCTCATGGAGATGATTTCTTGGCACAGCTGGGGACAGTGGCAGTTTCTCCACCCTTTTGTGAGTTGCTGGAGCTTGAGACTTGGGGCACAGCAGTGGAGGCTGAGGTTCAGCTCTCTGGAGGGGCTGGAGAGCAGAGGATAGAGAGGGTGAGAGGTAGTAGTGGCGTGTTCCTCTGGGGGTGTTGCAGCATTTTGCTCTCACTGCTGGCAGGGGAAGCTCTGTAGGCCATGGCCCAAAATTTTGAAGATCTTGGTGGAAGTTGGATGGTTTGGTCTCTGTAGGCTGAGCTTTCTGTTGCACGTGTAGTGTGAGTTTTCTATAGACCCCATCTTCTCTGAGGTGTCACTGTTCCAGCTGCTTTAAATTAGTCACACTCTCACTGTGCTGCTGACAGTACTGGCTGGAGGCCTTTTATCTCCCTGCTTAGCAAGAGGTGACTGTTTCTTGTCTCAGGAGTAGTGTACAGTGTCTTACTGTCTTTTGGTTCTAGATTGTTTTCCAGAGACACAGCAGTATTGAAAATGTACTGAATTCAGTGCTGTTGTTCAGATCAGGAGCATCTTGACAACTCCATCTTTGTGCTGCAGACATGTAAGGCAAATGAGGTCATTTTGAGCCTGGAAACCGGGAAACAATCATTGCAATAAAATGCTTTGGAGGATGCTTATGGCAGACTAGGAGAACTGCATTGAGTTCTGTTGTGCAAACCTGTGCTCCTGGAGCAGGCCTGCAAGGTGTGAGCTGATGGTTGAAGCTTTAGGACTTGCTTTGTTATTTGCTTTGTAGCTTCTTCTCATCTTCCTTAATCTTGGCAAGGTGAGATGTACCCCAAAACACTTGTTTGGGTGACCCAGGGTAGGGGAAGGAGCAATTTCTTGTCTGTAAATGCGTTTCTCTGTCTTAGATCCACCAATCCGACGACCCCACTAACGTAGTTGGTCCTGGGCTGGGCAGGTGCCTGGGCTGCCTTGTCTCTAACAGCATTAGCAGTAATTGGGATTTCGTTCAAGAAAGAAGTAGATACACCAAGCTGAAGATGATTGGCTGCTCTCTTTTAACAGACAAGTCTGAGAAGGAAAACCCATTCGAATCCCCTTTCATTCTGGATTGGTGGATCTGAAGCCCAGAAACAAAGTTTCAGGTAAGAAGTCACCCTGTACTATATCTTGCTGCTTCTGCTTAGATGAGTTTGTCCGCACATTCAGTCTCTTGCTTTAACTGCTTCATGTCCCCCGAGTGTGAGGGCACAGGGAACCAGCTGCTGAGCTTACAGTCAGACAGGGCATGGCCAGGAAATACAGGAGCTGTACTGCAGGGAATTGCCAGTCTTCTTTGAAACACAGGCCTGGGAACACGAGGGGAACTTCTGTGTGTGCAGGAACGGGCACGGAGCCATTGGCTGCCACATCCTGCTTCTGGAAGGGGAGAGCAGCCTTGCCAATGACTGCCTTGGGCTCCCCGTGGAGTTTAGGGAGGTCACAGCCCTGAGTTCTGTCCCTGTCCTCTGATGGGTCCATCAGAACTGGAGAGAACTTCTCTGGCTGTTCCTAGGACAAGTTCCTGTAGCTTTTCCTGCTGAAATGCCATTTGAAATTCTGTTGTGGGCAGCACTTGGAGTCACTGTCTTACACCCATCCTGGGATGTCACTGTGAAGGTCTGGCCCCAGCTGTTTTGGGACAGGTGTAGGGCAGGGCTGGCAGGAGGAGCCTCCCAGGGAGAGTGGGTTTATTTCAGAGGAGGGGAGAATGGTTGTACTTGGAGTCACATTCATCTGAGGTTTGGGAAGCCTGTGAAAGGCTGCAACAAGTTATCTTGGAGATGGGTTTGGAAGGTGTTTGTGTGCCTCAGGAAGGCAAGCTGGGTCCCTGGCTGTCAGGAAAATAAAGTTACCTAAGTTCAGTATCATATCTGGTGTGAATGGGAGAGCTGCACCTCCCAGTGCCCAGCTTTACTGTAAGTTGGTGCTTTGATGGACTTGGCAACTTATTTCTAAAGTCACTATGAAACAATGTACCTGGATTCCTTTGGACAGTAACAGCAGCAATGCTAAGCCTTTGTGTGTTCTCCCTCGTAGGCAGTTGCAGCGGTGAATGGTGAGGCCTCAGTATTTAACCTCCTGTAGCAGAAACTCCTGTAGGTGCTGTTGATCTCATGCATTGTTTTAGTTCTGCGTTTGTTTTGCTGGTGTGGTATTTTGTGCCGAAGTTATATTTGAATTTAATTGATAAGTACATTTATAATGAATTACTTGTGCAAAGGGTGCTGTTGTTTCCTGGTTTGATTTTTCAAGTAGTTGAATTTTATTTGGTTAGGGTGGAGAATTCTGTTTTAGTGTAACTCTTTAAAATAAACCAGAGGGAGAATCTAAAGGAAATACTTATTCACCTTAGACTGACACATTTCTTTCATTCTCATCTAGTATCAAATTGAATTTGTTCGACACACCCATCAGACTCACTTTGGAGTAAAAACTGTAAAATAACATCTTTCTGTGGAGTATTTGCTGTTCAGGGTGTGCCTTTTTCTAAAATGAGAGAACAGGGAGGCAGAAGTGAACTTGGCATCTTTAGTGATGAAAACTGAAAAGAGGAAATAATTTAAAATACACTGAGCAGGGAAAAAAAGGGGAAGCATAAATGAGTGCCCCTGCTGATCAAGATCCTCAATGTTATTTAATATTGCTTAGCTTTCGGAAACATGCACCAGCCCTACAAAGGCAGCAGTAGAGCTGAGCAGGTTGGAGGCTTTGCTCTTGCCCGTGTTTTGAATGTTACATTTCAGAAAGTACAGTGTGAGGCAGCTCTCAGAGCTGTGGCAATGTTCCTCTGCAGCCTCGGCTGTGCAGCCCCTGCATGGGAATCCCGGGTTTGTTCCTGGCAGCCCGGGCTCCACAGGCATCGGAACTTGTCGAGTGCTTGTACCCTGCCTCGGCCATCGTAGGATTTACTGTTAGCTGTGTTAGGCCTCACCTGTAAAAACTTAATACAGAAGAGTCTGAGACAGCTTTTAACACGTTAGACAAGTTTCAGCCACATTTTTCTACGTGTTTGACTCCCTGCAAGTTTCTCCTGTGTGATTGGCAGTGCTGGGTCTGTGTTCCCCAGTCAGGATGTGCCCTGAGCTGCTGGCTGGAGATGTCTGTAAGCCCCTGTCCTGCTGCAGGAAAGCAGAAGAAAGTGTTTGCTTTAGAAATGGCCTTTTCAATGTAACACAGGGGATGTTAGTGCAGAAAGGTGTTTCACACTTAACCATGGGAGTTGGGGTGAATGTACATGAAGGAAGCAAGGGCTAATCTAAATGCTGTGTGTTTTGGAAAATTTAGGTTATTTCAATTAATGTTCAGAGTGATTTATGCAAACATCTGAGGTTTTTCTTCCCAGTCCTTTGTATCTCCTTGAAAACGAGGTGCTGCATCTCATGAGTCTTATCCTGATGAATAAATTATAACGGAGTAAGATGGTTATTCTATTCAAAGAAGGCATTTAATCTTCTCTCCACTGAACCCATATTCCTTTTGTAGCATTGTGTGTAGCAAACACACGCTTTGATCTTCAGGAGCAGAGTGGGACAGCGTTATCCATCAGCCTCCTGTGAATTCAGTGTCCTATCTAGAGCATCGCTGTGGTAATGAGGAGAATTTCTCTGATCAATTCTTTTTCCTTGTCTTGCTTTAAATTTCCCGATTCCTCACTTAGTGTTTTTCCCCAAATGCAAGAACTTACGTGCAGGTCTTGAATGGCTGTTGGAAGGTTGTTCTATTGAGCAGTTTTAATTGTGAACGGCAATAATTTGGCTAAATTGATTTTCCTAACGGCACTGTAACTCAGCTATTGGTTACCTATTTTTTTAGAATGATCTGATGGCAATAAAAGAATAATCAAAGTATTTTCACAAGTTAAAATGAGTTTGCCACTCTGTGGATATTTATTTTTGAGAAACTCACTTTTGCATTTGTAGTTCATGGAAGGACAGAAATAAATGCAAGAGTAAATGACATCTAAAATAACTTTGTTGACCTGGGAGTACAGTTCTGCTAAAACTGAAGCAGATTGCTGGAATGCACAAGTAAAACTCCACAGTGTGGAAATCTGTTGTGTGGATGGTACTCCAACAGCCTTCCAAGTCACCCAGGCCCAGTGAGGTTGCATTTGGCCATGGAGAAGGCAGTGATGTGATGGCACCGATTCCAACAGACTTGTGTGGAGCATGTGAGCACAGGGCACCTCCCAGGGCATAGCCTGGCTGTGGAATGGCAGTAGGAGCAGTCCAGAGCGCTTCTGTTGGGCAGACAGTCGTGCCTGTGCCTCCAGAGCTGTGCAGTGTTGTACCAGAGGCACAGGGACTGTCCCCTGCCAGCCAGGCTGTCCCTGGGGAACTCGTGTCACTGCTCCCTGCATGTCCACAGAGTGTTCACACACAGACCCTTGGATGCTCTGCTTTCCCACCTGTGCACACACTCGGGGCACTCATTCCCAGCCCAGGGATCCACCACTGCTCTACTTGGCACTGTTTGAGTAAAGCCCTTACGGGAAAAGCACCAGGTAAGATCTGGAGGAAATCCCAGCCTGCAAACGGGGAGGGAGTTTGAGTTGGCCGCTGTTCCTGCCGAGTGTAAAATAATACTGAAGGCCTTGAAACAGTGTTACTGCTCATATTTTTTATGTCTTATTGTGGTTAATGCTGATTTTTGAGGAGATCTGAGCTTGACATTGAGTTGGAGGTGGAAGCATAAGGCTTTCCCAGACTGTCAGACTGCCCTCGAATCCAAGTTGGATTTCAGAGCACCCCTTGGGCTGCATTAAACTGAGCCCCCAGCCATGGAGAGGGGTTTAAGTAGCACCACTTACCCATAAAATTATCAATATTAAGTGTTGATGGAAATAAATACCAGTTGTGTTGGTCCAGGCCTAAATCAAAGTAGACTAACCAGGCAATCACCAATGTTGAGTAGCATGTGAGTTTCATATAGCTAAAAACCTGAAAAAATTCACAGTGAAGGTTAAAAGTTATTTGGTTGTACCTTTTTTGCCAGTTGAAATATCTGTTTATAGCCCCACAGACATCCGGAGCACAAACTAACCTTACAGAGGAGCTTCCAGCTTTGCTGTCACAAGAAAGCTGGAAAAAGCATTTAGGATTTATAAACTCAAATGGTTTTTTAGGTTTTAATGTTCAATTTAGTTTTGTAATAAACTGCATAAGAAAAAAGTTGTTGCAGGAGGAGTGAATTAATATAATTAGCCATGCTCCTTGGAAAAAATGGAGTGAATTAGCTCTTTCATTTGTTTTACTCTATTTTCCTTTGAAATTCAAAAGTGCCTCTCCTTGCCAATCTTTTTTGGACTCTGTCTAGAAACTGATTTTCAAAAACAAGGATATTTTTGCCTTAAGACCAGAATTTCCCAAGCTGTAAACACACCAATAAATTTGGATTCCTTAAGTTATCTTGTATAAATAAAATGAAAGCAGTGAAAAATTCCGAGGTCATAATTTTAATATTTTATAAAACTTGCAGCATAAATCTGGGTTATGTAAATGCTGTCATTCTTGATTATGACACTGCAATATTGCCATGCCTGGCTTGCAAAGGTGTTCTAATTCCATCAGGAATACAGGCTATAGGCATTTCCTGAGCAATTTAATGGGCTTTAGAGGATAAATGGGTGATAATTTTTTTTAAGGGATACAAAAGTGTGAGGATTTCTGTGTGACAGTATCAGATGCGCTGAAAGAAACCATTTCTGGGCATTTTACACTGCTTTAACCAGACTGTGCTGAAACCTGGGAGAAGTCCAGAGTGAAGGAAAACTTTGGATGGTTCAGGGCCTGAGAGAGTGTTTTTAATACCTCCTAAAAATACATCCTAAAAATTCCCACCTACAAAGTTAGTTTATTGGATGCACACTGCTGTGTGCTTTGCTATTAATATAAGAAGTCCTTAACATCCGAGCCTTAAAGACATTGAAGCATCTTCCCTTTTTATTGAGGATTTACAGGTTTCACTGGGAATGCAGCATTTTGTATAGGCTGCTTAAATTTGAGATTTAAGATTGAAACCTAAAGCTTGAGATGTAATTCCTGGGGCTAGACCACCAAAGCAGTTCTTTGTGTATGGAATTAACATCAATCATCTAATAATAAAATTAGTGTATGAATCTTTCCAAGCACGAAGCATTGAAGAGATCAGAATGAGGGTTTCTGTGTCTGTTCCCTCCTTGCCCTGGAGCTCAGAGCCCCTCTCAGCTCTGCAAACTGGGCCTCCAGGTGATCCACAGCCCTCAGAATGTGAGGCAGTTAAAGCTCTGCATTGCTAATTACCTTATTCCTTAAAATCTGAGTTTCATTTGGCCTTCCCTTAACCTGTGCAGTTCTGTTCTCTGTGTTCTCATTTAATTCTGTGCCTGTTGGCCACTGGCATTTTCCCCCGCCCAGATATTACATAGTGCTGCATCTCCCTGGGCTGCTGGTGAAAGCAGGGCCAGTGCAAAGTGAAGGCCTGAGCTGAGGCTCCTGCTATGCAAAGTGGAGTCTCTGGAAACCTGTTAAGTTTTTATTCATGACAGGGTCAAGCAATAACATGTCAGGGAGGCACACAAATATTTGCACGTTCCTGTTTCGGTGTGAAGTGGGACAGTATTGGGTTTGTAGCATTGTGCAATACCAGTGCTGCAGCTGAGTGTCCAGGGAGTTTTATAAACCCTTTCATGCAGGGTTTCGTAATACTGTGAAAAGGTTTTTGTGTGGCTTAACCTTGGCATGGAAATGGCCTCGGTGTGTAATGCATTTTGAATTAAATTTTAAAAAATGTTCTCAAGTTACCCATTTTTCTCTTAAGCACTTAAAATTCCGTTTATTTAGCTAGAGTAGTTCCTAAAACCCCCACACATAATAACCTCTAAACCAGTGATTTTTAGCTTATATTTTATGGACACCTATAGGTGGAGATTCATTATAAACATTGTACTCAGCTTTGTACACCTGATCTGAACATCTCAGGAGAGGGGTTTGCTGTGTTTTTTATCAATTACTTTTATTAAGTCATGTGAGCAAAGTGACTTTTTTTTACCAGGCCTAAATGTTTAAATATGTCTTTGGGCTTTAATCAATACCTGCAGCAATACCCTGAATTTTGATGGTTCAGTGTTGCAGAAACTCCATGCAGATATTGTCCTAAATAGGAATAAAGAATGAAACAGATTGGAAAAGAAGTTTTTTGAATTACGCACTCTTGTTTTGAAAAACAGACCTATAAAAAGTGTGTATCTTCAATCAGTGGGTTTTAACAGTACAGCCCATCTTTTTTGAAAATATGAAAACCTCTTTTTTTTTTTGGTGTCTTGTTGAAGTTAAGGTAGTTCCCCTGTTGTCTCTGGTTGACTTGTCTTAGAAGAGTCCTGGGAACTAAATTTCAAATGTTAGTGTTGAGGACATGTCAAAGTAAATTACTGCAAAGTAATTACAGATATACTGGATTAATTACTTTATAGCTAAATCCTGTTTCTCTAAACTTTAAATAAACTTTTAAAAACTTTTAGTAATTGAAAACTATGGTTTTATTTTGCTATTAAAGAACAATACAATAAAACATAAATATGACTATTTTTACCCCTGTCTGTAAGATATATGCTCCCACTCTTCCCACGCCAAGTGCGCAGCACACAACATCCCTATGGAATCAGCACCTTCCTGCTGGATAAGAGAGGGAATTTCAATGTGTTTTGATGCTGATAGGGGCATTTTGTGCTGGTTTTCCTTTAATTTCTCTCCTTAGCATGGAGATAAAGAGATGAGGCTTTCCTTTGTTTTATTCATAAGATATGAAACCAAAAAAAGAGTTTTTAACCCCTTCAGGTGCTCTGGGCTCTCTCCCCCTCCTCGATCCTGGCACGAACTGCTTTCCATGAGGCTTCACCTCCAGTTATTCCACTTTCAGCTTTGACCTGTGTGGGGCTTTTCTTTTAAAAGGTTTGGTGTTTGTTGTAACTAAATTGGAAGCCTGTGTGGAAAATAGTGAAAGCTCAGTCTGTGCCAATTATTGGAGCTGGGTTTGTGCACTGCTTGGTGCTGAGGAATTGAATCCTTTTCCCTAACCTTATCTGGTGTATGTACTACTCTGTCCTTAAAAGGAACTGGGAAATAGTATTGGGGAGCTACAAAAGTTTTGGAGAGTCTGTCTGCACCAAATTTCTTCAGCTTCAGAAAAGAAACAAAAGGGATCTCAAGACTTTTCCTAACTTCTTCTGTCAGCGATGGGGAATTTGGTAGTTAAGCTTGGGTGGCAGGATGAGTAATAAATGTAGCCAGGGGATAATTTGGCTTTAGGATATCTTTAACTATAATTCCAGCATTTCCCCCCAGTTTATTAGGGTACCTTGACTAAGCAGAACTTGGTCATGCAATTTGAACTTATCTAAGTGTGGTTCCTCTCTAAAACATGCTCCCCTTGTCAGGTTGTGTGTCCCAGTGCAGACTGGGACCTCACATTAACACCGGCTTTGCTGTCAGAATAAAGAACCACAATTTGTTTGAGAAAGCTGAGACAGTGGGGAGTACCAAACCTTAATTCCTAAAGCTCCTGCAGGTGGATCCTAAAGCCTTGCCACCCCAATGGGCACCTCCTGGCCTCCTGTGCAGGGGACAGCTGGGCAGGGATTTTGGCCAGGCCTCTTTGCTGGGTGAGGCCTCTGTCCCAGAACCTCTGCTGTGGGTAGCAGTGTGTGGGTGAACTAAAACTCTCCTGCTACTGGGAGTAAGTTAAAATGTTCAGCTGGGCTGAACGAGGTTACAGGTGGGGAAAAGGAGCTCAGGCCAGAGGGGTGGCTTGTCCTGGACAGGCCGGAGGGATGGCTTGTCCTTGTTTGCTGCACAGGATCTTCAGTGGTTATTTTACCCTTGGCCAGTAACATGTGATGAATGTAGAAATAACATAGATAAGTACCCACGTTAACATACTAATGAGTTGCCTGCCTTGAGTGATTTGTTGTGGCATCTAACTGCTTCTTCTCTTCCTTCCTTTTTGTCACCCTGCAGTGTTCTGTGCCAAGGTCTTTGTGGCTAGGCTGCTCCAACCTGGTAGAGAGCATGTGCGCACTGAGATGCCTGCAGAGCATGCCCAGTGTCAGATGTCTCCAGGTGCCTTTCTTCTTTCTTGTTGTAAATGTTATGCTGTTGAACTTGTGTTAAACTCTCAGGACTCTGTTTAATCAAATTGTTAAGTCTGCTAAATGTTTTTTGTGCATCCTTTTCTGAAATCTTCTACTTAACTGCATTGTAGGAGGGACTCTTTAAGGGCTTTCTGTGCAGTAGGGCTGGGGGGTGAGCTGTTGTGTTTTATTGCCTGTTTACTGAAGTTGTGATATCAGTAGCATAGTTCTGCATGTTGCCTGCTACGTTTTGCTTTCTCGTTTAACTTTAAAAATAACATAATGAGCTTTGCCATTTCTCTTAAATTTGCAATGAACTGACCAGCCTGTGATATTTGTGTGATTTAATTTAGAAAGGATAAGCTTTTTATTTGCTCCCGAGCGTGGTCGTGGGTGTAGCCTTACCGTAGTCTTTGCACGTGTTTGAATGCAGAATAGTGAGCATGGAGTCCTGGGGTCTTTGGGTTGCCCTGTTAACTCAGTTTTTTAACTGTTAAGAAGTGAAGAACAAGGGATGGGGGGGTTGCTCTGCATAGAAAACCACTAAATCCTAAGTTCTCTGTTGTTTTTCTTCTAGTAAGCTGTTGGAGCTGAGCCTGCATAAATTATAGATGGGGAATTGCTGCTTCACTGGTTTGGGAGGGATTGAAAATGATAAAAAGGGAGCTTTTGGGAGCAGTTAACAATTTTGAACTCCCAGGGTATTTACCGTGGAGAGAAAATGCTGGACATGTGTAGTAACTGTGTGGCACTTCCTGAAATGTTTCTGAATGTAACATTTTTTAGCAGAACACAAGGATTATTTAACATTAGTCTGTTTTGTAACATAAGAGCATTATTCAGTGGTTCAGTCTTTCATGTGTATAAAATGAGTACTTAAAGGAATTGCTTTTTTGTGAATGAAAATGAACAATTGAGTTTTGTGTGTCACTCCATTTGAGGTCAGCCACTGGACAACATCAGTGTCTTACCTTAGAGAGTAACCAGTTATTTCAAAACATCTCCTCTCACCTGCAAAATGTGGCCACTTGAAATCCAGCAAATCTGAATTTCAGAACCAGAAATTCCTTCAAAATTTATGTTAAAATACAAATCTGTTTTTCCATTTGAATGCTTTATGTTTCCAGTTTTCAAATACTATTCAAAAAAAGGACAAAAACTCATGTCCAAGACAAACTCATAGATGGATAATTCAGTTTTATAGAAATGAGCAGTCTGATGGCCAAATAATGCTTATAGAACATGCCTATGGTCATGTCAAGGCGGAGTCCCAGAGGTTTGGTGTCTGTCTTGGGAATATTTGCAAGCTACTTCTAGTGTGAGATCTCCCTGCTTCCTTTCCTGATCCTCAGCATTGATCCTCTCGCTGGAAAAAAAAACTTTATTTCAGTGGGAATTCTGAATTTCCTTTTCTCCCAGGATCTGTTCTGTCAATGACCAAAGAGCATGTCAGAAGATGTTAGCGAGTGGTCGTGGTTGGTTTTCAGGTGGCTGGTGATGTTGGGAGTGTGGTAGGAAGGGCCAGGGTGGTTTCGAGGCTGTTTCCCCAGCCCTGCTGAGGGTGAGCAGTGGCTGTGGCACAGCTGCTCCTGGGGCTGTTCTGTGCGAGCCAGGGCTACCGTCTTGCGCTTGCTGCTGCATTTTGTGACCTCCTCTCTACCTGACTTGGGAGGTTGTGATTTCAGCCTTGCCGTGTTTATCACCTTGAGAACTATTGCAAGCCAGGAGCAGTTGTGCTGTCACTGATGTATTTTGTGTGGTTGGGATAGATCTTGGTTTCCTGGAGCGCAGCCTTGGGCAGGGCTGGCTGCTGGACCCCTCCAGTGGATTCCTGTCTTGGTTTGAAAGACAGGTGTCTGCTAAGGAAGGCAGGAGCCTCCGTTGAAACGAGAAAGAATAAAAATGCAACCCCCTTCCCTCCGAATTATTATAATTTTGAAATTAGGGGCTTTCAGGCAAAGATATGAGGAGTAGGAATAACAGTTCTTTACTACTATATATATATATATATGTATAACAAGGCACACAAACAACAATAACTATGGCAGTAACAGCAAAACAGAACCAGTAAC